>OZ005740.1:2642774-3100542 GCA_963930735.1 Dioctria linearis | reverse complement strand
TCGATTCACTGATACCAACATTGCTTATTTTTCATTTCAATTTACTTTTGTGTACCGAACTTAAGGGTGGGTTAGAAGAGCCAAACGTGTAAACGTAAACGTGCCCAATTCATATTTTTCTACATAAATTTGCTTGAAATTTTCAATTAAAAATCTTCAAACGACAACAAAAAAAAAGCATTAAACAAGTAACTGATGATAACAACATGGAAAAATCATAATTAAGTAAGTAAGTCACTGATGAGAGCGCGTATAAAATTGAAAAATAAAAATTTTCAAGATGAGTTTTATAAAAGTCACTTAATATACCGAAAAAAAAACTTCTTGGGAAATAAAATGTGTGATAGAGATAGATAGAGAGAAAAAAGCGATAATATAGTTGTCTCTTTCTTTTGAGGGATGTAAATCTTTTCTTCTTTTATTTTTTTGGTTTTTTTTTACTAACGTTTATACAATTTAATAAAAAATGTTTTTCGCTTTACGAATTTTATTTTTTTATTTCTTTTTGAAGATTTTGAAATGAAATGATGTGAAATTTTGGAAAGAAAAATTACGTGAGTGGTGGCGAGAGTGAAAAATAATTGAGAAAATTTTGAATTATCTTTTTTTTTTTTTCAAAATCATTGTAAAAAATATAAAAGAAAAATTTATGGACAAAAAAATTCATTATGTTTTTTTTAATTATTATTTATGTAATATAGAAACTATTTGAGCAAAAAGAAAGAAAGAAAAAAACAAATATTAGATAAGAATTTGCTTACCCGTGGCCAGTGTGTAGTCCCAACTTGTGTCTGTGTCGTTTTTGTATACATTTAATTTTTCCGGCTGTAAAAGAACGAAGAGAAAAATGAAAATTAAACTAATTAATTAATTCGGTGCGATCTTTAATTACGTTTGGCAATAATAATTATGGTTTTGAAACCTAAATTTAATTTTTGCAATTCTAATAAAAAAAGAATTCATCGTACGTGGTGCATGGAAGTATTTGTGTTCGTGGTGTATCGGTTGTGTGTGAAGTATCCATAGATGGGGGATGGAAATGGAATTGTGAGTGGGTGTGTGAGAATCATTTCCAAAAGTTGATTTATATCACAATTTTATTATTTATGATTACAAAAACAAAACCAATAACACGGCAGGCAGCCCCGAGTGCACAGAACGAGTTCGTCTACCTCGAGCTGTAACTGTTCAATTCAAATTTATGGAGATTTATAATAATTACAGAATTACGGCCTGCAGGCGACGAAACATTAGATTTGCTCTCAATGGAAATGCGTACGAGACAAATAAATTATGAATAATATCCTAAAACCATGTGTGGGGCTGTTACACGTTATTGTTGATATATATTTGAATTGATAAATTAACAACAACAACAAAAACGATGAGAGGGGATTTGGGACAATGGTGGGATTCAATTCTAAATGCTCATCTGAAATTTAGTCACATTTTAACGGATCTGGGTTGTGAAGTTAATGTATGACTTGAATTTGAATTGAGCATAAAAAATCCGTTTTGGAACTTTTAAATCCTTTTCTATACAATTAAGTTGGACTTGATGTTGATTGACAATGACACACCTATAAATATCACGAACAAAGTCTTTGAAAAGACATAGGCCCCAAATATTTAAGCGACACAATTTCAGCAGGCAAGAGGTGGAGAGGATAACGATATTAGAAAGTGCAATAAGTTGTAATTTATTATTATGGCATGAATCGAACATTTTAAAGAAATTCGAATAATAGTGAAAAAACAAAAAAACATCTTCCAAAACCGATGAGATTTACTTTGCTCGAAGATTTGTTGTCGTTAACCAGAACCAAGTTGAAATGGAATTCGAATCCTCAATTTTGCGATAGTTTAGGTAGTAGCCAGGGATACAAACATTTATTGAAGTATTTAATCTAAGCTATCATTCCGAACTGTAAATGAACACGATATTTTCAACAACAAAGAATAGAAATGATTTTCTAAGTATAGCTCAAAAATAATATCTGGAAAAACTGCGAAGGCACATTCACAATCTACAATAAAAAAAAATGGCGACACAATTGTTACCAAACATCGTTAGAGAATACGTGACATATATGAAGGTTGTTTTTTATTACTATTGCAAATTAATTGTAATTGTTGTGCACACTATGGACAAACAGCTCGATTGTGGGCAAGATCTATGCTCACATATGCCGCAAGCGGACACTGCAATTCGGAAGCTGGCGGGTCTCCAAAGGCTTGCTTGCATGGGAGTTACAGGCTCTATGCGAACCACGGCTACTGCTGCTTTAGAGGTTTAGCTTATTCTAGCACTCCAGGATTTTGTCACTCAGGCAAATGCCAAAAGGGATGTGTATAAATTGCGCTTATGGGGATGTTGGGAGAGTGACTGAACGGCTCTTCTCATTGCTCTTCAGCGTCTGGGCTGGAACTGCTGGAAAACCATTTGATATGACGGTTCCAGACGTTCGTTTTGGGCGCCGTTTCTCTATGCGTTTTCCTGAAAGAGAATCGTGGGCTGAGGGAAATGCGTTACCGACCTTCCTCGCGCGGTTCTAAAAGTTGTCGCCAACAGCTATAACCGGGTGCCGTGACCCAACGATCGGAAGAGATTTTAGGTAGGTCTCGCTTCGACCAGTAAATTCAATGTCAAGCATGCACTGGCATAAATTGGTACTCTTGAGACAGAATATAATATATTCTGCCTTTTGAGGGCGTTGATTGTCGCTTGTCTACTAATCCGTGTATGAAGAATGCCGTGAGATTAAGCCATACATGGCAGATGCTCACGTAAAACCACCACTTTCTGTCTTCCAGGCTGAAGTCTTCACAATCGCAATGGCAGTAAAGATAGCCCTTTGGAAATCAAGGGAAAAGTCATTGTTATCGCCTCGGATAGTTGGGCAGCCTTGATGGCTCTGAGTGGCCCTTGGATAATATCTAAATTACTGGGGGACTGCAACACGTTTATGGTATTCACACCAAGGTGTCCCTTCAGTGGGTTCATGGGCCCATGAGAATCATGGGGAATGAAAGGGCTGACCGTCTAGCCAGGTCTGGCTCTAGTTCTACTTTCTTTGGAACCAGCTGTACGCGTTGTCATCTCGGTAATCAAATCTCTTATCACAACGGAAAAGTAGCAGCGATGGAGGAACCTGAGCAGTTGCAAGTGTACAAAACTTCTCTGACTTTCTGTTGGGGGTCGGAAGGAAACAATGTAGATCTGTGGTTAGTATCATCACTGACCACAGCTCGCTTCAACGCTCATCTAAAAAGGATCAGACCTATTGACAGCCCTGAATGTTTGTCTTTTGCCTGGAAGGAGAGCCCTGAGACAACCGCACACTTTCTGTGTGCTTGTCCTTTGTCCTTGGCCTTTGCGTTGAGTAGGATGGATACGCCTGGGTCTGCCCTCCAATCTACGGATGAGCTGAAAATCTTATCTCACCTAGACCTGATGCGCTTTATTAAGGAAGTTTTTAGTGAGATGTTTAGCAGGTTAGTACAATGGTCCTTAAAAACGAAAAAAATGCAAATTACGCACAGACGGCAGTATTAAAGCCAAATTGTAGTTCAGTGTGATGCCTTCGATAACTTTTGCAAAAATCGTTCTGTGTACTTGACTCGTTGATCCTAAAATTGCTAAAATTGTATCATATGGAAAAGGACGTTGAAAAAGTGCGTGAAATATTGAAGTTAAACAAAAAAAATTATATTATATTCACTGGAGATTTGGACAATAGAAGCAGCTTACACTTAATAGTAGTAGGTGAACAAAAGTAGTAGATGAGAGTGTTGTATTACGAGGATATAGTTACAACCGCCGAAAGCTATCTAGACATAATTAGATTCATCAGAGTTGATGATAAAATATGCTGTGTATATCTGACACACCATATTTTATCATCACACTTACAAAAGAAGAAGAAATTTTTTCACACGATCAAAGAGTAAATAAAAAAAAAGTTGACTAGAATTCGCGAGACTCGACTTCAATACGGAGAGAATAAGTGACATGATTGTGGCGACATGATCTTTTTTTGACTTCGAGAGCAGTGGTTTGGCGTCTTTGGAAGCAAGGAAAGCCCTTAGGTTTTCCGATTTAATTTAATTAAAACAAAAATGAAACAAATAAAAAATTACGACAAAAAATTTCTTCAAAATATTTTCATTAGAAAATATTTTTCTTAAAGGCTTATTATGCGACCTTCGTTGTAAACTATCGAAGAGAAGCAATAATAATAATAAAATCCCCTCACTCTGCACAAAGCAATCAAAAACAAATCATTCGAACAACATGCAACGAAAAGTACGGCATTCAAACAGGTCTGGGCTCTGTCTATGATATCACCACTAGCTGGAGGAGGTGGTTTTATTTTTGCTTCAATCAACAATCGAACAACACCCAACAAAATTTATGGCATTCGAACACGTCTGGCATCCACCTATGACATCATACACTTCTTATGCTCGTTCGCCACTTATACTGTAGCTACACTCAATAATAAATTGTTCTAAGTCTAAAGGATGCAATTGAAAAAAATGCTTCTACGGGGAACTACAAACACTGCTATACCGGTAGCATGTATTCGGTTAATTTCATTCATATGAATATATTTTTCTTATGATAGAACAATGCTGTATTTGTTTTAACTGGAGGCGGATTTATTTGTGGTTCCACCAATTTCATGTAGATAGAAAGCATTTCGGTTGCGGGCAGACAAATATGTTCGAGCCGCTCGGGCGAGAGGAAATTGTAAATTATTGAGGGGAATTTCAAGTTCGATAGGGGAATATCACTTTAGGGCAGAGACGTCTTGAAATATGATATTGATGACAAAAAGGTAAAGTCGGAGGCAATTGAGCAATTATTGATATTTTAATTTAGCTTATTTAGAATTCATTTGTCGCCGTCATACCATAATCGCGAATCTGCTTTATTGGCTATTTTGATCTGCCGTACTCATATGTAACTCAGGAAAATCAAATCTATATTCTGTTATTCTGTGAAAATCTTGTCTATATTACTTTACCAATGTTTATGATATTCTCGGTTTTCGTTTTCAAGAATGAACTCAAATTCTGGAAAACGTTTAAGTACTCGTTTACGAATTTGAAATTTTCGTATTTTCCAAATTCCTTGAAATCTCATTTACAGAATTCAAATGCCGTCCGTTATTACCAGACAACTTACATAGTGCGTTAGAACAGTCTTGAGTATCTCTCCATATTCTGAGGAAACGTAAATTTTCAGAGGGCCAAAACACAACAATTCATGCCTAATCTCACGTTCTCGTTCGTGGGGATGCTTAAGTTTAAGGTTCAGAGTAGGGGAGACTAGGCCACTAAGACCCTGCGGACACAACGACCAGACTTGATCTATTGTATCCTCCCACAGAGTGGTTAAGCTAAATCTATTTTTTTTACGAGCTTGATTAATGCCTGTGGAGGGTAGCTTGCAAACCATATTTGGAGAGATATTTCTCTAGAGAATGTCAACCTTAAATTTGAAAACTCGGGAACAGGAGACACCCATCCCAAGCACCGAGGCCATAGCGGGAAAATTGTACTATCCTGAATCCCATTCACCAAAATCTTCCTGTCCTCTTAATGAAATGCATCAGGTCTTGGTGAGAAAGATTTTTCAGCTCATCCACAGATAGAAGGGGAGACCATAGAGTATCCAGTCTGCTCTCCCTTCATGCAGGACAGACACTCAGGGCTGTCAACAATTCCCATCCTTATTAGATGAGCGTGAAGTGAGCTGTGGTCGATGATGATGCCAACCACGGTTCTTAATTGTTTCCTTCCGAGCCCCATGAGAAAATCGGAGATATTCCCATTGGGCCCATCAAGGAACAGTTTTGTACACCTACAAGCACTCAGGTTCTCCCATCTCTGCTGATGTTTCCTATGGACATCCGCTTTGATGAGAGACCCGATACTCGAGGTGGCAACGCCTACGGCGGGCTTCGGTCCGAGGAACAGAGAATCGGAGCCAGCCATAGCTAAAAGGTCAGGCCTTTCATTCCCCATGATCCCAATGTGACCAGGAACCCACAGGAGGGACACTTTGTTGTGAAAACACAACTTATCCACTGACGACCTGCAATCCCCCAGTAACTTAGACGTTATCCGAGGACCATTCAGAGCTATCAAGGCTGCCTGACTATCCGAAAGGATAGCGATGTCTTTCCCCTTGATTTGCATATCAAGGGCTAACTTGGCTGCTATTGAGATGGCGAAGACTTCAGCCTGGAAGAAGTGAATACTCCATTCCAAAATCAGGCTCAGGAAAGTAGACACCTGCCCCAGCTCCCTCATTAGTGAGAGAGCCGTCGGTGAAGATTTTTAGACCAGACCGGGGAAGGCACGATAAGGCACCTCCCTCAGTGCACGATTCCCTTGCAGGAAAGCTTACATAGAAGCGACGCCCGAAACGAAGCTCAGGTGCCACCGCATCCCGTGGCATACCGGCCAGAGGGTTTTCCAAGTCCAGCCGATACACCATAGAGCAATGAGAAGAGCCAGTCCAGCCGTCCTCCCAACATCCCCATAAGCGCAATCTGCACACAGCCCTTTTGGCCTCTGCCTGAATGACAAGATCCAGGGGTGGCAGATTGAGTAAGACCTCAAGAGCCGCAGTAGCCGTAGATCGCATGGAGCCCGTAATTCCCAAGCAGGCAAGCCTTTGCAGGCCCGCCAGCTTCCGGATCGCAGTCCACACAAGCGTCCTCGGCCACCATACACAGGAGGCATATGTGAGCATGGGTCTAACGATACACAACCCACGGTCTCATGCCCCATGTGCAGCCAAAGGTTCTCCCGCATTGAGAACTCGAGATACTCACATATGATATGCTTCGGGTTATCATCTTCTGATTCGCACAGTCGACGCAATTCACTGTTGTAGTTGCCTATTTTCTAGTGTCGCACTGCAATAAAACCGCAAAAAACCAAAATTTCTTTATTTTGTACTTTTTATAATCCTCCGATTTACTTTTCAGCAAGTATCTCAGTTGCCATAGAAAGATGACAATTAGTCGTTGATATGAAACAAGAAATTTATTTACAAATTTTAACTGTCAAAGATGGGAAGGAAGTGCCTTTATAACGCCATTTTTGAAAATTTGCATCATTTCATAAAATTTAGTAGCGAAATCAGTTTCAAATTACTCAAATCCATACGACTATTTATGGAGGAAAAAATGTAAGTTTATTAGTTTTCAGCGACTAGTTGAAATTCATACATTCAATAATTCTCATTTTTTTTTGTTTCTTCGATAGGAAATGAAAGCTTCTCGAAATACAAATAATTAGGATGATTGCTTACGTTGTTTTTGTAACAGTTAATGTAATTTTATTTAAATTTTAGTTTTATTTAATACAAAAAAAAAACTCACCTTTGCGTAGTCAATTTTAAGTGTACAACATCCGGAATAAATATCTGCGCCATTTAAATTATCTCTTGCTCTAGTTGCTGATTCTAAACTGTCAAATGTGAATATCGAAAGTGACAATTAAGGAAATTACGGTTTATGAAAATTATAATTAGAGTGAAAAAAAAATAAAAAAAAAATAATAAATTAAAAAAAAAACTTATTTTAATTTCGAACAATTCAAACATTTTTCAATCATTTTCAAAACGGAATTGATGCAACATATCCGCATCATCTTGTTTTAGTTCCAAAATGCATACGTTAACAGGGGTGGGTGCGGAATCAAATTCTATTTTCTCTATTTTCAGGATAAATCCGATCAGCACAAATTTGAAATCGCAAAACCACTTTCGTGGCTGATAGATTGAAGTAATCAAGCTGCTCCATATGACAATTCAAGCTACCATCCTCAATCCAAATGTTTCCTACTATGCACATAACATACGTAACTCTGCCCTAACCAATTCATCGAACCTTTACAAAATAGTGTGGCTTCCAGGGCACAAAGGCATTCCTTTAAATGAACTGTGGCTGACACAAAGGCAAAAGAGGCTCTAGCCCTAGAACAAATTTTTGAACAAAAAATCTAGACTCGCTCTCCATGATTAAAGAAAAATTACAAATCTCGTCCAGAAGCCTTAACAATGGTAATTTTTTTGCCAAAATCTTTCCCCTCCCCCCATAAAACCCCCTAGCACGAATGGTGCCTATCCGCTAAGGAAACTAGATTCCTATATAGACTTTTTTCCGGGCACAACTATGATGCTAAGGTTTTCACCATTATATTTAGGTAAATCTGACCTAGTTATGTGCCCTGAATGTGGCGTGCCAAACACCATCGAACATAGTCTAATCAGTTGTAAAATGTTAGACAGCACGAGAAGTAAATTCGACATACTAATGAATGCAACCACGATAGAAGAAGTGCTAACTCCAATCAGCCAGGACAATCTCAAGCAGATTGTCAAATATGCCAGTTAGGCTGGACTTCTAGCCTGTTGAACTGATCTTGACACACTACTCCTGCAGCCAGACCACTTTATTATCCACTCCCCGCCCAACAATACATCTACTCTTTTCCTACCTCTATCCCACCATCCACAATTTTTCAACACTCACTAACTTGACTCCCACTCTAGTCGACACAGCATGCACCTATAAACCAAGTTAATTATCATCCTCACCTATAATTTGACATACTATTTGGCGTTATACCTCATAAGGTCGAGCCAGGAGAGGAGGAACTCCAGCTCCCCCACTCAGTGGAGTCCACAGTTCCAACTCTGAAACCAAGAGATGAAGAAGAAGAAGAAGCACATGACACTTAAAACAAACTTAACGACAAAATACACCTCTTTCAAGCAAAAACCAGTGATAGAATTAATTTTAATTGACTAATGTAAATGTTTTGAGGTCATTGTGCAGATCGTTGGTCCGATAATGTCCGTTACGGTCTTTCTACCACTGACATATTGTATAACATGGACCCGAGATAGTACTGAAATTGCTTATATTATCATGGGAAAATTTTAGTTAGTTTAACTACTTCAAATAATAAGTTCTATACGAAATTCCCCTTTGTCAAGTTTCAAGGTTTTGTTAAGTTTAATATCGAGATTTCTAACATTATCGCAGTACGTGAAAAAATTGAGTAAAATTAGTTGAAAACAACAAGTGTCTATGCCTATATAACAATGGGATTGAGGACTAGGTTATTTTTCTTGGACCAGTTCAAGACTACTAAGAAGTCCTCATTTAGTTTATCCACACCATCATCAATCAACCCCAAAGACATGGAGATATAAAGTTGCAAATCGTTAGTATATGGGTGAAATTTAGAGTATCTTATCATATTCGGCAGATTATTTATGAAAACGGAAAAAGCAGCGGTCCCAAAATAGAACCTTGATGTACACCACAATTATTGCATTCGAGCAATTACATTCTGTTACAGAGATAAAATGCAGCAAGTTTGCACGCAGAAAGTGAAATTGTAGTTGCTGCTCAACTTATTGATTAAAAGCCTGTGATTGATCAGATTCGCAACCGGGGCGATATTCTTCTCTATGTGTTTCAATGCGATAACGCTTCCATCTTTTATATGCCCCTTATCACGTTTGTTGTTTCAATGTAATTTTATCTGAGAAGTGATCCAAGGCAATTTTCGTTTAGATCACTTATTATGGTCGTAGCATGCGGCATGTAGCAGTATGCTACGCTGAGACTAGTGACACCATGTACACTCGGCCTACTGATTTCTATATGAATGGTGAGCCAGGCGTGCGGAACGCACCCGAAAAGAGAGGAAAGAAGAAGACTTCCTTCGAGCTGGCTGTCAAAGTGTGAGTGTTGAACGAAAAAGACATGAGAACGAGAGTAGCCTGACTTTTTGCTGATAAAAGAAATCACGTTAATCTTACTAATTGAGAAGTGTGATTAAAATTCTACTAAAAGAAATCGCGGAGTCTCACTAATTGAGAAGTTATTATTAAAATTCTACGGAAGAAGGAAAAATATCCAAAGTAATTTTCAACCAACCGTGTAGTTTGGACAAATTCCAGTCCGAATAATATAGTCATCAAACAGCGTGCCAGAGTTTTACTAAAAAAAAAACAGGCATCCACGCTGCACATTAAATCATTTAAAAGGATTACAACAAATCTGGTCAACTTGATCACATTTCCGGATATCCAGTAACGTAGCGGCATACAGTAAAATGGCGGCACGCGCCAGTTTCTTGTGAAGTAGAAGCACCCCAAAAACTATTTTTGAACTAGTTCATTAGAGGACATTCTGCTATTGGCTCATGGTTCGGTTATGAACTTGCTAAGGCACAGGAATCTTTCCCCCGGAAAATAAGGTTTTGTGCCTAATTGTCCTCCAGTATCAGTTTAAATGAAAGTTAAAAAGAGGCAACTCTTAATAGCTACACTATGGAATAGTTACTGTTATCACTAATTAGTCTTGCAAGCAGTCACGAATATTAACGTTAACTTTATTGTATAATTTGCAAATTATCCTTCTTAAGCATTTATAGAGTGAGGCAGTCACCCAAGGGGCGTCGATGACAATTTTTCTTGGATTTTTAAAAGAAAGAAGAGCTTTTGAAACTAAAAACTAAATCGTAAGGCTGTCACTAATTAGGATATGAATTGAAGTCACGATAGGTCATCATGAGTGTTTCGAATTAAACTTTCCAACTTTAAATAGGAATAGTGTTAGGCGGACATACAAACGACGTCAGTGGATTAATAAAGTGGATAAAATTCCACTATATTGAGGTTTCGGGGCCCCATAGAGGGATTGTCCCCAAACGTTTAGATTAGTGACAGGAAGTAGACTTTGTTAATTTGATGGAAACGTGAGAGTTGATGAGTGCCAGCGTTCTCAACGAAGAGGCAATGTAAAAATAAAGGAAAACTTTTTTTAGGAAGCCTCTTGTTGCAAATCGAATATCGTTTCAGATATCATCAGTGCCACCGGTTGTCTCCAGAGAGTTCCTTCGAGGGACCAAGGTTCACCTAAGTCCACGACATATATATTATTTTATGCAAACAAATGATATTTCTTCCGCAATATATTAAGGGGGTATTCTAGTCTAGAAATTCGAAAAAATCGATTTTTTTTTGTTTTCATATTTTCAAAGTTAACTATTCAAGAATATGCCTACAAGAGGATTTTTCAAATTTGTATCTTTATATTTAGTGTTCACTTGCATCCAGCTGCTAACAGTTGAATTCTAACTTCCAAACCACGTGGACGTATGGACTTTAAGGTGTAACGCCACTGTAACGGCTAAAAAAAAAAGTTTTTTCACGATTTTTTTCTCGCGAATTTGAAGGTGTTTGAAAAAAACCTTTTAAGGGTATTATCTGGCATACATTGAATTTTATTGATAAGATTTTGACAGCGAAAAAAAAACAAAATGGCGGCTCCACAGCCATCTTCCCGGGAAATGTTTCGGAGCAAGTTTGACGCGCTTGGTGGCGACCTCCATTTTCAAAGGAAATAAAAAATTTTCTCGCACGGGACCTTTTTTTTCTTATTCTAGAGGCTGTAAACTATTTTTTAAGCGAATAAAAAAAAACGATTTTTCAAAAAATTTACACGCGTTTTTCTCGAAACTGCCTTTTTCAAAACGATGCCCACGATTTCTCAAGTTCTACTGGACCGATTTACTTGAAATTTTTTTGAGAGTCTTCTATATAGACTTGTCTATGTCCGGAACTAGCCTAGCCGCGTCCCCAAATTTCAATTTTTACTATTTTTAAAAAATTCGAAAAAGTAAAAAAAAAGTGGTACAAAAATTGCTTTTTTCTGGCAGCGGCCATTTTGTGAAAAAAAAATTTTCAACTTTTCCCCTGTTCCGGACATAGTGACATTACTCTAGACTAATAATCTTTTTTATTTATTTTTTTTTCGGATTGCTAGGCGGGTTGGAATCGTGGGCATGATCACGCGCCAATTTTTTGAGGCCCCCACTTCATCAGCTGCTAATTTTTTGAATTTTTAACTTTTTTAATTTTTTAATTTTTTTCTGTATTCTTGCAATGTTAATAAATAACTCATAAAAAATGGATAGAAAAAAAATATTGATTGCGTTTTTTTTTACGGCACTTCAAAAATCACCTAAAATTTGGGCCTCTAGACTAAAATACCCCCTTAATCTATTTGAGGTGACATTTCTATATTCCTATATTATTTTATTATTGTATGTCAACCATTCCGTGTGAAATATTAATTAATTTGATACGCGTATACCATTTTTTTTTTTAAGCATTACCTGATGAGGATTCCTCTGGTATCTGACCCCAGAGTGCCTCAGTCGAGCTATGTGAGCTATACGTATGTACATACATATAGAATTTTGAAAAGGTACATCTAGAGTATCGCTGATAAAATTTTCGAATTTTCGAAGTTGTCAAAAGAAAAAAAAAATAAAGAAAAGCGACATAAGCGTTGGAATTGCTTCGGTCCATCATATCTCAAGTAACTACATTTAAATTGAATAAGTTAGATGCCGAATCCGCTGCTAAAGGGTATTGTAATAATATTGTTTAGTACCTAGAGACTGTCAATTAGTATTCCGATGAACATTTACGTATCATTAAAGAATTTTTATAACGTAATGCCTCGATAATTTTTCGGTGTTCTCCCTCCTCTCTCCTCTCGAGCCCTCTTGAGATGAAGGTTGTGTAAGGTTCACTACTCCGCTCGTTTACAGGTCAACATCGACAATAAGGGATACTGATCTACTTAAGGCCCTCAGTATCATTGGGTGGATGGGGCATGCCGGCCAAGAAGGCATGTGATCTGCGCCTTCATTACGAGGTAAGATAATTGGTGTATGAGCCCCTTCACGGGTGGGTGTGTGTGCTCGGTTTGTTTGAGTCAAGCACGAAGATTTTTGATTATGGCAGGTGGCAGCGGCAGGTTTTTGGTTACCCCCCCCCCCCTCCCCCCCCCCCCCCAATAACTCTCCCGGAATAACCGATTCTTCTAAAGGACTTAAATTTGCGATGTGTGGGGGTTTGTAGATCACACATCTATCAAGATTTGTTTTCCGAATCAACTAGAAAATCAACAAAAATGAATTCGATTTGTGCCTCCGAAGGGGAACAGAACAGTGCAAGTAATAATTTCGAATGTATTTGGAATTTATTTTTGAAATTTCAAATTAAGATAATTGTCACACCACTGCCAACATAAGTTGATCCAAATCAAATAGAAAATCAAGCAGTCCATGTTATGTTGTCAGTACTTTCTACTCAATAAGTCTTCAAAGAGTTATAACAAAGTGTCTACAATAGTAATAACTCAGAGCTGGTTTTACATATGTAACTTGCGTATGTCCCAGGTGGCAATTCTTTACTATTTAATTTATACTTAAATGATCTTCTTGAATAATGATATGCTCAAAATTAGTTCAGTTGTCTCATAGGACTCATTGCAATTTGCATAAAACGCGTTAACTGTACCCCGTTTTGTCACTCAATCGATTTATCTTGTTTTCCCCGTATCACATGAAATTTCCATTTAAATCAAAAATATATATAAAAAGTAAATAAAAAAATTAACAAAAGTATAAAATGATAAGAACAAAAGAAATGCCGAACATCTTGTTGTTTTAAAAAGGATATTCAACCATAGCTTGGACTCCATTCTTTTTAAAAATTACAATTCGTTGAACTTGGCCGTGTGGGTGACAAATTTTGTGTAGAACATCCTGCAAAAAAAAGAGAAAAAGTAAAATTAATAATTTTCTTTGTTATATAAAATATAATTTTTCAATAAGCAATAAATTTTCAAGTTTTAATGATTCATTTTACGAGAGTTGTAAGAGTTGTATAGATTTGTAGCAAGACATTTTTAAATGAATTTACGAGATCAGTTAGGTGAGAATATATCTCTTCAGGGGACCTCCTAAATAGCAACTTACGAAGCTCTGAATTATTCTTCGATGCCAACTTTTATGACGACATGCGATGTCAAATGTCAATGTCGTAAACCTGTCAATTGTTTGTTCGTTCGTTGAAATAATATTGTGATTTAAATGCGTGTTACATCTTGCAGTCACAATGCTAAATATAATCTGCGAGTCAAGCAAATTTATTTATTTATAAATCAAATGCGAATCGAATGATTACAATTGGATTAAAAATATAAAATGGAAAGTTTTTCTTGTAATCGAATGGCAAACGACGTACAGAAACAGAAACGATAAATTTTAATGCAGTCCTGTTTCAGTCAGTAATGTCCGTCGAATTAAGAGATTTTTGTTTTTGTTTTTCAAGTGGAATTAAATTTTTAATAGGTGTGTTCCTCAGGGTTCTTGTTTTACACCTTTGTTTTTCTAGACTGCTTTGAAACCCCCTGGTATTATTGAAAAAGATGTTCGCTGTGATCTGGTTGAGAATCTTGGTGCTCTACCGTTTACTTGACTCGAACTTGAAACTTTGTATGAATTTATGACTGGTGTGTAAAGTGTTAGTGTATACAATCGATTCACAAAATTGTACAAGCATTTTGTAAGATCTGCCGTTAGTAGGATATAGTCTGTTGGAAAAAGTTTACTTCTTGATCGCAAAGTTATTACTTGCACTTTTGATATTGAATTTAAAAAAAAAACAAACAGTGCTAGTTGTTGCGACATGCGCAAAAGCTTTAACAAAATTTTTTGGCTGCTATAAATACCTTTTTAATAAAAATATGTTCTACTGAAACATCGACGTATTATCAATCCCCAAATTGCTTGGTTTACACCGCGAATTAGGCTTTTGATATTGTAAAGAAATTATGCATATCGTAGATGGCGTCGCTCCGAATTCATATAAAAAAAAAAAAAAAACTGCCAGAATTTTAGAAATCTCGGGGTTTGTCGAACTAGGGAGTTCAGCTGTATCTATAAACCCTAGTGAATTAAACTAGATGTTCGTATCTGCTTCTTATAACTTAAATGGTTGGGGCCTTATATCAGTGATATTTCAAGTTCATTAGATCCTTTTGATTAGTTTGCTTTCATTCAAGTTGATGAGAAAGATGTCTATTCTGCTGTAATGTGTGTCAAATCCAACGGCGTTGGACTGGATGACCTTCATCCCAAATTTATAAAACGTCTTCTGTCTGTTATACTACCATATCTCACCTATTTTTTAACATTATTTTAAGATCTACGATTGCTCGTATCTGAAAGTACTCTAAAATAATTCCCATCCCAAAGAGGTGCCGTGATTCAACGGAAAATTGTCCAATTTCCATTTTTTTTCTTTTCTCTCTAAAGTCTGTGAAAAAATTCTTCACACCCAAATCACCTGTTTTTTAGATAGAGAGAATCTTTTATCTAAACTTCAATCGGACTTTAGATCCAAGCGGAGTTTTACCCCATCGTTACTTAACATTGCAGACGATATTAGGAAATCAATTGACAATGATAAATTTACAGCGCTCGCCCTCTTTGCCAATTCCAAAGCCTTTAACTCGGTTGGCCACAAATTATTTAGTAAAATTAATTTAAAATTCAAATATTCAAATTTTCAAATTCTGCATGCAAGTTGGTTTGGTCTTACATTAACGGGCGTCATCAGAGTGTGGTCTGCTCTAATTCTGCTTCTGGCTTCCTGCCTTTGCAGTGTGGAGTCCCTCAGGGCTCAATTCTGGGTCCCTTGTTATTCACTATCTTCATTAATGATTTTCCAATGATTTTGAGAAATTGTGATTACCATATGTATGCTGATGATATTCAGCTTTACATCTCTAGACCTCTAGGATTGCTGGAGAATGCTATATACCGTATGAATGAAATCATGCTGATGTGTTTAGTTGAGCCATTAAGAATGGGTTGAGCTTAAATGCCTCTAAATCTAACGCTATCGTGATCTATAAAAGTTATTTGGATACTTCCTGTTTTCCAGATATTATTCTGAATAATGTGACTATTCCTTATATGTAGTACTATTGCAAGGAATATTGGTATTATTTATTAATCGTAGTACTTTGAACTGGGCCGTCATATAAATGATCTTGAAGTTTCCCGAGATTTTCATTCAGCTTCATCACGTAAGCTCAATGTGACCTTTAACTCTACTGTGCGGTATATGTTCGGCTTCAAGCGATACGACCATGTCTCGGAATATTTCAATTCAATCTTGGGATGCACGTTTGAAATATTCTCTAAATACCGTGCGATATTATTCCTCCGTAATTTGATGATATCTGGGCAACATGATGTATAGATAGGATTTTTCCCAATTAGTAAGAACTTATTCTCAAAACATTTCTCATGGATCTCTCTTCCTCTTCAACTCAGAAGGAGTAGGGACAAATACAGTTTTCGCAGCGATTTATTGGAATATTTGCGAACTATTTAATTGTTTGGTTGAATAAATTTTCTTATGAGACATACTTATATTAATACAAATTATCTTTTGGGATATCTTGTGTTGTACAGTTTAAGTTAGTTTTCAATTTTTAGAAGGTAATTTACGAATGACCTGTATAAAGTAAAATCGCTCACTAATTTGAATAAGGAAGCTATGCAGTAGAAGATGACGATGTCGAGTGGTGCTCAGAAATTGAACATGGTCCCGGAGATAAGCTAGCTCTTTCGCATAGATCAGGTTGTACAAGAATTTCAGCCTTCTGTTTATGAGGAATGTTTCAAGAGAGCATCCAAGGAATGAGTTGACATAGGACGAAATATAAGAAAATTTGGGCAAGCCGAATATAAATCGAATCGTGTCATTGAAAGCAACCGTTAATTTCCCCTCACAGCAAGAATTCAGTTTCGGAAATATTAGACTCCCGCAGACAAAGTGGGGTAGCATGAAAGCTTTATAGGAAGCTTCATGCGAATGCATTGTGACAATATATTTGCCGACATTCTTAACATTCGCAGGGAAGAATTCCACCTTTCCAACTATATATTAGATATATAAATACAACAGCTAAACTATGGTACTAACGTACAAAGACGTGGTCTGTGATTGTACATAGTATCGGGAGGGTAAAACTTTGTTTTTTCCACCATATTTGGTTATTGCCGGATAATGGTTGCAAGGGCTACAGAGAAACATTTTTTCCAAAACTTTTCAAATGTTCAAAATTATTTTCGAACTTCCTCAAGCGTCCACGGCAGTCAGCAACTTAGCCGTGCTGAAGAGTATTAAGGTTTCTGCCAATACGAAACGCTTCTTCCAATGCACTTTTAAAATTTGCAATTGATAATCGTCATTATTATAGTTTTTTCTTTCCTCCATAAACGGAATATAACCCAGCTTCCAGGAGGCGTTAGGCTACCTGGATTTTTATCACTTATCGTGAATGATGGTTGGATTTTATCGGTTATCATGGATTGTGGCTCGGTTTTATTATTGATCATGATTGGTGGTTGGATATTGTCCACTATCATTTATCGTGAATGATAGTTAGGTTTCCTTCAGATGTAAAAACGCCATGAAAAAATCCCGACTATATTAATAAGTGCATGTTAATATACAACTCACACACAGCTAAACTATGGTATGACGATGCCGTTGATCTGAACTACCATTTAAGTCAAGAACCCTCCTATTCACAAATACACAATTCGATTTACTTAGATTCAGAATTAGGTAATTATGATTAGCGCAGTCATAGATCCTATCAAGGTCATCGTTAATCCGAATAATGCCTTCCTCAATTAAGCCAATTGGCTTATCTAAATAAATTTGTATGTTATCAGCGTAAAGGTGGAGCGAACTATCTCTCAAAATCGTAGGTAGATCATTTATGTATAGCGAAAAGAGGAGAGGACCGAGAATAGAGCCTTGAGGTTTATCGCTGTGAAGAGTTAAGGGAGATAACATTGATTGGGTCTTAAACGATTGACTACGGCAGAGTCGAAATCATTTTATTACAATCATAGCTGTAGACGAGAAAATAAAATTTTGTCGCAATTTAATAACAAGAATATCATGATTAATAGAGTAGAACGCGTTACTGATATCCAGAAGGACTAGTATAACTATCCGATCACTGTCAAGAACATCGCCAAAGACCGAAACCACATTGACTACTGATGCCTCACAACTATGCCGTGGTCTGAAACCTGATTGCCTGCGCAATAGTAAAGATTCCTGATCAAGTTCACAGGAAGGAGAGTTTTTGTAGTACACTCACACACCTAGCCAGCGCAGGTTACTCCACAAATTTCTAGGGGGAAAAGAAGGATTTAGCTTCGAATTGAATTGGCCAAGCAAATGACAGAGGTCACTCTATTCCGCACTGCTCTGTAGCGACTAAAATCAGAATCAGAACCAAAAATCCTCAACTGATGATACAGCAGATCTCTCTCTATCAAATTACGAATTTCATAATTTCATCTGAAAACCACCGAAACGCTGATTGCGAATCCGTATTGGGACGTGCTTGTGGTATAAATATTTTAGATATTCAGTGAAAAGTACCTAAAACCTTCTCATCAACCGATTGACAGCTAAAATACATTCATTCTCCCAGGGCATCGATCTATACAATCAGTGAATAGACTATCATAATCCAGATTTTTGTAATCGCGGTAAACAAATGAAGTAGACAAAAGAGCGAAATTGACTGGAAAGTTATATGAACCACTATTAATATTGGCAGAAAGAAAAAAACTTAATCCAAGCTATCTAAACTCAGCAATGAGAGTCTATAGAAAAATAAAAGCACACATTTCTTTAGTGTTTCCCTGAAAATTCACGCTTGCTGCATCCAGGCTATTGTTTCAATCTTAATACAGATAAGAAAATGAGTTCTTCCATCATCATCATCATCATCCTTTCAACAATTCCTCGCCTCTGTTTCACAATTGAATGAACGTCTTGATAGATCTGCATTATTTCGAATTCTTTTGAATCGTCGTCGTCGTCGTCCGTCGGAACTCTTTAAAGTAAATCGCGTACATTGCCGGACCGCCAATCATATCAAGTATCAGCCGCAAGATAGACTGCAGCAGCAGCAACATACTTTACATGACTCATTAAATACTTTTCCACAAAGTTGGCTGACCATATTAAAAAAATAAAAAATAAAAAATAATAAAAAATTGAGAAAAACACAGTAGGGGGGTTACCTATACTACAACAAAAGCCAATGAACTTAATAAATGCAATGAAAATTGTTTTGTTTCCAATTTTTTTCAGCATATCTCACTGCGTCAACTCATATGGCGCAAAAATAAGTAGGTAGGCATCCGTGAATTTTATAGGTAAAAAACCTTCCTTAATCGAATAGGGAGCACATTATTTGCGGCAATTGCATAGGTAAGTGTAAATAGTATAAAAAGATTACGGAATTCAAATTGCATCGCGCATCGATTAAATTTCTCCAATTTCGAACATTTTGTACCTGCATATCTCTCTCTCTCTCTCTCTCTCTCTCTCTCTCTCCTCAGGTATATAATAGACGGCTTAAGCGTTCAATTTAACCTTAATTTGCTAGAGAAGAAAAAATGAAAACAATCACAGAGGGCTCACCTGTTGTGAAATTTTCCTATACCTTTAGTTGTGTATTTGAATTGATTTTTTTTTTTAACACAACAACATCGCGCGACTGATTTGCAAATTTGCTTTGTTTATGTTTTTTTTTCTTTATTCCTCTGAAAAAGTATAGGTTGCCTTGCCGAGCCGCCATTCATTCCTAACTCAAATGAGGTAGAAATATAGTGCTCATGAAACAAAAGAACAAGGAAACAGCTGATCATGGTAAATTTCTTCTACATATGCCATACGTATGGAAAAATATCGATATCAGCAGCGGTTTGTACTACACACATACCCCCCCCCCCCCCTCCTAACATATACATGGAAACAACAACAAAACATCGGCAAGCAAATAAAGCCATTGCACTGCAAAGAGGCGAAAAGTAATTGCTCCGCGAGCGTACAGAGTTCTTTTTTGTTTTGCAGATTTTCTATGGAATCCCGTCTTTCAAACACCAAAAGAAATGTGCCGTAGAGAGAGGAAAATCGTTGGCTGGAGACCCATTAAAACTGGTTTTTTTTTTCACTTTGGATGGATACTTCTCGACCCATGTTGACGTCCACCAGGAGAGTGGTGTCAAACTCGAGAAAAGATGGGAGTCATTGAGTTGCAGCTCAACTCCAGGCTTGCATTATAATACTCAACTCGTCCATTGTAGGTAGGTAGGTAGGTAGGTAGGTAGGTAGGAGTAGGTACAAATAAAATCTCAGCTGCTGCGGCTCAATTATTTCTGATGACGCGCTGGCCACTCGAGCACAACAAGTTCAGTAGGCAAAATGTTCTTAACTAAGTCACTTTCAGGGCACTGCGCGCCGCCCGATAAAGCGGCGATATTCAAAGAAAGCGCGCCAGAGGATGGGGCAACAGGTTTTCAGTGTGCTCCCCAAAAGCTAAGTAGAACAATTATTTGCACTGTTCTCCCAACGGTTCTTGTAGTATATGCACATAAATGCATGTGTGTGTATTACTTGTATAGTAGTTGTACGAAAGTTGAGTGCTCCCATTGCCGCCCCCGTCAAACCACCAACAACGTACATGTGTCATTAGAAAAGTCGCCTTTCCCTTTATTACGAGAAGGGGAAAAGAAAGGGGGAGGGGGCAGATAGAACGAATGCATAAAATTACATACGTTTTGTATACGTTTTTTGTTTTGATTCCATCCGTACAGAGACCTTGGGGGATATTTTGTCTTATTTTTACCCAGACCCAGGATTTAATGAGAGACCATGGTTGCGAGCGAGCAATAAAAGTCAAGCTAACAAGCGCCTTGTGCGCGATATTTTTCCTTCGTATTCGGGCTTTTGATTAAGTAGAACGATGAAACTCTCTCCTATATCTTAGCTGGGCAATCTATACCACATGCTGCTTCTGGTGCTTCTTCTATAGGTACTATCCACATTCTAAGTTTATTTTGTACAACAAACCAAGGTAAATAATAATGGTGCAAGAACCTAAATACAATGTATATTCACAAGAAAGTTACCAATCCCCCTCCCCTCTACCCCCACCCGAAACTTTTCGATTGTTGTTTACATATTCCATGAGGACTGAAGAGAAACAAGTTTACCTGCAACAAAAAAAAAACAAAAACAAAAAAATTGGAATCGTGCCGTATACTTTTTGACGTTAATCCTATTATTATCATTTGGAGAAAGAAAAAAAAACGAATAAATATTGATTACGGTGACTTTTTGGGGCAAGAATTGTGCGGTTAATCTAATAAACGTTATCTTCTGCGTTTTTCTGGAAGCATTTGCGACTCTTTGTTATAGAGAAGCCCCTGTTGGACTACCTAACATTTTCATGTCTATTTTTCTTCTCTTCAGTTGGAGCTGATATTACGAAGGGAGTAGGTACCTAAAGATAGGAGTCTTTATTCTACTATACTCCACATGTACTGTTATTCTCGCAGATACATACATTCATTCATTTCTAGTGATATTTTTCTACCCACAACAACAGCAAGGATTCCTGATAACTGACAATAGAAATTCTTCTGCAATGCGAACGAAGGACTTATACTTTCCTGACGAAATCGATTTTTTTGTCGTCGAAACCTCATGTTTTATTCTTGTTGCGTGATAATGAAAATTACATTGAAGATATTTCTGTTTGTTAGGTAGGTAGATAGGATTGGAGGAATTATGATTGATGATTATTTTATAATTCACTTTTTTGTTGTTTTAGATAGGAGTTGGAGTTTCTGCCTAAGCCCTGCTATTAGTAATATACAACGAATGTTGGGAGATTTTACTGCTGATTGTAATCAAAACGTTTTTACAAAAGCTACCCTCTGAGTGAGTATCCAAGCTGTTGTATTGAGATAATAAAAAAAAAATGTCTAGAAGGTAAGATCGGGGTGGAGGAAAAAAGGAGTTCTTAACCCAAGTAGTACACCTTAGTCATCATAAAAAGCTGACGTCGATACAGCAAAAATAACCCTTGGTCGGACTCGAAACATGTTGATGACGTTATGATGACTAATTCGGGGAAATGATTTTAGAAGGCCGGCCTGACGAATAACTATATCTACTGACCATGGACCGACCATTATTTCACTCAAAACAGACTAGTTAAAGAAGATACAAATTGGTTATTTATGTAAATTTTAAGTTATATTTTTTAACCAATCAGTTTTTATTTTTTATTTATTTTTTGTAAAACAATTTCGATAATAAGACGACTGTGTTCTCATGTTTCCAGAAAGGTGCGAAAAACTAATGTCTTAAGGGTAACACCACTGTAACGGCCAAAAAAAAAGTTTTTTTCACGAATTTTTTCTCGCGAAATTAAAGGTGTTTGAAAAAAACCTTTCGAGGGTATTATCGGGCATACATTGAACTTTATTGATAAATTTTTTGACAGCGAAAAAAAACAAAATGGCGGCTCCACAGCCATCTTCCCGGGAAATGTTTTGCATGCAGGGTTCCGCGGCACGCAGCACCACTGGTGCACATTTGAATTTAGACCAAAAAAAAAACAACAATAATCTAGTGGCTTAGAGCTAGAGAAAGCCGTACGGATTTTTTAAAATATTAATTTTTGTAGATTTGGCGCGCGTTTGAAAAAAAGTTTGATTTTTGACGAAAAAAACGGCAGGTTTTTTCTTAATAAAAAATCAACAAATAATGTTATTGAAAATCCCGTACGGCATTCTCTAGATAATGTTAATGTTCACATCTGGTCAAAATTTCAAGTCGAAAATATGAAAATTGTTCGAGTTATTTTGCGTGGCATTTTGAAAAACCTTGTTTCGAGAAAAACGCGTTTAAAGTTTTGAGAATAGTTTTTTGTTGGAAAAAATAAAAAAAATTAAGGTAAAAAATAAATGTTTTCCGATAAACAAGTTAAAGTTGCAAATGTCAAAAAGGTCAGTTGTGTTCAATTCGGCTTCTTCAGTCAGCTTTAGATAAAGCTGGCTGAAAAGCTCCAATTGTGTTTCAGGCTTCAGGTAGTCATTTCGGAGCAAGTTTGACGCGCTTAGTGGCGCCCTCCATTATCAAAGGAAAAAAAATTTTTGCTGGCACGGGACCTTTTTTCTTATTCTAGAGGATTTAAACTATTTTTTAAGCCAATAAAAATAAAATCGATTTTTCAAAAAATTTACAGTGGCCTTACCCCTTAAAAAAGGTACAAACTGGTTATTTATGTAACTTTTAAGTTATTTTTTTTAACCAATCAGTTTTTCTTTTATATTCTTTTTTGCAAAACAATTTTATGTTTCCAGAAAGATGCGTAAAACAAATGTCTTAAGAACAAACTTCAGGCGTTTGTCTATGCATTAATGGAGAGACCGCAGCATTCTTAAGCCCTTTTTAAAAACAATATCAAAAATCATGCATCTAATATGTGCACAAAATTGACATCTATTTAAAACACAGAGGCTAGTAGTAATTCTAAGAAATTTCCCTTATTGGCCGTATTTAGTTTGTGTTAATTGCCGAATACAAATTTCACCAGGATATTGTTGGATCAATATTTCACTTCTGGCATAGAATCATCCACACCCCCATTCATATAAGTAGGCCACAAAGTAATGGCCACCCCGCCCATATTTAGAAATTCATTCCCTGTGAAAATGTAAAACTGAATCGATCAGCATACACCAACCACTTCGATACCGTCATCCCCATTTAATCCAGAATTTTGTTTACAGTTATCGAGAGTAGTTATAGGGGAGTTTCAGTGGTGGTGGTGATGGTGGTTGTGGCATATTTTGAATAGAGGCTTCAGGAATAATTTTCCATCGAACTATTCTGGGTTTTACTAATTTATGGCAGTGCATTGCTCGTGTATGTAGGCATAGTAGGTACCATTATAAACCGGGGGCGCAGTACAATAAATGCAAACTAAATGAACCTCACATATATGTATGTATATTGGGAGGATGAAATGTGGGAATTAAAATGTGCCGTTACTTCTCTTTTATTTTAAAGAGAAATTATGCTAAATTTAATTCGAAAAAAAATTTTTTTTTTAGTAGTTCTTTTATCTGTGATGAAGCACGATATGCAGAGAGCAAGAAACATAATCCTACCAAATTTTCAATTTTACTCCTAGAAATTTTGAATGGCATAAATATTTTAAAGGAATTCATTTAATCTCGAAATTGAAGGTAAAATGAAAAAGAGGAGTGGTAGGAAAGAATGAAGAGACACAGAAGGATTAATTTCAGCTGAAAATCGATGAATTTTGATACCCACGAGACCCCCATTTAACGGATTTGGCCATTGATGAATCGGAATATGATTTCCGTTTTGGTATAATGAACTGCATTCATTTTTGTGGATGGAGGTAGGATAATAATCAAAAACATTTCGCAATTTATTTTTCCATTTGATTCGATTTCATCAATCATATAAATTCTTAAATTAGTTACGAGCTAGAAGGATCGAAAGACTAACTGAGAGCAAGGAGGAAAATTAGAGTAAAAAAAAAAAAAAAATCACGATCTTTTATGTAGCTATGGTAGGTATACAGGTTAATGAAAAACTTCTTTTCCCAAGCAGTTCTGTACCTATTTGGGCTTCTTAGATGAGCCTCGAACTATACCAAGTGAATACAAATTCACGTGGAATACTCGTTTCGATTGCTTTTCTTGTGGGAATTGTATAGATGAAATCTTTTTAAACATCAGAAACTATCTGTTTATAGTTTAAGGGTATATTGGCATCAATATTTAAGTAAAAATATGATCTAATTGTTTAGTTGTTGTAGTGAGTATGTAATCCAGCGAAATTGCATAGTAGGTAAGTATTAAAATCCTTTTAAATGTGAATTACATTGTGGCAGAGGCAGATTTACAAATTTTCAAGGTACAGGCTGTAAAGTTTTAGCCGCCCTTGCCTCTACTACAATTGTCATGCCCTAGATAATTTTTACAATCCCCAAATTTCGTTGAAATTGCACGTAAAATAATTTTTGGGTTCATTTTTGAGCTAATCAAAACTCAATCATGTACGCTTAATAAAGACGGGGGTAATGGATGCTACTTACACAATATTGTACATTCGGTAAACATGAATAAATAATCTTTATTGCGCTTACAAACAGTTAAAAATAATCAACTCAGTCAAGTTATAAAAGTTCGTTATAATATCTTTTTGTGCGATGTTTTGTTGGCAAAATCATCGATGATATCGTCTTAAGTAATCTTGCACAAAAGAGCTAAAGCGTTTAATTTTTCTTGACTCAAGGTTGATCTCAGATAATTTTTTACCCTTTTTAGACCAGAAAAGCTTCTCTCACCCGAACAATATGTAGCTGGTGTACATAATGCCATACGAAGGGCTATGTCCAAGTTCGGATAAACGTTCTGCAAACTCTGTTTTCGCAGGTACGAAGATAGACTCCCTAATGATGTAGAATCTGGTTTTATCAAAATGCTTTGCGAAGATATGTGGCTTTGAAAATGTATGCATTCTTGAACTAACTCAGTCTCTAAATCATTAGGATACATTTTTTCTAAGGATAGAGCCTTTTTCGTAACGGTTGATGATAACAATTTGCTCATTTTGGTCAGAAATGAAAATTTTTCATTGAAATTGTCGTACGCCTTCTTCCTTTTTTCTAATTCCGATACGAGTCTATCAATGATGACGAGAAATGTATTAACCGTGAAAGTATCTCTCGCGGTCATACTCATTTCTTCATTCATCAACAATTTTTTTTTCTTTTCAGTTGTCTTTTTCCCAAGTCTTTTGTGTACTGCTTCGACGCACTTAATTCCATTGCCATTTCTTCGAAATACTTGAAGTTTACTCGTTGATCTACGAAAAACTTGCGAAGAGATTCATAAAGAGCGGCTACAATGATCAAATCTACTGTAGAAGCCTGGATTTGAACATTCACTTTGTTTATTCTTTCCAAAAAAACATTCCACACAACAACCATTAACGCCGTTTCCAGTTTTTTTAATTTTGAAAGAATTCCCGTTGCTTCGTTTCGTGTGACAGGCTTTTCGGTTTGTTTCGGATTGTTTCCAAAGCTTTAAGTAAGGACTTCGTGCCACGAATCTCTGAATCTTCTGCAAGCATCCTCTCTAGCTGACCAACGTGTGAGGTTTACTCTCTTGACTGGTTTGCCTTCTACGACTTCAGTCATCAATATCTTTCAGCGTTGTGTCGAACTTAAAAAAAAAACGTATATTTCTTGGAACAACATGAAGAAGCGACAAGTTTCTGTGCAAGATTCAGCAGTCGCAGTTGCCACTAAATTTAAGCAAGGAACGAAAAAATCAAACGGTGCTTGACTTTGAATAGTCGATACATAAGATTGAAATCGGTAAAATTATTCACTAAATTTTTTACTATATTCAAATTGAAATCACAAAATTATACACAAACCATCCAGTTCGAAGCCTCCAACCAGTAGTAGGGCTGGCATGTATGGGTTGATAGTGGGTGGGAAGAGGGAAATACATTTTCTGCAATTTCGCTCTTTTCACTCATACAAAGTGTGGGCTGAGGGCACAGTGGCCGATTACTGGTTTGGGGGCGGCGAACTAGCTGTTTTACTCTAGATTTGCAAGTTTGCTACACCGAATGTACAATGACAAGTTAGGGGAAAGTCATCGGCAAAATTTGTTGCAGAGTTCTATCTGTAAAACATCAGCAAACCATCATGCAGAAATCTTTTTGATTTATGAGGTAGCAAAAAAAAAAAAAAAAAAATCGGTCCCCGAATTTGCCGCCCCAAAAATCTGCCGGTCTAGGCTCCAGCCTACTTAGTTTGCTGGTAAATCCGCCACTGCATTGTGGGCAAGCAATGAATGTAAAAAACTTTTTGTCCATTCCTGGCAGTGAAAACAAAAAGTTGTATCATATCCGTTTAAATGAAGCATTTGGCAACCACAATCAGTTTTAAAAGATAACAGATGTTTTTGTATGCGATCCTATATCCGAACGCACAAAACTAGGTAGTATCGCGGGAAGATCGACAGATTGAACATTTCTGTAACAGAAAAGCACCCAGTATTGGTGGCGATTAGGAAGGGATAGTTTTTTATGTCTATAAAGAGCCCAGCCTTTTTTGAAATTTTCGAAAATAAAGCTTGTGCTGGATTGTGGTCGACTTGTGCTGCATTGTGCGCAAAGAAAAATTAAAAAATTCAAAATTTAATGAAAATAAATATTTTTACAAAAGTTAGCGCAGCCATTTTCGAAACTTAGAAAAAAAAAATCATTTTCGAAATTCGGAAAATTGAAGGGTGAGCTGGATTGTGCTCAACTTGCGTTACGTTTTTCCGTAAAGAAAAAAAAACATCTCTGAATATTATATTATGATAAAAAAAGAATTTTAAAAAAGGCTAGCCAACTTTTTTCCCAAAATTTTATTTTCTTACTGAAAAATTTAAATTTAGAATTTTTTGTTTTTATGTGTGTTTGTACGCATAGCGTTTCTACGTAATACCCTAGGCAGACGGACAAAATCAACGATCATTCATTCGTAATTTGTTTTTTTTTTTTTTTTTTTTTCATAAATCAAGTTACCCAAGATTTTGCGAATTAAAATGAAAATCCAGTCCAATAATTAAAATTCAAAG
This sequence comes from Dioctria linearis, assembly GCA_963930735.1. Classification (NCBI taxonomy): domain Eukaryota; kingdom Metazoa; phylum Arthropoda; class Insecta; order Diptera; family Asilidae; genus Dioctria; species Dioctria linearis. Next base: position 3,073,059 of record OZ005740.1, on the reverse strand, counting down.
GTAAAGCGATTTTTGAAAAATTGAACTACGAACCAATGATCATTGATTTTGCTCGTCTGCCGAGGGTATAAGCCACCTCAAACGACTTTGTCGTTTTACATTTCTAACAAATATATACGAAATTATCGATATATTCTGAAAATTATCTAAAAATTCATAGTATTTCCTTATATATGTATAAACTAAGCCCAGACTGTTTCGAAATTAAGAAAAATAAAGGTTTTGCTAGACTGTACTCAAATTGTGTTGCGTACAAACACACATAAAAACAAAAAAATCTAAATTTAAATTTTTCATTAAGAAAATAAAATTTTGGGAAAAAAAGTTGGCTAGCCTTTTTTTAAATTGTTTTTTTTATCATAATATAATATTCAGAGATGTTTTTTTTTCTTTACGGAACAACGTAACGCAACTTGAGCACAATCCAGCTCACCCTTCAATTTTCCAAATTTCGAAAATAACTTTTTTTTTCTAAGTTTCGAAAATGGCTGCGCTAACTTTTGTAAAAATATTTATTTTCATTAAATTTTGAATTTTTTAATTTTTCTTTGCGGCACAATGCAGCACAAGTCGACCACAATCCAGCACAACCTTTATTTTTCAAAATTTCGAAAATGGCTGGGCTAACTTTTTTTGAAAATTTTATTTTCCTCATAAAAAGTTTAATTTGTGAAAAAAATTCTGTTCTTTGCGGCACAACGCAGGACAATTCGAGCACAATTCAGCACAAGCTTTATTTTTGAAAATTTCAAAAAAGGCTGGGCTAACTTTATAGACATTAGTTGTTTGGCATCGTGGATGATATTGCTGGACCATATATATATGGGGAATCTATTATGACCATTTCTATCAAACTCTCCCGAACTTGCACACTAAGAATAAGGGTAAAGATACACGGTGAGAGACTTTGGGTTTGGTCTCCAGTCTCCGATTTACAGAGACTAAAAACTTCGAAATGTTTATACGGCAAGCCAAAAAATTAAGTCTTCTGAAACCATAATAAAAAACGTCTCTGGAGACACGTCTCCGAAGTGTATACAAGAAATTTGAAGTTTGGTCTCTAGATATCTGCAGAGGTCTTTGTTAATTGTCAAGCACGGGATTGTGTTAAAAAGTTACTCTCTAACAGTTATTAATATATTTATGTTATGTGTGAATTCTATTGACGAAACAAATTTTCTGCCCTAAATCCATTATATTAATTTCTTTCTAACAATTTGTCAAACTCACTCCACTTTATTCCTTTTCCATTCCGAGCAGATCTACAGTTAACTGACCAGAGCACACAAATAGTCTCCGGAGACCTGGAGACAACAAATGAACAAACTTCGGAGACCGAACCTGGAAACCTGATTGTTTTAAAATACACAACGGGAAATCGGAAACCGAAAAAGTCTCTAGAGACTAGATCTCTTTGAGAGATTTCTGGGGTTTCCGAAATGTATACACGGGTCTCCACGGGAGGCCAAAGTCTCTCGCAGTGTATATTCACCTTAATTGTAAACCTCTAATCCAAAAAAATGTCGTCCTCATCTCCGCTGTAGATTGATTTTGGGCAGAAAATACTCTGGACATAGTTAAATCCAAAATAAATAAGAGTTTAACTATAAAATTCGCACAAGCTTTGGTTATAAAAATTGGTCTATACTACTAGAGAAAAATTATATACGAAATTCTGAGTTTCCAAAATAAATCTTACCAACCCAACAAAACCCAAAATGGAATAAGCTTAAAATTGCCACACAAAAAACTCTCCACAACGGGTTTGATGGAGATTCTAAGATGAATGAAATTTCTACTTTCTACGTCCAAAAATTTCAAAGAATAAATATGAAAAGCGTGTGGTCTTGCATCATTTCTATTCAACCGCCTATAAAATAAGGAGAGCTCATAAAACGAATCCCTCAATATGGATGAATGGATACCTTTTATTTTTACGTTCAAATTATTTGAATTTTTACGCGCAACAATCGACTAGTCCACACACAAAATACGCGAAAAAGTATTTGCAGCCTTCTAACAAATTTCATTTCCTTTGGACTTTTATAGAAGTTGTTTGGATGGGGGATGGGAGGAAAAAAATAAGCAAAATCGTTCTGAAAGCAAGCCTCGTCCACCTACCCTCATCTCCTTCCTTCCGATGGTATTAGATTTTCAGCAAGCAATTTAAAACCCATCCCGAAAAAGGACAATAAAAGGCGAGAGAGATAAACCGCTACCCAAATGGCATCTTTATGATAACAGTGTGAATGGAAAACCCGTACGTATCTATGTGAAAATCTTTATCTCAACAGTCGCCATTTAAAATTTCCACACAGAAACTCTTTCGTTTTATGGTCTTGGTCGTTTGCCTAAATGTTGTTGTTGTTGCTGTTGTTGTTTTTCGTAACACATTCAAATTCTATTTCTAAACGAGCCCGAAATGTCGACCATTTAATGATGCCAGCCATACATTGGTTGTTCCACAATAAGTTCGTCGAAACTTTGCTATTTCCGAGAGAGTATTGTCATTCGGATTGAGCAAAATACCCGTAAAGATGTAAAAAACAAACCCACACCCCGCACCCCCCATTAGTATATGGAGAACATCGATTGACCTGAAATAGGTATCGGCAAGTCGGCCGGGTTTAGCCTGGTCTCCTCTTCCGTTTCCCTTCATATACCAATAACAACCCAGCAGAGCAGCAATCAGCTCTCAAATTCTGATTATGTTCATCCATTCGAGAGCCGCCTATTCTACTCTATGCCAGGGAATTATTCCGCTCTAGAGTGACATATTTAAAGTTTATGGGTACGTTTTGAGTCCTTAATCGCTCCCGGATTGTGTAAATTGTGATTGAAATGAAACATTTTAGCGTGAAGTATCCAGGGATAGATTCCAGGGTCGGTCGACTCAACTGCCTAATGGATATGTGTGTATGTACTAATTTACTGGAATGATGTTCATTATGCGGTTGACATGGTTGGATGCTTTTCTGATCCAGATCTTTGTCCTGCTCCTATCTTCTATATCATCTACATTTGTGCTATCTTCAATTTTGGGCAGACTAAAGAGGCGACCCAAGTACCCACATAAAGCTCAAAGTTAGTACAAACAGCCTTTGATTTCGACAGTCACAATTAGGTTCAATGTGCCCCAAAAATGAAATTACTCTGAAATCCAAACACGTTTACGCTTACGTTGGCCACGTTAGTAATAATGAGGGCCACCAGAAAGTGCTTTTCATATCATCATAGCATAGCGCACCTCTTGTAGAGGAATAGAATAATTTTCATATTTTGTTCCCGAATATCTTGCGTCTCCACCAGTCTTGCAAACCATCCGACGACGAGTTAAACAGTTTTAAAGACATGTCAATCACGAAATTTTGCTTTGCTTGACTATAATCGACTCCCTGCTGCGCGTTAATTTCGCTGAATCACTCTGATCGCGGTTGTGTAATTTGACCTACGGCAGAGTTTTTTTTTCTAGTTTACTTAGCCTAGCTAGAGTTTTTACACAATAAATTCTAGTAAGTTGGTGTGTAGGTATGTGTGTTTTATTCAGGCTAATTAAATCGATCGCGTAAACACTTTTTGATGGAATTATCATCGAATGGAAGACGTTTTCTGGTTGAGTGAGAGATTGCAGATAGTAGATACTACAAAAATGTAAATAGATCGATTTGAAGGGATATTGATTAATTTTTGTATCGTCATTTAATCTGTATGCGGTAAAAATATAGAGTTTAGTGAACTTTATAATGCCTAGAGATGTTTTTAATGAACTCTATAAACTTTAGCTCGATGCAAAAATTTAATTTGTATAGATGCCGGTGGCAAGGTAGGTAATGCAATTTTAGAATTAATCTGCAGATAAAACTTTCTTTTAGAAAAGAAATGCTTGCTTGGATTGCTATTTTTTTTTTTTTTTTAAGAAACCACCAAGAGAAGATGTACTGTGAAATTATTGAAATTATTACCTGAATGAGGAAAGGTGTTCCTTAGGGCTCAATCTTTGGGCCTTTATTATTTCACAATTTTCATAAATGATGTTTCTACTCTCAATGTAAATTCTACTAACTATTAGTAGTTGAAATTATTACCTGAATGAGGAAAGGTGTTCCTTAGGGCTCAATCTTTGGGCCTTTATTATTTCACAATTTTCATAAATGATGTTTCTACTCTCAATGTAAATTCTACTAACTATTAGTAGTAACAAGCCATTATTCTCTTATGTATAAAATTGAATTTTGTACACGACAGATGCATAAAACGTGTTTATCGAAGTACAGAAATGGACAAAATATCATATAAAATTTTCGATTTTGAAGCTGTACCTAAGAGGTGCCCGGAATAAAAAGTGGTCACATATTTCAGTTTGCAAAAATGTAAAAATCTGATCGATTGCATTCCTTCTTGTTCATTCTGTTGCCTACACTTGTTACTTTAAATATATATCGCAGTCAGTCATTCATTTGGCACTGTAGTGACAACATTGAAATCAAAAAGTGAAAAACAGAGAGAAATGATTGTGTCCAAACACAACGAGTTCCCAGATTTGAGTCAAGTAAAGTTGGGAATACTTTTTATAATTCCTAAGAGTACGAAAAACTTAACAAAACTCAGAGGAAACTTGAATCGGGGAACAAAAAAAAAAAGAATAACGTGATGCAACAAAGGAGAAGAAGATTAAACTTCTTTTCAAAAGACATCCAAACCTCTCGATCAGGGATGCCAAATCGAAGCTTAAAATCCTGAAATCAGGCCACGAAAAAAAGACCGAAGTTAAGAAATATATAAAACTCCGAAAGCTGTACACAAATTTTTTAACGAAGCCCTTCTACTGCGTCATGGATGACGAAAATTAATGTAAAGCAGACTTCAGCCAAATTCTAAGTCGGGAGTTTTACGTTGCAACATGTCAGTGAAGAGTAGTAGTAGTTCAAAAGTTTAGAGTGCGCAGTACTTCAAAGTTCCCGCACAAAAATAGCTTATCTGTTAATGTAGCCAGACATCCAGACCATTCATCACAAAAGGGAGCGTCAATGGTCAAATTTACTTGACGGAATGTTTGAAGGAATGTTTGCAGAAAAGGCTTCTATCATTCATCAGGGTGACCACAGGACTTCTGTAATGTTTTATCGCATTATAGCAAGACAGCAATGGAATTTTACCGCTACAAAACGTCATCAGCAAATCCTTCGAATTGCCCAGAGCTGCGATCTATAGTTTTGCTACTGGTCACGTGTGAAACAAAAACTGAAATACTCTCGAACTCTCGAAATTCAAAAAAAGAAAAAAAAAATGTTACAAAAACGTTGAGTTTTGGTTACGGCAGATGTAAATAAATAAGCAAAAATTGTTTATATGGATAAAAAAAATTAAAATAAGTTTGCTACTATTTTGAAGTTAAGTTTTCAAACAAAACTGAGGCCAAGCCGCATGAGAGGTGGACTCAGATTTTTTGATTGGGACATTTCTCTTGAATATGTTTTCTCTTCATGAATCAAATCACTTATTACCTCAGATTGATCATACTGAAATATATCGGTGATTGTCAGCGAATAAAATCTGAGTCCACCCCTGTGTGTGTGAAGAAAAGTTTATTTTCTACTTTTTCATGCGGCTTGGCCTCAGTTTTGTTTGAAAACTCGTTTTTTACTTATTTTATTTTCTGCCTTTTTCACGTTAACTAAATTGTTATTACGTGCTGCATGGAGATATTTTAAAACAATTTTATGACAGCTGAAAAGAAACTGATTTACTGAATTTTCCCGATTTTTCATGTTTTCACAGACTTTTCCTATTGCTATGAATTTTTTTTAAAAATTTACATGAATTTTCCTCGATTTTTCATGCAAGTTTTCATGATTGTTGAAGAGAAAGCATTTGTGCCAGTAGGATGGAAAAAAAATTATTCCGCATAGCTTATAAAACTTTTTTGTCGGAAAATTTTCCGGAAAAGTAGGAAAATTCCGGAAATTCCAGAAAAATTGGAAAATTCTGCACTTTTCCTGAAACAGATTTATCGCTAATCATATCGATGAAAATTTTTCCGCTTTTCCGGGTTTTCCATGGAATTTTCCACAAAAGTAACTTTATGCAACTCATTTCGCTCTACAACTTTGTCTTAGGTTCAAAACGCTCAAACGCATCCTTGGTCTGAAAAACTCCGGAAAAGCGTTTTACATGAATTTTCCTTGATTTATTATTTTTTCTGCACGTTTTGAAAATTGTCGGAGAGAAAGTAATGATGCCAGTTGATAGGGAACTTGATCCTGCATAATTTAGAAAACTTTTGTACCGGAAAATTTTCCGGACAAGTCGGAAAATTCCCCAAAAAATTTTTCGGAAAAATCGGAAAACTGCATTTTTCCTGAAACGGATTTATCACTAATCAAATTTGTACCAAACTTTCAAATGATTTTTCCAGATTTTCCGGGTTTTCCATGGAAATTTCCGGTTCAAATTTTGATAGATTCAATTGTCACGGGACATGAACTTGTGTGCCACATTTCAGCTCGCTGTGGTGACGAAAAGTGGGTCTACGAGAGTGTCGAAAATAGGAAAAAAGAAATATCTAGACAAATTCGTGTACGAGTTAAATAAAGGGACCGGCTGGCCTCAAAAAAAAAATTTACTCCAATAAAAATATTTTTTTTACAAATTTATAACTATGATCTTCCGACCACTTTTCTTTCCGGACACCACTTACATACTTACTGAGAACTAGCTATATAACACAGACCTCAAATTTTGAGTGCAATAATTACATTACAATTTCAGACAGAGTGTGAAGATTAAAATAATAAATCGAGTAACTTCTCCCAAGAGTTAAGCAATAATAATAATTTATTTATGGGCTACGTACACTAGATTTACAATCTTGTGTTAGTACTGTAACAGTAATCGGAACTCGAAATGTAACACTCAAAAAAGCAAATATGAAGAATTCAATAATTAAAAATAAATCATAAGTGGACAATATAGAAAAATTATAATGACGCTAATAATCAATAAATAAAATTAAATAAAACTAATAGCTAAAGAAATAAAAAGAATAAAAAGAATATGAAATTAGTGATAAACTGAAATAGATGAAATTCCTTTACTCACAAATGCATCTTTATAAACTTCTTAAATGCAGCACTCTAAACGTTTGATGGAAGACTATTCCAAGGTCGGGCAGCTTGAGCAAGGAAGGAGCTCTCCATGACCGATTTACTGAATCGCGGAATACGTGGTGAAGTTGATAATTGGACAAATTCCCTGAGATATTCAGGTGTATCTCGTTTCAATATATTAAAAAGAAGAGTTAATGCTCTTTGATTTAGGTAGGTAAGAGGCCAGAGAGCAACCAAGCAGCTGAGTTCTATATGGTGAAACTTGGTTAAATCTACGGAGAGCAAAAATGATGAGGATACAATCATTAAAGGCAACTTGAATTTTACGGGCACATACACTATCTAATTTAGGTAAAACCGCACTACCAAAAGTAAAGTACGGGATGATTAATGATTTTACAAATTTCATACGAATATGTCTTGGCAAAATATTCCCTAAGAACCATAACCATCAAGTCCAGCATACACCTTTACCAATCATCTTATTAACGTTAGCGCAACACTTTATCACACTATTTAAAACAGTCAAAAGATTATTAACCATAGTATGTAGTAGCAGTAGAACGCTGTTTAAAATAGTTGGCGGAACGTCAATGTTATCCAGGCATGTGGCGTAAAAGATAATGCACTTCATTTATTAGGGTTGAGTACTTACCAATTTAACAAAGACCAATTAGTTATTCTATTTAACTCACAATTCATTCGCGCTGTACAGTCCTGAAGAAGCCCTATAGGCTTAATAAGATATAACTGCACATCATCGAAGTACAGGTGTACTTTAGCATCTTCAACCACGTGTGGAAGGTAATTTACAAAAAGGTTAAACAATAAAGGCCCCAGTACTGATCCTTGAGGAACACCATTGAAAAATTTGTTTCTTCCTGTATATAACGCAGGGGAGGGGGGGGAGAAATCTATGAAAATCATTACAAGTTTCTACCATCCGACGAAAACCGTTCTAAAAATAAATATGAAAAACAATTTTATATTAACGGGCGGACATTGATATTAATTTTAGTAGGTAGTAACTGTCACCGTGAACTCTCTTCATCATCATTATAACTATATCGGAAATTTCTACAGTAATTCGACAATGTATTAAAATAGTTTCGTTTTCCATTTATGAACTACCCCCCCCCCCCCCCCCAAGGTCTATTCGTGAACCATGTCTTCAAGCTGAGGACGAAAGTTCAGCACCGATTTTGATCAATGATAAATAAAGATAGAAATAAGCTTTATTATAATTCATTTTCTTTTACAATAAAGCACAACGTATATTAAAACAAATAAAAAAGCTAGAATTAGTTTAAGATCAATTCTTATGATACCTTACTAGATGCATGCCCGTATAAAATTTCGTACGGACAGCGATCTGTACAAGTTTGATTTCTGAAGTGGTTTTTCGCATATATTTCTAGAACGCTTCGTCGGACAGAAAAAATTATTATAACCAATTTTATAGGATTTCGTGTACTGAAGAAGTGTTTAATACAATAAAAATGGCTAGGATTAATCGTTTTTACAGTATGCGTAAAAAACCTAAATTTTTATATTGAAACACCAAGAAGGGGTTGCTCAATTTATTCCATTTTTTAAATTTTATCTGCTATTACTATGAAAACACTATGTACCAAATGTGAGCTCTCTATATCAACGCGTTCTTAGGCAGTATCCAAATATATAATAGAAAACGAAATTTTTGTATGGCAACCCCACGAAGGAGCTGCCCGCTTTGGCTCATTTTCGAACTTAATTTTACTTTTTTTTTTTAAAGTCCGCGTACAAAATGTCAGCTCTTTAATACACGCGTTCTCGAGTTATCGTGCGCACGGACGGACTGACGGACATGCAAAAATCAAAATAACTTTTAATTTTATGCGTGGGTGACAAACTTAGTACCAATACCCTTTAGATTTCATCTAGGGTTTCTTTAATTAATAGCTTGCCGACTAAATTCTCGCATTTTTTTCTTGATGGAAGACATTAAATGCTGCACAATGGACCACAAACGGGAAAAATTTCCCAGTGAAGTTGCACTTCTTCCGTCTTTCCTTAAAAAATTTTTCACTAGAGCCCAGTATCTTTCTATTGGCCTGAGTTCCGGGACGTTGGGTGAGTTCATCTCTTTTCCCACAAAATTAACATTTTCTTCCTTAAGCCAATCCTGCGTCTTTTTTGCGTAGTGGGATGTTGCCATGCCAAAAGATAATATTGCCGTCATGACGTTTAATAAAAAGGCAGGAATCTCTTTTTCAGACATTCAAAATAAACAGCAGTATTAATGGTCCCCCCCCCCCCTTTCTGTGAAAAAAGGATTGCTTCTCATTCCACACTGGCAGATAGGCTACACCAGCACCTTTTTACCAATTTTTTCTACCTGGATGTGTTTATCGACATCAGAAACATCCCTTTTTGGCTTTTGCACTGTAGTATTGAGGTCCAGGTAGTGTACTGAAATCATATTTCAAATATAATTCGTCATCCATTACAATGCAAGCTTTTTTATCGCAAATTTTTATACCCTAGATGAAATCTATAGTGGTATACTAAGTTTGTCCTTCCGTTTGAAACGCATAGAAATAATTATGGTAGAGCAAAATGGGTTGAACACGCATGTATAAAATTAAGAGTTATTTTGATTTTTGCATGCCCGTCTGTCCGTCCGTCCGTCCATCCGTGCGCGCGATAACTCGAGAACGCGTTCACTTAGAAAGCTGAAATTTTTTACACGGACATTAAAAAAAAAAGTAAAATTAAGTTCGAAAATGTGGCAAGTCGGGCAACTCCTTCGTGGGGTTGCCATACAAAAATTTCGTTTTCCACGATATATTTGGACACTACCTGAGAACACGTCGATATAGAAAGCTGAAATTTGGTATATTGTGTTTTCATACTAAAGCAAATAAAATTTCAAAAATGAATTAAATCGGGCAACCCCTTCTTGGTGTTGCCATATAAAATTTTTGGTTTTTTACATATACTTTGAAAAAGATCAGTCCTAGACATTTTTATTGTACTAAAAACTTCTTCACAATAAGAAATCCTATAAAATTGGTTATAATCATTTTTTCTGTCCGACGAGCCGTTCTAGAAATATATGCAAGAAACCAATGCAAAAAATCAAAATTGCTCAAATGGGTGACCATACGAAATTTCAAACGGGCATTCATCTAGGGTATCATAAGAATTGGTCTTAGACCAATTCTTGCTTTTTCACCTGTTTTATATAACTTTCTTGTCCCTCTAATAGCCTCTTGTTTTTGCTTGACGGTTCGTCTTACACATTTTTGTTTTTTGACTTTATTTATACTAACTATTCCTTTTTTTTTATTTTATTTATTAAAGAATGATTCATACCGAACTTTTTTGGCAAGTCACGAGTTGACATCAATCTGTTCCTTTCAATGAAGCCAACTATCTTTTTTTTTCAAATTTGCATCACTTGCACCTTTTGGCCTTCCACTTCTGGGATTGTCTTTCACTGTAAACCAGGGACCGAAAATAACTGGTATTTTGAAAACTTTAAACAAAAAAAGCTGGGATAAATCATGATCGTGGAATTGTGTGGAATATACCAAAAGATGTCTCGTGAAACCCGTTTCGATTCCTGCAACGCTTTTGAAAACTTAACTTTTTATTAAAAAAAGCTAAAAAAACCAAGCCGGAAAGGCTTTTTATTTTATCTGGCAAAAATAAAAAGCCAGCTGGGCTTTCTATTTTTTCTGGTAAAATTAAAAAGCCAGCTTGACTTTTTATTTTTTCGAGCTGGAAGTAACAGGTTTCGAAGCCGGAAAGCCAAGCTAGTTTCTTATTTTCAGGGTCCGGACCAGTTATGTATTTTTTTTTATACCCGGCTAGGAAAAGTAAGAAACCAGCTTGGCTTTTTATACTTTCTCAAAAAAATAACCAGCTTCAAAACCTAATACTTCCAGCTCGAAAAAATAGAAAGCCCAGCTGGCTTTTTATTACTGCCAGAAAAAATAGAAAGCCAAGCTGGCTTTATATTTTTGCCGGATAAAATAAAAAGCCCTTCCAGCTTGGTTTTTTTAGCTTCAAATTATTATCGGTCAGGAATAACAGGTAAAGTTGGCTTTTTTCGTACAAAGTCATAACTGGTTCGGTCCCTGCTGTAAACCCTTCGTTGAACTTGCCTATAGCGCGTTTAACTGTCCATCGCGAACATTTCACTTTTTTTGCAATCGCGGAATACGACAAACACTTATTTTCCGAAAAAATTAGCAAAATTTTCTTGTGCACGTCTTCCCTTTTCCATGAATTCATGACTAGTAATACGTTAAGGAAACTTATTTCATAATTGCTTCAATAAACCACATGAGTCATTAAAAAAAAACCAGTGCATTGTAAGCGTTGCACAGGCATTGCTTCATTTTATAGCTAGCAGGTAAAACATGAGCAAAACTTTCGTGTCCAGTCCTGATATGAAGATTGCCCTCAAATGCGACCATGTTTATTTTGATATTCGAAATTCTACATTGCATAAAAGTGTTTTCTACTTCAAATATCAAAAATAGATATTCGATTTTTAAATCGTTAAAAAAATGTACAAAATATTTATGAATTTTCGATATCCCCCACCCATCCATAGTATTATAAATTCAAAATTTTACAAATCTTTTTCATTTTATGAATTAAACAGCTAATTTTCATTAAAAAAAGGATATGCCCCCTCTATCCCAGAATAATTGTCCTACACAATGTTATTAATTCGGTTTACTTTTAAAATTGCTATAGATCCAACCCATGACAAGATACACACACACACACGCTTCTAAATCTATTTAAAATTTTCAAGAAAAACATGCCTAACTTAACCACATGCAATTAACCTCAATTAGAGCAATCTTAAATCAGTTCAATCAATCTCTTTCCATGCATGCATATGACGCAAATTACCAAAAAAACAGGTTAAATGAAAATGGAAAGAAGATTTTTCTAACTATACGCCAAGTATATGTATGTTGCCATCCAAACTAGAGCTGAGATTAAACCAGAGTAAAGTAAGCCTTCTGAACTATAAAAAAAATAAAAAAAAAATAAAAAAAAATGTCTGCTAAGTGTTTTGCTCATAGCAAAATTGCCTAGCTTTCTCTTATTATAAATTTATATATGCACACATAAGTACCTACCATAATATATATAACTGTGTAAATATATGCATGCATCGAGATACATAATATATATGGATGAACCTATATACATACCTACATACGAGCAGCGCCCCCAAGCTTAACGAGAATTTTCACTTTAATTAGGAATTAACCTCTTAAGGTAGCGCACGGTTCAGTTAAGACTTGAAAAGTTTGTTTCTGCATCTTTGACCTCAGTAAAAGCTTCTGGGTATAGGCAAGCAACCAAACCGTACTGAAACCAACTGAACCCAACCAGCAATCGTCACATATATAGAGAGGAAATAGAGAGTCAATTTAAATCACAGCAATTTCCTTTGCTGCTGATTTTCCACCAATTAAATACCCTAATGAGAAGAGTGTCGTCGTAGAAGAGAAGTAGTAGGTATAGGATGAATTGTCATCATAAGTCTTGGGAAAATTGCCTCCAGAGAGGCTTTAATTGTGGTCTCCGCGGAAGTTATAAATACTCCTTTGATCTTCAAAGTGTATTTGTTTGCTATCCGTTATCGTACACATTCAAGATAGGTTAGGCATTTGTTAGTTAGGGAGAACTTTCTGACCATAGTAGCAGCAACCTTTTTTGGTTTAATTTATTTTTTTTTTTTTTGCAAATAACTCCCTTAAGAGGATTATGTTAAAGAGAAAGGTATACACGTAGTAGCCCAGCCCGCACACACGAAAGCCTCAAAATACAAAAGAAAAGTTTTTTTTTCGTTGTAAACAACCAGCTCAAATTGGCAGGAAATTTTGAGACTGCAAAGTGTAGTAGAGGTAGGTTCCTACTTACTAATCCCTTGGTGGTGTCCCACATTCATAATATCTACATACATGCATACATATGTATATGTGAAGTCCTGGAGGATTTCAGTCAGAGAAAGAGGTGAATGAATGAACACACATCCCGAAATGTATGGGGAAGAAGATTACCTGTGCAGGAATAAGCTTATAGTCTATGATAAAGGGATTATGTGAGCGCACATGCGAGCACTATTTATATACATTCTTCGTACGTGATGCAAACATAAGAGAGAAGAAAAACCAAAAAAAAAAAATAAACTTGGTAACAAACACCGAAAATTTTTGAATCATTTTGGAATGAATCCCCCCCCCCGTTCATAGCGCAAACTTTATTTTTCTCTCGCTACATATTTTTTGAAAAATCAACAATCTAAGCCCACCCTATACCTACCCTCATACACCGAGACGTCGTCGTTCTGTACTGCCCCCACCATCCCCCCTATAAGCTAAACCAACAAATTCCAACTCCATTTCAAACTTAATATGGTACGACAAAGATCGAAGATTGCTAGCATCCGCCATTCATAGCATGTTTTTACCCCGGGAAACAGAGTTTCAATATCATGGGAAAAATCGTTTCTTCACATTTTTGTAGACATTCTGTCGTCGTCGTCGTAGAGTGTTGGTTCTAATACCGATTTGAGGGGAGCTTTCGAATATATTTTTCACACGTTTGTTGTGGAGTACTGTAGTCGCGTTGGAGCGCCCACCTCTCCCCTTCTCCTCCCATTCTCTAAGATCTCTTTGAAATGTGTTGTAGTTGTAGAATGTAGCAAGCAGGCCTTCAAGTTGTCTTTTTGATAGAGTGCCTTGCCTTGCCTGCTGTCACTTCACTGAGAATACGACAACGACCAAGTTTTCGAATTCCTTCTCCTTCCATTCCCCTAACCCTATCCAACTCCTCTTAATCTAATTGTTATTCTTATATTGCTCCACAAGTAACTATTTTTGTAGTATAGTAGAAGAAATGTACCTTGGTATATACACCTCCTCTCGACTTTTGTACTTAGACTTACCACTGTAATTGGATAAAATGGGTTTATAATGGTGAAAAGCAGTATGTGATTCGGCCTTGTGGCTTCGGGCCTTTTTCTTCGCAAGTCATCGTTGGACTTATTCAAGATGGTCTGTTGCTGCTGTGTCTGTAAGAAAAGAGAAAACGGAAAAAAATTAGAATTATAAAGAGAGAATATCTATAGTCATTAGAGAGAGATTTTTCGTATTAGAATTAGCTGAAAGGTAAGACGAGGGTATAGGTAAGGTATGTGAATAGATTTTAGGGTTTATGATCTGATAATGGATACTCGTGTATAGCAAAAGTTTGTTGGGTTTTCTTCAAGCCTATACAATTATTATTGTGACTCTATATCCGAATATTGAGGGCAGCATTTTTTCCGTTGCTTTAACCCTGATTTTTTGTTTTTATTTCCACCTGGGTTAAGCTTTCTTAAAATTAAATTAAGTGGATAATTTTTTTTACACCGTAACAACACAGTAGCTAAAAAGCAATGATGAAGAACAATTTTCGTGTTGGGTTGATTTCATTGCATCATCATTCATGGACTGTGATGATGATACACTTCATGGGCTTTTGACAACTTTTTTTTCTTCTTTATTTTTCTGTTTTTTTTTCCCCAGTTAAGAGATCTTTTGATGCTTCATTAAAACCTTTCTAATTGAGATTTATTGAAAGTAAACCAACGGAAAGTAGCAATTTTGTAATGCGCCAATCTCAGGTATTAATATAGAAAAAATATTGTAAGTTTTTTTTTTTTAATACATACATACAGCAGTTAGTCAGCCGTTAGTGCTCTAGGGGTTAGGCAAATTAAAAGTGCGAATGGGGAACTTTTAACTATTTTTTTTTTTTTTTTTTTTTTTTTTTTTTTTTTTTTTTTAGAAAACTCTTACACAAGTTTTCCCCTGAAATAACTTGGTTAAGGGGTAACTAGGGTTTCTGGGCTGTTTTAAACAGCAACAGTAAAATAGCTGTTTTTTTTTTTTGAAAAAATGAAAAACAGCAAACAGCTGTTTTTGAAATGCTGTTTTTACTGTTCTTCATTTATTTAAATTTGAAGAATCCAAGCAGGCGTGGATTCTTCGAAAAGATTAAACCTATATTATTATATTCATGGTTTGAAACAGTGTTGGGCAAAATGTAATCTGATTAATGATTAACAATTACAATTAACCATTTAATCTGTAATCAGATTACTTTGTAACAGATTACTAATGTAATCCATTTCCATAATTACATAATATAATCGATTAACGTGTAATGTGAATACAAGTTAAACTGATTACACATTAATCGATTACAAGTTAATCCCACTACATGTTAATCTAATTAATGTGATTACATTTAAGACATTTAAGATATTTAAGATATTTGTATTCTAATTCTTCATAAAACTCCCTAAAACTAATTTCGTACGAGAACAATACCATTTTCTTTCGATTCATTTCGTTATATTATTAATTACTTTTAAGTAATCTACAAAGTAATCTGTTACAATGTAATTAGATTACAAAATTATCTAATTATATTGTAACAGATTACACATTTGATAGATTACATATTCTCTCATAAGTAATCTGATTGATATGTAATCGAATACAATTTAATTAAATTACTTTGTAATTTGACTAAACTGTAATGGAATTAATAATTAAATTACACTGCAATCAGATTACGCCCAACACTGGTTTGAAAGCAATAGCAACAGCAAGTTCCGAAATGAATTTTTGCCGTAGTATTACAAGTATAACTATAGCGCGAGCACGGTGCTTTTAAACCCTGATTATATTATCATCGTAAATCACGAACTTTATACAACAACAATTTCTATACAAAAAACGAAAAGAATTAAACTCTCATTAATATAAAAGTTTTGTTTCAAAAATTTTGCTTGAAAATTCAAACGAATTCACTATTGGTAAGTAAAAAATTATTTGGTTATTTTTTAACATTTCCATTTTTTTAATACCATTTATAATCGTAGAAATGTCAGTCTGGGATTATGCAACAAAACGGAAAAATTCAACTACGAAGGATTTAGAAGGACAATGTCAGCATTGCAACAAAGTTCAGGAAACTCTACGACTACCTTAAAAAATCATTTGAAAAGCCATGGAGTTTCTTTTCAAAGGGCAACTGAATCGACTATATCAAATAATGGAAATTACAGTGAGATGATAAGTCGAAAAACTATTATTGACTTCCTAGAGCGAAAGACTCTTAAAGAGATTATCTCTGATTTGGCTACTCATAGCATTTCGATTCGAGCAATTACCAGAAATAAATACATTCGCCAGTCAATAGCTCGAGATTGATTTAAACTGCCTGGCTAACGAAAGCGATGTAATGAAACTGTTGCACGAAGATTTTGATGAAAAGCAGAAAAAAAAATGATGGGGACACAATTAAATTGAAAGTTGCAAACGGTGAGAATTTTAGCGACTGTCGATGAGATTACTACGTTAAGACGACGAAGATATTTCGGACTGAATCTAGATGTTAAAACTGAAAATATAACATTTAAAACAGGATTAATTTGAATTTTCGGTTTATGTAGTGCTCGCGATATGGTTGAAATAATGAATCAACATATAAGTCTTTTTGGAATATCAATAAAAAAAGATTTGGTTGCGTCTACACAGGATGGAGCTTCAGTTAACAAAAAGTATATTCGACATATCGATGCCATTGGTCAATTTTGCCTTAATCATGGCATACATCTTGGAGTGTGTGACACTCTTTATAAGAAAAAACCTGATACGGAAGGCTTGTGCGACACCTGTGATGATGATCATGATCATGAAAATGATTCCTTTGATGAAGACACCGATATCAATATGAACAATAGTGAGAATCAAGATAATATCGGCTTCGACTACCATGATTTACTTAAAAACTCCCCTAGTAGAAATTGCTCACAGTTATACCTTGTCTCCTGCTCCGCAAGTGGCAGTTATTATGTAAACCAATACTAATTTGACTGAAAAGTATCAAGGTGTGTGCAATTCATAAAGAAATATATAGAAAATTAAGTCCCGGTGAGCCTCCTGATGAGCATTCATTAAATCTCATCGAAGGGCTCATTGGATAGCATGAAACTGCTCCCTATATACAAAACCAGCAATTAATAAATATTTATTATTGTCATCACCTTGTCAGATGACATTTCTACTCGGAAAATTTGAATTGATTTTTGTGATTTATTTATTTATTTAAGTTTTTAAATTAATTTATTTGGTATGCTGAAAAAGACGTTATGCCCAAATTGATTAACGCCTAAGCGTCTTAGAGTTTGAATTCGGAAAAAAATATGAAATCAATCGTAAATGCAGATTATCATTTATGAATTCATCATGACACTCATTGACATGCTCATTAATAAGCTCATCATGACACTCATTGACATGCTCATTAATAAGCTCATCGTAACACTCATTATGTACTCATCGGAGTGCTCATCTATAATTGTAAAATGCACAAAAGAGAAGCAAAGTATGCATTTCGAAATAAGTGAAAGAGATGCAATATCTCATGCACACTATCTGTGAATAAGTAAATAAATTAGTTTTTTCCCGGTTTTGATTCAAACGCGAATAAATTTCCAGCTACCAGGGTCCCGCAAGCTCATCAAATACATTAAACTATTAGCTGTTGGTAATCAATTCGCTTTCAATCAAAAGTCAAGGAACTTTTTGGACGAGAAATTGAGCTTCATCTGAATGTCAAAACTCGCTCGAACTCAATACCAACAATGCTTGAGCGCCATTGATAAAAACAGAAAGTGCAATTCGGGAGACCTTATTGAAATTTAAGGCAGATTTAGATTTAGTTGATAATGTAGATTTCGATTACTTAAAAGATTTACTAGAAGCTATGAAGCCTGTAAAACTAGCTGTTGAGAAATCTTAGCAGAGAAGATTCAACACTGATGAGCGCTGAGACACAATATTAAAATTTATGTTTGAGAAAATCTCTTTAATTAAAAATGAAATTAGCCAGAAGATGATGGATAATTTGAAGATTCGAATTGATGAACGTTGGGATGTTGCTGTTATGGATTTATTACGCAGCCTTAAGAACTCTACGATCAGGAGCTACAATAAATTTTGCAGACAATTTCAAGTGGCTAAAGGCTGAATTTACTCTCTTCAAAAATACAGGCCAACGTACATAAAATCTTCAGAAGATTTTTGATGCCATATTAACAATTAAGCCAACATCTACGGACACGTGGAAAGAGTATTTCCAATGTGTGCTAACTTCTGTACAAAAATAAGATCACGCCTTTCTAATAAGTCATTATTAGCACTTGTATTTTTTGAAGTATTATTATAAAAAATAAAATTTATATTGAAATTTAAAGCATTCAATAAAATCATGCTTATAGTATATGGAAAAATTTAACTTGAACTTTTATTAAACATGAAAAAACAGTAAAACAGCTGTTAGCAGCTGTTTTTTCAAAATACTAAAACATCAAACAGCTGTTTTTCAGAAACCCTAGGGGTAACGCCACTGTAACGGCTAAAAAAAAGGTTTTTTTCACGAATTTTTTTCTCGCGAAATTGACGGTGTTTGAAAAAACCTTTTAATGGTATTATCGGGCATACATTGAACTTTATTGATAAATTTTTGACAGCGAAAAAAAAAAACAAAATGGCGGCTCCACAGCCATCTTTGCGGGATATATTTTGCTTGCAGGGCTACGCGGCATGCAGCACCACTAGAAAAAAAATCATTAATCTAGTGGCTTATACCTAGAGATGCCGTACGGATTTTTAAAAATATTAATTTTTGTAGATGGGCGCGCGTTTGAAAAAAAAAGTTTGATTTTTGACGAAAAAAAACGGCAGATTTTTTGTTAATAAAAAATCAACAAATAACGTTGTTGAAAATCCCGTACGGCATTCTCAAAATTTCAAATTCAGCTGCGTGCCATTTTGAAAACCAGTTTTCGAGAAAAACGCGTTTAAAGTTTTGAGAATAGTTTTCCGATAAACAGGGGGTGCGTGTTGTGAACAAATGTCAAAAGAATTACATTGACAGTTAGTCACTACAGTGGTGACTCTTGTGTAACCAAATTGCAGTGAACGCAAAAGAGAATAACGTAGTAAATCAAATATTTTTGACATTTGCAAAAAATAAGTAAATTAAAAGTAAACATAAACGTCAAATTGCAAATAACGTTAACGTTGGAAGATGATCTTTTTTCGACATTACAAGGAAATAAAGTAATGCATTGAAATTGATTTATAATAAAAAAAAAAACTTTTTCGCCCATCACGGCCATATTGTTCTCATCAACCAAAATTGATATATTTTCCGCTTCCATTTCCATATCAATGTCACTTTGACAACACAAATTTATTATCGCACAACTTTACTATTCTAAATAAGGGTAGTGAAATAATGCGCGCTACCTTTTACTTTTGGCCGTCTCAGTGAACACGTGAGAAAGTAAAAGAAAGTGACTACCTGTCATTTTCTGTGTACAGTGAACGCACGATAGCGTTGTGTAGTGACTGACTCGGTAGTGACATTATGTTACTATTTTGCTGTCGGTGAACACACCCAAGGTAAAATTGCAAATTTCAAAAAGGTCAGTTGTGTTCAATTCGGCTTTTTTAGTCAGCTTTAGAAGAAAGCTGGCGATAAAGCTGGCTGAAAAGCTCCAATTGTGTTTCAGGCTTCAGGTAGTCGTTTCGGAGCAAGTTTGACGCGCTTAGTGGCGACCTCCATTTTCAAAGGAAACAAAAAAATGTTGCTGGCCCGGGACCTTTTTTTCTTATTCTAGAGGGTTTAAATTATTTTTTTAACCAATAAAAACAAAATCGATTTTTCAAAAAATTTACAGTGTCGTTACCCCTTAAACTCTGATTTGACATTCTCTCCGCGATTATGCTCAAATCAAGACCAGATTGAGAGGACAAATTTACGTTCTTTGACAATTCATTTTCACCACTATTTCGGTAAACGAAATCGCTAGCTTTACTGTCATGATATAAACATGCGAGGTGGAATCATAAAATACGGTGAATGGCTCGCACTGGCTAGCGATGCACTTATTTCAACGTTGATTCCATGATTGGAAGCAATTCTGAGAAGCTTTTTTGGAAGGTTCTTCAGCTCTGTTCTGTCGTGGCCCTCTAAATGTCGAAAAAGATGTCAAAACGTTTTCCTTTTAGTGCAGTTTCTATTTTTGGGAAGAACCAGAAGTAGCATGCTGTTAAATCTGAAGAATATGGTGGATGTGGACAAACAGGAATTTTTTTTCGGCAAAAAACTCGCGTATTAGAAGCAAAGTGTGTCGTCATAAAGGAGGAAGCCGTTGAACCATTTTTCAGGCTTTGCACGAACTCATGCGAGATTTTTACCTCTTCCCTAAACTAGTCAAATCTCCTGTTTGAACGAATCCGTTTTGCCACTTTTTGAACCACGTTTTCTTGTGTTTTTGAGGTTGAAGGACGTCCCGACTGTAATAATAATCTTTTGTCATGTTGGCAGTCTGGTTTTCGCTCCTCACGTACCTGTGAGACCGCAGTCTTAAAAGTTTCCACTGATATTAGATGTGCTATGGAACGGGAAGTCTACACTGCCCTCGTTCTTCTCGATTTCTCTAAGGCATTTGATAGTGTCGACCACATTATTCTGCTTCAGAAACTGTCGACCAGTTTTTGCTTTAGTACCGTCAGCCATCTCTATGATACGCAATTTCTTGTTGGGGCGCAGCCAGCGTGTAAAAATAAATGATTATCTTTCATCCTCTTTACCATTAACAAGTGGAGTACCCCAAGGATCAATCCTCGGCCCATTGCTCTTCAGTGCCTATATAAATGATCTTCCAAGCGTACTAAAAGATGTGAGGATTCATATGTACGCTGCCGACGTGCAACTGTATATTAGCAGACCAATCGGTCTTCTGGAGGATTGCGTGGCTCGACTAAACGGCGACCTAACCCGAATAAGTACGTGGGCCCAACACAATAAACTAGTCTTATATCCAGTTAAGTCGCAATGTATATTTTTTTATTGCAGCTGTAATAATCGAGATTTAATTGATTTTCCCACAGTAGAGTTAAACGAATTTACGATACCCGTTTCAAAGAAAGTAACTAACCTGGGAATTGTGATGAATGCGAAAATGAATTGCTACGACTATATCAGCTCTATGCTGGGAAAAGTCTATAGTGGCTTGCGAAGACTCAACTGAGCTTGTCAAGACACTGACCTTCCCTTATTTTACCTATGGTAGGATTATTTTTCCCAAATTAGATAGTGTCTGTTACCGCAAGATAGATGTGGCATTTAACGATTGTGTTCGTTTCATTTTTGGGCTTCGTAGATTCGACCATGTCTCACATCTACGACCCCGAGTACTGGGTTGCTCGTTGAACGATTATATAAACCAAAATGCGCTAATATTCTTTTATAATATCCTAAAGTCAGGAAACCCGATTATCTGAGAGTATTTTTCGAATTTACAACGTCTGTAAGAAATCAACACCTAGTGATACCTCATTTTCGGAAATCTATTATAGAAAGTTCTTATCTGGTCTATACCATTCGTTTATGGAACGCCTTACCGTCCAATATTAGATCTGCGAGTACTGTCGGTGCATTCAGGACATTTACTAAATCTCATCTAGCCTAGTTGTCTCCATCAATGCTTTTGTATTTTCGATTCTCTTTTAATACCTTCTTATCCCCTTTTGAAACCACAAACTTCAAAACTTTACAACTTCGTAACTTTGCAATTTTGTATTTTTGTAATTTCTGTAATTTGGTTACATTCAACTCTTCTAGTTTTGATGAAAATGCATACATTAATATAAACTTAAGTGATTAGATATATACTTGCTTAGTACGTTCTATCTAGTGCCAATTATAATGACTAGTACTCTTAAAAGATTTCAAAATTGTGTGTACTTTTCCATCAATAAACGTATTGTATTGTATTGTATTGACTGTTGCTCGTCTTAAGGCGACACATTTCCATTTTTAAATCGCTCATACTACTATAGTATTCAGTCTTCAGAGAGTCACCACTTTACCGCCATACCCTAATTTTAACAATTCATGATCTTCTTTGGGACGTTTGGGCAACCTTAAAACAAAACTTAATATTAACACGTTATTCGAAGTCGATGATATGCAACAGACACGATAAATATGGGCTCAAACTTCCTATTCTGGAAGCCGACTAACTAGTCACAACTTGTTCAAACTTAACACTGACTTTATCAAAGACGCAGGCTATCAGATGGATAACTCCATATCGTGTGTCTACCATCAGCTTCCGAGATTTTAAAGGTATTAACAATTAATGCTCTATTTAGTGATGCTTACGCCTTTAATTGGGAAATGATCTATTCCATGAGAAGTGTTGATGAACAAATTAATTACTTCATGCACTTACTGCCACACCTTTTTGAGACAAATGTTCTGCTCAGAACGAAAAGTATTTTAACTTCCGGTAGTCAATGGTTTAGCGCACGAATACAAACATTGATTTCAATGCGCAATAATGCATATCGTAGATGGAAGCGATTCAGAACTTCTGAAAATTTCTAAAATTTACGTAATCTACGCAATGTTGTGACTAATGAAATAAGAAAATCTAAGAACTACTTTCGATCGAAATTTGATACGAAACTAGCCTCAAAGGAGCTGTGGCGTAATTTGAAAGTGATTCGAGTTGGGCGAACTTTGGAATGCAAGAGTTACGTTGACCTTAATGAATTAAACTTAAATTTCGTCATTTGCAGTTCAAGTCGCCCCCTCCACCCACTGTCGCGAAATATAGTACGACGGCAGCTACCAATAATACATTTTCTTTTGCTTGCGTCACGCAGGAGGAAGTGTTTAAAGCTATTTTCTCAATAAAGTCAAATTCGTTAGGTATATTGGTGACGTACATCCTAAGTTTATAAAATTACTTATACCTATAATCTTGCCATCTTCAACGCATATTCTAAATAATGTCATTTTTCGTTCGTATTTTCCATTCTCCTGGAAGTTGGCTAAGGTTATTCCCATACCTCTCAAGCGAACGCCACTGAATACCGACCTATTGCGATACTGCCGTTCCTGTCTAAGGTTCTTGAAAAACTCCTTCATTCACAAATTGTGGACTATTGTGAATGTCATAGCTACTTGAATAAGTTTCAGTCTGGTTTCCGGTGCAAGCATAGCTATACTGAAGGACACTGATGACTTACGTTTGGCATTAGATAGTGACATGATAACCATTCTCGTTCTCTTGGACTTTTCAAAAGCATTTAATTCCATAGATCATTCTCTACTTATCTACAAACTAGTAACTAATTTTCGTTTTTCAAGCTCGGCATCCAATCTCATTCAGTCTTATCTTTTTGATTGGTATCAACAAGTCACATGTAATGGAAATTCCTCTGCCTTTTTACCAAATACTAGTGGCGTACCTCAAGGCTCAATACTAGGCCCACTACTATTGTCCCTATTCATAAATGATCTGCCGAATGTTATTCTTAATGCTCAATATATCACCTATATGCTGATGACTTATGAATTTATATATCAAGGCCAGTTGGCTTAATTGAAGATGCTGTTGATCGCCTTAATAATGACCTTTGCTCTATACATGAGTGATGTATTCCAAATAAGTTTCGTTTGAATCCAATCAAGTCAAATGCAATTTTAATCTGTAGGTACAGATTATATACGTCGTCACTGCCTTGTGTTGTACTCAATAGTGTAATCTTACCTTATCGTGAAAAAGTAGTGAATCTAGGAATCATTATTAACAATACACTTTCTTGGTCCAATCAGATTTCTAGTGTTATCTCTAATGTGTATGGATGTCTGCGTAAGCTCTCACTCTCGGCCTCCTACACTCCACTTTCCACTAGGATGATGCTGGCTAAGTCACTCATAGTAACACTTTTTACTTATGCCAGCGAAATTTGGTCCAAATCTGATTCGGTTTCCCTAAGTAAATTGAATATTGCATATAACTCCGTTGCTCGGTATATTTATAACTTCTAAGACGTTTTGACCATTTTTCAGAATTTGCTAGGACTATCCCTGGATGTCCCCTTCAATCAAAGATTTGCTATTTCTCAAATGTGTTATCTCCTCTGGCAGACCTACTTATTTATATGAAAAAGTTTGTTTGTCCCAATCGTCACGTAGTGTTAGTCTGTCTGTATCTGGTGCTAACTTCTCGGTCACTAAGAAGCATTATTTTGCTCAGACTGTCAGAACCTGGAATAGCCTACCTTTGATGTTGCGTAGAGAAAGAGGCGTTGGTATGCGGTTCAAGAATGTATTGTTTGAACATTGTCGTAGAAGCTAAACTGTTTATTTTTCCTATTTTTTCCTATTTTATTATTTCTTTTGCTCTTAAATATAATTTTAGAATTTATTTTTTATTTTTATTTTTTTCTCTTTTTTTCATATAATTTTACTTACTAACTGTTTTTATATTACATTATTAGTTGTAGGGTGTACGTAAGTTAGACTAAGCTATTTTTGTTTACACTACTTTTACATCTACCTACATATAGTTATAAGACCTCTGGCCTTAATTATGTTGAGCATTATAACAATAATAATAATAATAATATAGCGTCAGCAGGTGTTGCTATATAAAAATTCATTCATCGATTTTTTTTATCACACCTCGTATATGTATGTGTGGCCCCTCATCCCTATCTGCTGATAAAACAAAAAAGTAAGAGAAAATGGATCGCTCTTGATTCCAAAAATTGGGAAATTGGCGGGTAAAAGTATTTACAACAAACTGGAATAATTATCGTCATCACAAATTGGGATATATACAAATCTAAATTTTCCCCATCCCTACCTAAATATTAGAACAACCTTTGAACTCATTATGATTAGGCTTATTGAACATTTGAGCCTAATTTCCTTCTGAATTTATTTTTCCCACTGACGCAACAATAGTCAAATTGATTCATCGATTTCTTCCTCATAGCGGAAATTGAGATAATTAATTTTCTACCGGCCGATACACAGTACCTAAGCAATATGCTTACTCTGTTTGTTGCCTCCATACCCCCCCCCCCTCCTTCGCTTCACTACACCACTCTACTTGGATCTAGCTATGGTCCACATGCAATCTAAATTCAGTTTCATCAACACACCTGAAAATCGGCACTTCTAACTCATGTTGCCTATCGCCCAAGGTGTTCCTCAAGGTTCACAAATTGGGCCACTTCTGTTTACTGTCTATATAATCGATATTCTTGAGCACTGTAAAATTAATTTACAATAAGCCTTTCTGGATGCCACACTATTACTTGACTACACTAAATTGTACAAATTAAATTATACAAATAGCGTTTGACTCAATCGAAAACAAAATATTTGCAGTACGGTTATCTACCGTTATACCTCGTTACGTCTTTATTATACGCAACATTTTTACTCCAAGCACATAGGCTTCTATATACGTCAAAAAAATTTAAAACTTGATTTGGTTCTCATTCATACAGACATGGTGTATCCTGTCCTGATGTGGTCATTTGAATATGATGATTTGATTATGAACCACTGAATTTTGACTATACCTCCCGTACGCAACGCAATAACCTACATTCTATGATCCTTCCTTTGGAAACTATTAAAAAACTCAGCTACTCTTTCAGAATGAAGTGCACTTTTTCAACAGCTCCTGTGAAAAAAAAACAAGAACTTTTTCAATTTGGAACAGTAATGGCATCGACAGTTCTCATCACCATGACGCGTGGTAGTCTCAAATTAAAAAGGATTAGACGACACGGATATTGGCATTTTCAGTCTATAGTAGACGAGGAGATTTCCCTTTACTCATTTATTTTCTCTGCCTATCAAAAAGTTTGTCGTAATTAAAGCGACACTGTGGTGATGGTGTTTGTGGTAATTCTGGCTGAATGTCGGTTCTTTATATTTATGTTACCGAGGAAAATTGTTCCAAGATTTCGGTGCTGAATTTAAAGGGGAAATAGAAGAAATACATACGCCATTAAGGCGCAGTAATTTGTATAGTGAAATTTATCAGAATTAATTTTTGGCAATTAAATTGAGTTATGCCACGCTATTGGCAATTTTATGGCTCTGATTCATGTTTTCAAAAGCGTCTGACAGTGTTTAACCCCCTCAAGACTAAATTATAACATCATTCCTAATCTATACACATACACCTAGGTAGTAAAGATGCAATTCCCGTTTCGTTTTATAATTTAATCATGAAATTTAAATTTCGTATAGAAAATTTTCAAGTGAGATGACTCGTATAAGTGACGTGAGTTGGAAGATTTACGGGCGGGTGGTTAATTTACCGAATCTTAAGATTTCAAGACGAATTACTTAGGGTGACAATTTCTCTGGTATAGTAATGATTCTATTGTTTTGGCAGCAATTTTAGTTAAAACGAAAGCATAAATAAACAAAAATTATATTTACGGTATTGTGGCAACGGAAATGTGTAGTAACTAGCTATTGTGTCTCACCGACCGAGAGAATTTTTGATGAAAGTTTTTGAAAATATAGCGAAGGCTTTTTGTTTTCACTACTTGGCTGCACATTCAGCACAAGTTGAATAGTTTTGTCCTAGATTTTTGTTTTTTTATTTTTTGTATAAGTAATTTTAACAAGAATTTTACAATGACTTATCAAATTGAGAAAAAAAATTTTGTATTTCAACAAAAATGTAAATTAGAGTGGCATTAGTTTGCAGCAAGATCTTTTTGTTGAGGCATTTGTAGTCTTACTAATTAGTCTGTTTTTTTTCTTTGGGTAAAAATAGTTTTGAGGATCAAAGTTATGTATAGGAGCAAATCTAGTAAAAATCTGTCAAAACACGGTTTCTACTGTTTGAAAAAAATAGTGGTTTTTGTTTGCTTATCCCCAACATGTCTGCTTACTGCAAAGACCAGATAACTCCAAATTCTGTGTTTTTGAGTTATGTGGACCTCCGTGCTTGAAATGTATGCTATTAAATTCTGCCAACAAGATAGGTGTTCTACGCTTAAAAGGATAGATTCACGCATATGTCAAAAATAGGCGAAGTACAGGGTTTTCCAATAAGAGGTGTTATTTTGATATTCAAAGAAAAATTCCATTTTTTGAGATAAATGATCGAATCTTTATTTCATTATAAAGAGGAAGGTATGCCGTTAATAAAGGAAAATAACATCAGCCAAATGACCACCACGACCACGCCTACAGGACCATATCCTTTTCATGAAATTTTCCATAACCAAATCGCAGTGGCTGCCCTATGTCCTCGATAGCCTCACGAATTCCATCTTTGAGGTCTTGAATCGACGCTGGACTGTTGGCGTAGACCTTCTCTTTCACGTGGCCTTAAAGGAAGAAGTCGCAAGGTGTTAAGTCACAATATCTCGGTGGCCAATTGTGATCACCTCTTCGAGAGATAACACGGTCCGGAAACTTTTCCCGTAAAAGATCAATGGTTTCGTTGCTTGTATGGCACGTAGCGCCGTCTTGTTGAAAGTAAACGTTGTCCAGATCAATACCATCCAATTCCGGCCACAAAAAAATCATTAATCATCTGTCGATAGCGCAATCCATTCACCGTAACTGTTACTCCAGCCTCATTTTCGAAAAAGTAAGGTCCAATGACCCCGCGGGACCATAAAACGCACCAAACAGTCACACGTTGAGGATAGAGAGGCTTTTCAACAATAACTCTTGGGTTTTCCGAGCCCCAGATGCGACAATTTTGCTTGTTGACGAAGCCATCGAAGTGGAAATGGGCCTCATCACTCAAGATGAGTTTTCGATGGAATTCCGGATCATTTTCATGCATTTCAAGGACCCAATCAGCAAAGACTCGACGTTGTTGATGATCGGCCGGCTTGAGTTCTTGTGTTAACTGAACTTTATAAGCCTTAAGACCCAAATCTTTATGCAAAATACGGTGTAATGACGTTTGTGGAATGCCTAATTCCAAAGAACGACGAGGAATGGACAAACCTGGGTTTTCTTCAACACTTTCGGCTACAGCAGCAATATTCTCGGCTGTTCTTGAGCGACGTGCACGGGTTTTATTCTTCACATCACTAACTTGTCCCGACAGCTCGAATTTTTCTACCAATTTCTGTATTGCGGTCCGACAAGGTGCTTCACGACGACCCAAAAATGTTCGAGTTTTACGAATCGTCTCTGCCACATTTTCACCATTTTTATAGTGAATTTTAATAATTTCAAAGCGTTGTTGAATCGTGTATCGTTCCATTTTTATTAATGGCGTAGTTTCTACTTGTCAAATGTAAAAAAATGACAGCTCCAAAAGTGACATCTACCGAAATAGCGGGCTAATTAAAATAACACCTCTTATTGGAAAACCCTTTACAATTGACCTAAATTTCTGAAAACTTCAATCTACATTTTCTTAAAACAAAAAAAAATGGAGTTATCTTATTTTGCAGCATTAAGCAACGACAATAAGTTAAAAGAAAAAAAAAATTTATATAACTTCCTGTTACTGTGGAGAAAGAATATTTTCACTAACAATACATTCTAAATTTGCAAAGCAAACGTGAAACAGCTTCTTCAGAGAGACACTTAGAGGAAAGTAGCCTATTATGAGATAGGCGCCAAATATGAGACAGTGCTCCATTTCGTTTCTGTTGCAATAAAATATTGTAAATCCTAACGGAACCTTCTCATTTTCTTGGTAAAAGTAAACCGTAAGCGTGGCGAGTGCCATTTATTTATTTATTTATATATTCCGTCTACCGATATACAATCTTACAGACTATTTATATTACGTGCAAAAAAAATATATATACAAAAGTGAATTTATGAGAATGAAGTCATAAAGCTACTTACAGATTTTTGAGTAAAGCACCTATTGTCAACAAAGTCAATCATGCCACTACAAAGATTAAATTGTCGAATACAGCGACTAATTGGACCATTAAGGCAGTAATTAGTTCTGTGAAGGGATTCGTACAGAA
This sequence comes from Dioctria linearis, assembly GCA_963930735.1. NCBI lineage: Eukaryota > Metazoa > Arthropoda > Insecta > Diptera > Asilidae > Dioctria > Dioctria linearis. The sequence goes on along the minus strand of OZ005740.1, from coordinate 3,044,021 downwards.
TGGAGAAGAATCTCAAATTCCTAGATGGAATGTAAAAATGAATGTGCTCGAGCAGGGAAGGAAAAACAATTTTATAAGCCAAAAGATCTCTTATGAACATAACATTTCGTGTCTTCCGTCTGGTAGACAATTTTTGTAAGTCAATTAATTGGCATCTTGCATGATACGGAGGTAGATCAGCACTCCAGTTAAGCTTCCTCAGGGCGAACCTGGTGAATCTCCGCTGAACGCCCTCGACTCTATTGCAATGAACAGCGTAGTAAGGATCCCACAAGACAGAACAATACTCAAGGATTGGTCTCATCAAAGAAATGTATAGACTTTTGAGTGTATAAGGGTCGAAAAACTCTGCAGCACGACGCCTGACGAAGCCAAGGCGAGAGTTAGCCTTGCTCACGATGAAATCTATATGCTGGGAGAATGACAACTGAGAATCAAGCAAGACCCCAAGATCAGATGATAGATTACATTTGGCAATTGTGTATCCGTTAATGGATAAATCAAGTAGTACCGATGAGGACCTTCTAGTGAAGGTAACATGCTTGCACTTTGATAAATTCAAAGATAAATGATTTAGGCAGCACCACCTAGCAAAACTAACAAGGTCGTGTTTAAGGTTAGCTACATCTTGAGTATTAACAATCCTCATGAAAATCTTTAAGTCATCAGCAAAACCAAGGCACGAAGCAAAACTAAAAATTGTAAAAACATCGTTAATAAAAATTATAAAAAGAATAGGACCCAAATGACTGCCCTGAGGTACACCAGAGAGTACACGAATAGAACGAGATGTTATGTCATTAATAACAACCATTTGCCTCCGGTCCGATAGATAGGAAGAAATCCATTTTAGCAAAGAAGAATGAAAACCAAAGACACTCAGCTTCGCAAGAAGCAGACGAATGTTTACCTTATCAAAAGCTTTACTGAAATCAGTGTAAACAGTGTCAACTTGACCTGAATCCTCCATAACCTTCAGTGAGAAATTAGCAAAGGATACAAGATTAGTCTCACAAGATCTACCCTTAATGAATCCATGTTGATGGGGTGAAATGTGCTCCTTAACAAGGAAAGAAATTTTATTAGTTACAATACTTTCGAACAGCTTGGGAATAACAGAGAGCTTACAGTGCAGTTAAGCTTGCTTGGTAAGTGCGCAAATAGAAATTTTTTAGTGAATTTTTGAATTCGATATATTTTGAAAGGTAAGTTTATATTAATTATATTAGTTTTATTTTATTTGTATATAGTAAATATTCCAAAACTTGATTTCGTTATTTCGTCATTTGCACGATATTTTATAAGCTCGCAAAAACAAATTGAACAAAAAATCATCGCGACCTTAATATGAGATATCTTGGGTATCCAAAAATGAGATACCCCATATTAGGGATACTTCATTTTACTTAGCAGGTATACTTACAGATGCCTCCGAAAAGGAAGACGTGGTGCAAGGAAGACATGAAGAAAGCGGTTGAAGTTGTTCGGAATAAGGAAATGGGGTGTGTAAATATTTAATTTCTTTTATATGCAACATTTTCATTCCGATATTGTAATTTTACAGCATTTTAATTCAATTATAATAGTATTTGAAGGTATTTAAAGGCTTCGAAAGTATTTCATGTTCCTAGGGATACTCTCGAGAGGTATGTTAAAAAACAGCTCTTCCAGATGACTTGGAGAAACAACTAGTTGACTATTGCATTCAGATGGAAAAGAGGTAGAGAAATGTGCCAATTTAGATAGAATCAATTTTATGTACCGAATTGTTACAGATTCTATGGATTACGTCAAACGGATATTAAATGTATGGCTTACCAATTGGCAATAAAAAATGGAATTCGTCATCCGTTCAGCGGCGGCAGAAAGGAGATTGCTGGCAAAAAATGGATCCGAGGATTTCTTAATAGAAACCAACAGTTGTCCATGAGAACACCACAAGGAATTTCGGCAGCAAGTGTAAAAGCTTTCACTTCAGAAAATTTCAGTGTCTTCTTCGATATTTATGAACCTGAACTTCAAAAAATTAAGTGTTTGCCTCACAGATTATTTAATGTCGACGAGACCGGAATCACTGTAGTTCAGCATAAACATAGCAAGGTGTTGGCATTAAAGGGGAAAAAACAGATTTGCTGCCTAGCTTCAATGGAGAGAGGAAAACTAATTACAGTAGTTACATGCATGAATGCAGCTGCTGGAACATTTATATCGCCTCTTATAGTTTTCCCACGTAAAAATATAACAGAAGTTTTAATGGAAGGCAATGGCAATGGCTTTCACATTTTATATCTTTTACAAAACCGAGTCAGGATAATCCAGTGTTGCTTGTTCTCGATGGTCATTATTCTCATAATCGAAATTTGGACGTAATAGATATAGCCAAACAAAATCATGTAGCAATCGTTTGTCTACCTCCTCATTCGACACACAAAATGCAGCCCTTAGATGTTGGATTTATGTCAACGCTTAAGACCTACTACGCACAAGAAATAGAGACATGGCTCAAAAACAATCCTGGTCGGACTGTACCAAATACAATCATATGTATAAATTATTTGGTAGAGCTTATGAGAGAGCAGCAACAATGGAAGTATCCATAAATTCATTTCGGAAGACAGGAATTTTTCCATGCAACAGGAATATTTTCAAAGAACATGACTTTGCGATTCATGAATCAGATCAGGTAAACGTTCCATCTCATGAGTCTGTTTTTGAAAGTTCCAGCGATTACCGACCATCCACTCATACCTACAGGGATTGCGAACCAGGCGTCACCAGCTCCAGATATTACGAGCCTGTGGCCCCTAGTTCAAGGGATTGCGAGCCAATTATCCATAGTTCTATGGATAAAGAACCAAATCCACAAAGGTCCGCAGGTTATGACACCACTGCCAGATTTTTGAGAGAGAAGACTTCAGAGCTGGGGAGAAACTTAATAGGACCTTCTGATATTACTCCTATACCACAGCTTAATATTCCCATAACCACACAATAGAAATCCCGGAGTCAAACGGCCAAACTTGTAACATCAACGCCATATAAGGAAGGCCTTTTCGAAAGCCAAACCAAAAGAAAGCCGAAAACAAATTTTTCTGTTAGTGAGCCAAAAGGGAGTGCTAAACCCAAGAAGAGAATAGGGACATCAAAATGGAAGGAAAACCGAAAAAGAACAATCTACTGATTCATCAGATTCACCTGAAACAGTACCAGATCTGATTTACATGGACTCAGATGATGACGATATTGGAGACGATGATGACGATTTTGGAGACGATGATGACGCGGAGTGCATATTTTGCACTGGCCGTTTTTCGGATGACCGATATGGCGAAAAGTGGGCTAGATGCAAGTCTTGCTATCGATGGCCTCATGAGGATTGTGGTGAAATAAAAGGACAGTTTTTCCTTTGTTCGGTTTGTGACCTGGTATCGATTACAAATAAAAAATCATCTTAAAATGAATATCAGTTTTTTCTTTTTAGCTCCTAACGCTTATTCAATAAACTGTAGAGGATTGATCGCGGCTAAGCGGAATTATAGACGCAAACCAAAATATTTTGCAAATGCAAGGATAAGAAAGAGAATTAATCTTTACCACCAGAAAGAATTGCTATCGGCCACCAATAACTGCAGAAAAATTATTAAGAAAATTGTAAGGAAATTATTGAATAAAAATTGAAAAAAAAACTACTTAACTACTCAATCAGCCTAATTTATGCATTCAACAATTGCATAGACAAACTAATAACTTAAAAAACCTGGTCAAGTATGTAGAACAAAAATCGCATAAAATCTATGATGCGTCGACTTGACGTACGGGTAAGCTAGCAAAGCCTGCTCCAAACAAAATCAACGATGCCTGGTATTATGTAGGGAACGTCTTAATTTTTTCCTAGAAATTTACTTGAAATTTGTTCCTTAGAAATTTTATGAGTTTTACATAAAACCGAGTAGACCGCCAACGGTACACGTGAAAGTATTGTATCTGAAAATAACTCCACTACCACCAGACTAAATAAAAAATTTTCTGCTGAAATATTTTCTGTAAAAATTTCGAAGAAAAAATTAATGCTTATTGCTCGCAGTGTTGGGCAAAATGTAATCGGATTAATGATTAACAATTACAATTAACAATGTAATCTGTAATCAGATTACTTACTAATGTAATCTATTTCCATAATTACATAATGTAATCGATTAACGTGTAATGTGATTACAAGTTAATCTGATTACACATTAATCGATTACAAGTTAATCCCACTGCATGTTAATTAATGTGATTACATTTAAGATATTTAAGATATTTGTATTCTAATTCTTCATAAAACTCCCTAAAACTAATTTCGTACGAGAACAATACCATTTTCTTTCGATTCATTTCATTATATTATTAATTACTTTTAAGTAATCTACAAAGTAATTTGTTACAATGTAATTAGATTACAAAATAATCTAATTATATTGTAACAGATTACACATTTGATAGATTACATATTCTCTCATAAGTAATCTGATTGATATGTAATCGAATACAATTTAATTAGATTACTTTGTAATTTGACTAAACTGTAATGGAATTATTAATTAAATTACACTGCAATCAGATTACGCCCAACACTGATTGCTCGTCTATGCATCTACGCTCATAAAAATTATTAACGGCCCAAGCCACCCGCTAATAATGCATAAAAATTCTTAAGAAAAAATTTCCAGTACCTAAATTTCTAAGAAGAAATTAAGGATTCCCTATATCAGATCAAGACAATATTGGACCCATTGCTGGCTTATGCTTTGGTTACGTCATCAATGCGAGACATCGTCGATTTTATATCGAGCGAGGCGCTACTGGTTTTTGTTCTACATACCCAGTCTTTGTATTTACAACAAAATTGCAAAGAAAAAACCTAGCAAACAATTTTTATCTTCCAGACGAAAAGGTAGCGATCTCTTACATACCAGAAATTAATCAGAACTTTGTATTTACAACAAAATTTCAAAGAGAGAAGTCGGCAATATATGGATATTTACTGTCCTGTGTCAATAGTGTATTCAAATTCTTAAGAAAATATCTCTAGTAAATTCCATAGATATTTCTGTATGATATTGTTGCACTATTGGTAGTAATCGGGGCAATAAAAGTCTTGCAAAAAATAATCATTTTTCTAAGGTATTATTTTGAGCATTTTCTTTAGAATTTTATGGCTGCTAGAGAACAGAATGTTCCCCCACCCGCCATCCGTGCCTGAATGACTGGATTACCTAGTCTGGGTCTGGGGCACTAAAAATATTTTTTTTCTCATAATTTGATTCGAAATTTTTTCTTGGAAGGAAGTAAAGCATGGAAAAATAAAAATTTGTTCGTAAAGATGGGGCTCGACTACAAAACTGTATCACAAAACCAAACACAAAAAATCCCACGAAGGGATATTTCCCAAAATCAAGTAGGTAGACACTACTTTGAAAATAATCAAAAATAATGAAAATTAGCATGACATCTCCCATGACGATTATGTTCTTCTTTCCATTAATCATATTAGAAACTGCCACATTGGTGGCCAGACGGGTGATTAATAGCTGTCTGCAGTTATTAAACAAATTGAATTGCTATTGCTGACTGCATAGAGAAGCTTAATGCACTAGCTCTCACTTGTTTTCTTCTAGTTGAGTAAACGCGCAATAAATTATAAAACAAATTTCAACCAGTTGCAACAAAGTGAGAACTGTCAACTTTGACGTCTTAATGACGTTTTTATTTTTGTTGTTTTGTTTTATGTAAATCCGCGGATAAATTAATGAAATAAAAAAGTGTCTAATTTTTTCTAATGATTTAAGTAAATTTCTCTTCATTTATTGTTAATCATCCAGAAGATCGAGAGAAAAGTGACTGGGAGCTCCACGTATGCCAGTTCACCCTGACTAATGTACAGGGTGCATCGCAAATATTCTGCAATATTTAAATAGTTGAAATCAGATTTGATTTATAATCGGAAGAATATGGACCTTGTTTTTTTTTTAATACACTCGGTGGCAACTGGTTAGCCCCCCTGGATAATTTCGTAGAATACTTTTAAGAAAGGACTCATTTTCTGTAATTGTAATTGTTAGGGGGAATTTCAAACTTTATATTCTAACGGTGTACTTATCAATTTAATATTTTTGCATTTATTGCACTTTTAAAACCATGACAATTGGTTAGCTTTCCATTTATTATCAGACCTTAGAAGTGTATGGTACGTTTGTTTTTATAGAAAACTATTTTAAGCGTTTAACTCTACTATTTTTATATTTAATTAAAAAAAGATATATGAAAGAAGCAGTCAGCAGAGTCCTGGGAATTATGGACAAAATTATTCTGGAGGAGTAAAACATGCTACAACAGAGCGCGAAAGATAAAGTTTGTTACGACTGGCATCCAACAGCCTGCAGACATCAAGACAGTTAGCATGATGAGCCTGAGGACCGTTAAAAAGGATACTAAAAAATTGTTTAACCTTGAAGTATCTTCATTTAAAGAAGAAAACTCCGTTAACTCGACGAGAGTAAGAAGCTAGACTGGAATTTGGCAGAGCCCCCATATGGCATGGAACAATAAATGGCAGCAGATTACGAATTACTTTTCTTATTATTTTTCTTTATTTTTATCTCTTTTAATATGGATATTTGGTCCAGATGGTTTTTTTAATTTTTATTTTCACAATCTGAGAAAAGAAGGAGTTTACCTATCATGTTGCCATAGTCGATTTGGAAGCGGTCCTGGTATGGCAATCCATATCATATGTAGGCACGATAGACCTACAAATTTTGGACGGAAAACAAAATGCCCAAAAATCGAGTTAACCCAGGACGACTTCGGTGATGAAAGGCTCAAAATCATAGCCACCAACATGTTGAACACAATGACCATTGGTGACTGCGTCAAGATGAAATTTCAACTAGTTTTGGTAACTGTAATTATATCTAATAAATTGAGACCGCAAAATTATAATTTTCTTTATTTTTTCACCTCCATAATTAACTTTTCTTTGAAACTCTCAAGTGTCAAATCTCAAAATGGTAATTGCGATAAGTCGACTAAAGGCTGAAACAGATTACACTTTAGTGCGCAGAGCGACAGCGCGGCAATTTGAACAGTGAAAATGTTCCGCCGTGCTGTGACACAGATTGCAATAAATAATATATAATTCTTTTGTTGGCACCACTGTAAGTGAGTAGCTTTCGCGCCGCTGTCAATGTGTGATGCTGAATAGGGAGCACATTTATCACGTTGTCCCCCGCCGCACTAAAGTGTAACCAATTTCAGCCTTAACTTTTACGTCCTGACTGCAATGCCTATGTTCATTGCAATCACTTAATGGCATTGCCCTATAGCTTGCTCCTCTATGATGTTTGCCTGCATGGTGGCTACGTTCAATCTGTTCAGGAGTAAGGTAGAAATTTCATGACCACATCGCAATGCCTTATAAAAAACAAAGGACTATCGTCACAATCAATTTCACTTGGACACAAAATGCAACCCAACCTTGCATCGATTTAGTGGATCTATCTGAATGAATCACGCTTTTCCGTTATATTCGTGCGACCAAAAAATAATTATAGTAGGAAAGGGAAGCGTGTGCAATATCAACTCTGATTTTGCTCAAAGTGCCCAAAAAAAAAAAATGAGCTTTGTAAAAAAACATCTTCACATCTCACTTCAGAGACACAGCGGAGAGTTGGGGTTTATGGTAAGCTCCATGGTTACAGGTCCGGATCCTTGTTATGCGGAAGGTCAAAAGCATATTCTAGCAGATTTGACGTCAAAAAGAAATTCTACTGCTGGCAACCCTGAACAAGAAACTGCTCGTTTTTATACCCTAGATGAAATTTGTCATTCCGTTTGTAACACCTAGAAATAATGATGGTAGACCAAAATGGATTGAACACCCACGCATAATATTAAAAGTTATTTTGATTTTTGCCTGCCCGTCCGTCGGTCTGTACGTTCGCACGATAAAAGCGAGGTTGCTTGCCATACGAAAAGTTTCGTTTCATAAAAATAGTAAATACAATTTCAAATGGGCTAAATCGGGCAATTCCTTCTTGATGTTGCCATATGAAAATTTAGGTTTTTACGTATACTGTGACAACTATAGACGTTTTCACTGAAAAGTTCTTCAGAATATGAAGTCACAAGATATTGGTTATAAACATTTTTACTGACCGACGAATCATTCTAGAAAGAAATGGAAAAAAACTTGCACTGATTGGTAACCATACCAAATATTTACATATGGGGGGGGGTATTCATGTCATCTCACCCCTCCAAATATTTTTTTTTTCCTTGACTCAACTATCACCTGCGAACTTTGTACATGCGCAAAACACCTTGTAGGTATGGGAAAAATTTCTTCGATGTGATTATGCGTGCAATTCTTACAAAATTAGATCTGGGTGTAACCATCCTGTCCTTAGGTAGCTTCGGTGTTGAGAACACTTAAACTTGTTGCGAACTAATACACTTATACTAACTAGAATCGCATATATGTATGTAGGCACCTATACATATCTTATATAGCAACTACTTGACATTATAAAGTTTTAAATTGATTTGTTACAGAGCTCTGATCAGGATTAACCCAAGCAAGGAAATATATACTTTCTACGATTTCACATCTGATTAAGAACAGAAATTTTGCTTAATTTAATTAAGTGAATCACTGCGCATGCATTAATACCCTACGATATAAATCAATGAGTCCAAAAGTCAATGACGATATGCATTTCCACGAGGGAGACGTGAATTGAACATAAATTTTGAAAATTTATGATCAAAGAATTACACGGTTACTCAAATGAAACCGAATTAATGACTAGAAAATTGTGCATCCACATAATATAAATTGAGTGAGTCCTCGTTTTATTTTTTATTTTTAATTAAGTAGGGGAAATAGTAAATTATGATGGAAAACCAGACAAATATTGATATTAGTTGTCCATCATAACTTTTCTTTCTCCAAACATCTCTAACCACAGTGTTGTCATATTTCGGATCGCTATTATCGCCTCGTTTTATGTGTGAATGTGGAATAAAAATTAGCAGCTCTGATCGCCTACAAGAAAAATTTCATAAATGTTTTAATGGGTATATTTCTATATGGGCATATAAAACATATAAAACAAAAATATCAAATTTTCGAAAATCAAAAAAAAAATTTCAAAAATAGAAAAAAAATAATATATTTTCGAATTTCGAAAAATAATATATTTTCGAACTTCGAAAAAATAATATATTTTCAAAGTTCGAAAAATAACATATTTTCGAATTTCGAAAAACAACACATTTTCGAATTTCGAAAAATAACACATTTTCGAATTTCGAAAAATAATACATTTTCGAAAATCTTTTCTTTTTACTCTTTCAGTTTTTGGGTAATTGACGGGGATGAAAGTATTTAGTATTAAAAACCTTTAACCACAACGATACGAGCGCGGCCACAGATGAACGTGCACAGCTGAGCCTCGACTTTAGTCACGGCCGTGATATGAAGGCGCACATATGTTATGCTGATTTACATTACAAATAAAATTTCCTGGAATGGAAAACAATGTTTCAGTGCTACAAAGCTTTCGTCATCGCAGTTCTACAAAGGAGGAAAACGGATTCGTAGATAATGCACAGCATAGAATATCGTGCGGACTATGAGTAACGGCTGTGGATAAGGTTTCGTAGCCGCTAAGCGTCGTACCGAAGTGTTGACGCAAACTATAACTTTCATTTTTTTCCAGTTTCCTGACACATCAGGAGGGGAGTGGATTTAGTTTTAAAATAAATTTTCCATATTTTCCACAATTCTTGATTGCAATTTTGTTTTTTAATTTTCCCGGGGCTGTGATCTTAATACCTACAATTGAAACAAAATCAGCTTTTTTTCTTAATTATCTTGATTAGGAAAATATGATAAGAAATTAGTCAACATTTTACTTGGCATATAATCAAAGCAAACATTCTTTTGGAAAGCGCTAATATGACGCTAATATGACGAACATGTCGATTAATTGAATTTGTTCTTGATAACGAAGATTTATGATAAAAACGTGACAAACATTATTCACACTCATACAAATATAGACAGAAACTAATTCCAATTCCTCCTAAATAAAGAAAGCGCAGAGGTAAGAGGAAAATTTTAAATTATAGTAAAATAAAATGCGATAAATTTCGATATGCAAATCGTACTAAGTAAAAGAGGGGAATCCTTACAGTTTTTAATTTCTCATTTACCGACAATGAGGCATACACATACAATAGTTGGTAATCGTATAAAAACTTGTTGGAAAATAAAATTGAAAAAGTTCATTTAAATCCAGTTACGTAAGAATTAATTAAGCCTACACTCTTCAACTTTTTTTATAACGTACACATAAATAAATGTCTACAAATGTCGACAGTTTCTTTTCTATACAAACGGAACTTAAGAAGCTTATTCTGAACGTATACTGGAAGAGAGTACTTATGGAAAACTCTTTTACACCTCTGATTTTATTTTAATTTGCTCTCCCCCCCCCCCCCTGTATACATAAATATTAAATAAATGTAAAAGCATGTCTGACCTATAAAAGCTGCTAAAAGAAAATTTCTTATTTATAAGAAATGAGAAGAAAAAAAATACAAGGATCGAGTTGTGGTTATTGTGGGTAAATTCTTGCAAACAAAAAAGTCTTTCATATTTTCCGTTTTATGAACAGGATAGTGGCTCTAATTATAGCTTTTTTTTTTAAATAAGCAAAGGTTAGAGGAGAAAGGCTGCATTTATAAAACAAGATTATTTCTACAGATTATGTATTATTTGCTTTCAATTAATTCTGTCTGCATATGCTTAGAAAAAAAAAACCCACCCTTTCCTACAGACAGCCAAATTATAACATTTCTCGGGAGAAAATTGCGGTGCCGCCGATATATATATTTAGATACGGATCGAACTGCAACGTTTATTTACTTTATGTCCTTCTCCCCTCTCCAACGAAATAGAATGAAGGGTGAAAAAGGCTCCACCATCTATCTCATTTCCAATGATGCTCTACTTATATGACCCAATTCAATTCAGCTGTAGCTTTGCGTCACATTTTACAAGCATCATCTATGCACAAAATTTTACCTACTCTCCGATAATAAATGGTGGATTCAAAGCAGAACTTTACCCCCCCCCCCCACCCAACCAACAAGATATTAACAAGAAAAAACATTATTTTTCTTAAATTTTTATATGTTACAATTCTTCCAAGGACACCTTGGACCATTCCTTAGGTTGGGCCATTAGATTAGATTAGATTTGTGAAGGGGTGTATAGGCGTTAGCCTCGCAATCACTGCGACCTGAAAGATCTATTGTGAGTCCCCGTTGAATTTGCTCCATTTATATATAGGTTTAGACTGTTAATAAAGTCTAGAACCATTCTGGGCTTGAGGTTCCGTACGTAACTTGGTGAAGGAAAGCATCTTCAAGGTGGAGTAATCTTCGCCTGGCCAATGCTTCGCAGCTGCAGAGCAAGTGCTCCGAGGTTTCGTGAGCATCCTGACAGAAGCGGCAGGATGAAGTCTCAGCCAAACCCAGCTTGTTTAGGTGATACCTCAAGGGGCAATGGCCTGAGAAGAGCTCAGTGATCATTTTGAGTTCTGTTCTTCTAAGGAGTAGGAGTAGGAGTTTTTTCGTTTTTCCGGCAGAGGTGTCGATACTCTTTTTTGCCTGACGAAGTCCTTGTAGCCTTTCCCAATACAGGGATTTTTTTTTATTCTCCCAGTTATTTAGGGTAGCTCTGAGGTAACACTTTGAAGTACCACAAAATGGCTCTGGTCCGACAAACTGAGTTTCCGCTCCTCTTTTGGCTGGGCCGTCATCAATTTCATTGCCTTTATGGTATCATGGTATTTATGGTCCAGGTATCCACATGAGGATAACTTTGTTTCTCCTTGATAGATTTTTGAGGGTTTGTAGACATTTCCAGTGATGCAGGTATTGGCATATTCTTCTATGGCCAATACCTCGGCTTGGAATATGGTAGGGGTAGAGCCTAGAGCCTAGAGCCTTTGATATATGGCATCTGGGGCCGTATACACCCAATCCGACCCCACTGTTTGTTTTTGAGCCGTCTTTATACCACACCATCGATCCTTGTTGGAAGGACGGTTTAGTAGAGCACCATTGCTGTCGGTCTCCAAGAACCACTTGGAATGGTCTTACAAAATCCGCTCTGGGTGTGATTATATCAGATATTGTCGTCACTTGCTCGAAGCATATCTGTTTTATGATACTTAACCCATTCACTGCCAACTACGAGATATCTCGTAGTAAGCGTATGTACCAAAACTGCCGACTACGAGATATCCCGTAGTGAGTGCTACAATTTTAGATTTTTACAAATGGCCATTTGAGTTAGGAATTATTAGAGAGGATGAATGAAAAATTTATATAGTGTTGAAAACATATTAATTATCAATTTTTATTAGAAACGGACTTGAGAAAACGAAATGCGGTGAAGGGACGAAGCTCCCCACCATACACCGCTCCATACAAACGTATAAAACTGGGGGACCCTTTAGCTCCCACAAATTTGATCGGAAAAAATTTCCTCTTACAGACTTGAAGATATTTCGATTTCGCATGGTATAGGGTACTACGTTTTTTTTTTTTATTTTTTTTCCGGGGAGGGGGGAATTTAATTAGTTTCAAATCTCGATACGCCATAAATTCCTTCTTTCACCTCACAGCATAGTCATGTGTATACTTAAAATTCATGAAAAAATCAGGGCTTTTTAAAACTGCTTTCCAAATTTCAAATTGTACTAGAACAAAAATACTAAATCGGCCCCCTCACCCCTGTAAGTAAGTATGTGGAATTTTTCGGAACGTCTTAAAAATCAGTTCCACCCATCCTCTATCGATCCCCATTAACACTTTTGCTCTACTACTAAATTTAGAATTTACCTATTGTAGTACTAGATTGTTTCTACATACCTTCATAACTTCCGTCAATTAAGTCCGATCGAGGAACGGTTTTCACTTTTACCACTGGACGGCCAATAGCTACAATTGGTTGAACAACTTTTTTCCATTGGCGTCATTTTTTAGATAAACTTTTCGTCAGAAGTTTAGTACAAATTTCAAGGTGCAATTTATTGCTTTTACGTTTTTCTCTATATATCGGTCAAATATTAACCGATTTTAATGTTTCAAAGGTTTATTTGGAGTAGGGCGTCGTATGGTGTACCGGCTTATCTGCTATAATCACCCCTTCCGGGGGGGGGGGTATCGTTTTTCGATAATAACTCGGTATAGGGGCGTCCGATCGGGAAACTGAGTATGCACTTCTACTCATCTGATTAGTAGCTATCTTTCATACAAGAACACTTTTTTCCCGGGGGTACTTTGGGATTGGGAGTAGGTACCCCCGGCGAGGGGTAAGTTCCACCATGCCATGTCGCATATCATATGAAAGGTATTGACGAGTACTATCGAGCTGTGTACTTCTTTTTCTTATTAAGCAACCTTCGTTCAAACAAAGTTTTCAAATTACATGTCAGTACATATGTATTAATTCAGCCCCACCCCATAATTCGCCCAAATATAATCCGATTTCAAAAATTCCTTTTGATTATTTTCTGATTTTGTGAGCCTATTTCACACCCCTCCCTCTTGCGTTGCGAAAATTCTTTTCCACTGCCAAAATTTTAATCGAAAAACTTCATTTGGAAACTTTCTACGAATTCCAGATAAATCCAATTTTTGAATTTTTTATGGATGCTCGCTTACTACAAGATTACCTATATAAAATTACAGCAACATAGGTTGTTATTTACCTATTTAAAAAAACAAAACTGTCAGAATTTTTAAGGCGCACTTTGCGCCATCTAGCGGCAGTTCTACGAGACTAACTGAAATGTTATTTACACTACGCGCTACCTACAGGTCTCTTCTATCTCTGGCACTTTGTTTAAAGGCATTCGGCGTTTCGGCTTAGATTCTACAGCAATTTAAGTGCGACAACTCCCGCGAAAATTTTGTCTTTTTCCCTATAAAAATTTCGTGATTTTTACTTTTACCCCTACCCTGGCATGTGGGTACTTTTTGAAAGGTATTGGCGAGTACTATTGCATGGTATAGTTTTTTTCTTAAATTAACTTCATTTTAACCCCTTTTTCGACATTTTTTCCTTATAATTCCTTAATTATAATTTTTCCGGGGTCCATAGTTTTTAGTAATGAGTACTTGGACTTACCTTACGTTGTACTGGCTTGGGAAGGCAGGCGTTATGTATTGATGTCTAAATGTATGCTAGGTACCTTGCGGGAAATGGAGGGAGTGCATTCAGGTCGAAAAAGCTTCATATACTTACAATGTTTTTCTAAGAACAATGAAGGAAGGGAAAAGTGCGTAGATGAAAAATATTTTGATTTGTGCATTATTTTAGAAGAAAAAGTGGATTATGTTCAGCTAATAACGAGATACAAATAAGTGAAGGCAAAGTAAAAAGAAATATCTTTGAATATGAAAAAGTTGATTGAAAAAAAAAACACTACGAGATATCTCGTAAGCGTAGTGTTTTTTTTTATTTTCAAATTACAGTAAATCCCATCTCCATACTATATCTCTAACTTAATATTCTTAGATTGTGCTGAATTCCGTGTTTTCTTTAAAATAAAATCTTGGCATCCAGGGCAAGAGACTCTAAATTTTTCTGGCAGTGAATGGGTTAAATGACCAACCAGATCGCCTGGCTTTAACTGTTTCTCCGTTTGTACTCTAATAGCACTGGAGATCGCTTCCTTTTTCAAGGTGCAAGGTTTAATAAGGCTTCCATGGCTGTTGTAGGACAGGTTCTCATGGCACCAGTTATTCCTAGAGAGGCAAGCCGCTGGGTTTTTTGAAGCATAGCCTCAGCCGTCTTTTGATTAGTTTTTGGCCACCATCCGGCCCTCACGCATAGGTGACCATGGGTCTAACAACCGTGGTGTACGTCCAGTACATCATTTTTGGCTTCAGACCCCATGTTCTGCCAATGAAGCGACGACACGTGTAGAGAGATCGCATCGCTCTATCCGTCACTCTGGACAGATGCGAATTCCAGGTAAGTTTCTTATCTAGGGTTATCCTCAGATATTTGACTTCGTCTGAAAATATCAATTCCGTATTATCAAGAAGAGGAGCCGTTAGTGAAAGCTTCGATCTTCTTGTGAACGGAACGATAACCGTTTAGTTGGGGTTTATGCTAAGGCCTTTGTTTAAACACCACGTGCGGACTTGGGAGAGGGCTATTTGCATGAGGTCGGATATGACTTGATCATGCTTGCCCCGTATTGTAACTACTAGGTCATCCGCGTAGCCATGAACATTAAAACCCGAGCTGGTCAACTTCTCTAGCAGATCATAAATCACGATCGACCATAAGAGTGGAGAGAGAGCTCCTCCTTGTGGGCAGCCTTTTGCTGCGGTGATCGTGACTGAGCAGTTCCCTAGAGATGTGGTAATCCTCCTGCTTCTAAGCATGGAGTCTATCCAGTTTACCGTGGAGGGCTCAAAGCCTTTATCCTTGGCAGCTGATTTAATTGCATCCAAGGAGGTATTATCGAAGGCTCCTTCCTTCTATGTCCGCAAATGCACATAAAGCCACCTCTTTTGCTTCGAGCGCTTTTTCGAGGTCTTTGATGTGTGAATGGCAGTCTCAGTAGACTTGCCTGCTTGATAAGCGAACTGCTTAGAATGAAGTGGTGATTTAATCAGAATTTCACTTCGAATGTGTAGGTCTAGGATTTTTTCCATGGACTTAAGCAAGAATTAAGAGAGCCTGATGGGTCGGAACGATTTAGCTAGAGAACTAGCTCTTTTTCCTGCTTTAGGTATAAATACCACCCTGACGTCTCTCCAACATTGGGGAACGTACCCTAGAGCGTAACTGGCTCGAAACATTTTTTGTAGTGGAAAGAGTATTTCTTCAACACCTTGCTGTAGTAAGGCGGGAAAAATGCCGTCTTCTCCAGCAGATTTAAAGGGGCCAATGGCCCATCTAACCTTGTTAGGAGTGAAGACTCTTCCCGCAAGGCTTTTGCTCCTGTTAGAAACTCCGTGCTTGTCTACCTCAATCGGGTCTGGAGCTACTATTCCTTGATCGGTTGGGCCATTGAATGGTGGTGGAGAACTGTGCAGGATTCAAATCTATTACAACTGATTCATTTCTCAAACAAAGGGGAATGCCCATTTTTCATACAACTTTAGCACCGACACCTCCAGAGATGAGAGATGTCTTACACGATGCATTATGATACCCTGGACATATTTTTTTGACAATGGTAATTTCAATTGGGTGAAAAAGCGGACTTTTCTAATTCTTGTGATTGCGCGGAATTGGTGCATCGTGGAAAATAATTTCTTATGAAAAAAAAGGCTGGCAATAGAGCACTATTGGCCATGGAACGAAGAACTGCAAAAATATATTCGAAATGCAGGAACTGGTGTGTATATGACCCTAGTGCATAAAAATGGGCTTTCCGGGCAGCAGAAACGTCCCGAGAAACTTTGTTGAATCGCGGAAAAAAGCACACCACCCGATAGTACTCAGGGAGGCCTTTAATTTGATATGCAACATGTCATATTGGGTTCTAGGTTTAAATAGGCATTCCCATACTCACTTTTTTAGTATTTCCCTCTTTTTTATTCGAATTGAGGTACTAGATTTTTCGCACCCTAGATCGGCTCTAACTCAACAACCCTAAAATTATGCAGAACAAATTCTCTTCTACGAATTGTACCTGCTAATTATCTGAGGCGGACAGTGAAACCCACTTTCCGATCGGACATAACCCTTTCGAGTTAGAGCCGATCTAAGGTGCGAAAAATCTAGTACCTCAATTCGAATAAAAGAGGGTAATACTAAAAAAGTGAGTATGGGGATAGCTATTTAAACCCCGATTATAGAAGTGTGTGTATAATACCACTTAAGGAATTCGATTCTGTACTAGATTTTCAAAATGTACTAGATTAACTTTGACGCCCCTCCCAAGCCATTGTTCATAAAGTATGTTCAGAGTATCATATTGCATCGTTTAAGACATCTCTCGTCTGTTGATGTCGGATCTAAAATGGGCATTCCCTTTGACCCTCTCGATTTGGTATCGGCAATTTTGACGCAATTGCCAATTTGTTTTTTGGTGGCATGACATGATCATGGGTATGGATATTAGTGGCACGAAATCAAAACACCGAATATGTCAAAAGAATCAATAACTCAATGTACTCATTTTGTCCAGCCGACAATGGCAACTACATATCAAAAAGAAGAACTCAAAAATTTAATGTCCGAAAATTCGAAATTAAATTTCGAATATTTTCTAGAACGTAAAAATTGAGCATAAATCCAATGTCAAAAGCACATCACCGTCGGATTACTCAAATTATAGAAGAAAATCATAAAAACAAAATGCGTGGGTTATAAGACCTACATAAATCTGCGAACAACATGGATGAGAACAATAAATAAAAGATAAAGGAATGTGAGAAAACCTGACCAGAAATATAAAAAAAAACTGTCAAAATCAGAATCACATAAGTAGCTACACATGTGAAGGACTTTTATTCCCAAGAAGGAAGAAAACATAGGGTGCCTTCGGTTTATTATTGAAAATAAAACGAAGCACATAACAGAAGATTTGTTTGCGTGTTAAAAATATTTAGTATGAACCCAGCCAGATGTTTCCATTCTACCGAATCGTCACATTGGTAACAACAAATGTGTCTACAGGTTTAAAGAATTCATTCAAATATTTCCAGTTTTTTTTTCTCTTTTTTTTTTATCAGCAAATTCAATTCCCTTAGCTCTGCAAAAAATCCCATATGCTGCTTATATGGGTATAGCGCAAAAAATTCCATTTTTTCCCCGTATTGTACCAGAAAAGCCAATAAAATTTACCTTAAAATATGAAACAAAGCAGATTTTTTTTCTTTTGCTTTTTAATTGAATCAACAACAAAATTTTATTGCATCCACTGAGATTGTTCCATTTTCGCATTTCTATCTCACTTTGAATAAAATCACGAGTCCAATCGTAACAAAAACAATGAAAACAAAAACAAAATTCTTTGAAAAAACGTAGCTTGCCAATGTGCCACCCCCCCCCCCCCCTACTTTGAAATTTATTTGATTGCCTTAAGCCGGTTTTGTGAACCGAATTCAATCATTGATTTAATCTGGTTTTGGGGCGTAAATAGATTTTTTTTTATTTGTAGTTTGAGTGAAAGTCCTAGATTTTCTCGTTCATAAAATAAAATATTCTGAAAATAGTTTGGGGGGGCCCAATAGATGAATGACACATGTTCATTCACATGATGGAAAGCCACATTTAAAAAAAAAACAAAAAAAAACGCAAATTCTGGTTAACAAAATTTAGTTTTTTTCAACACGCAACCCTGGGCGGGAAAGAGAATTTTATAAAAGCTTTTTTGTTCTTCAATTTTAGTTATCGGGACGAAGGGGGCGTTGAAATATTCAACCAAAATTTACACTAAATTAAACATTTTTTTTATATTTAATTTGTTATTAATTATTGTGATTTTTTGCAATATCATAGATTTTTCCTTACATTATCAACCAAGTTCTGGAGGAAGATGTCTTGGATAAGTATGGTGCAAATATGCGGATTTAAAGCTTGTCGTTGCATATATCTTGACTATATTTAGAGATTAAGTAAAGAGGAGAGGGGCCATAATTGAGCCTTGTGGTTATCCATGCCAGAGTTTCTTCGCTTTTCTTTAGGAGGCAGAACGAAAAAGCACTTACTGAACAAGTAGAATTGCAGTATTTTTGCTTTGAGCAGTTCTTCAGAGTGTTTCATATGCAGCAATAAGACTACAACTACGGCAACTATTTTAAGCGTCTTTGTAACCATATCCAATGCGTTTTGTTAAGGCTAATCTCTGGTATGACTATATACCGAAGGCAGGTCGGGTAAACTACTCAACTGCAAAAGCGTATAGACTTCTTTCTTACTTAAAACCTTCGAACGCATCTGTAAGTGGGAGCTGAGACGCTCCATCCCCAGAAACAGACTATCACAGCACCAACATGCGTACTTAAAGGGAAAGTCCGTCGAGACGGCTCTCCATGAGGTGATTCACTTAATTGAAAAAGGCTTCCTCTTTAAACAATCTACGCTAGCTGTGTTCATCGATGTAGAAGGCGCCTTTAATAATGTTCGTCTACATAGGTTCACGGAAATACTAACAAAACATGGAGTGAACCGATCTCCAAAAAATTGGATTACACACATGTTGTATAATAGAACAGTCTTTGCTGATCTTGGAGGGGCAAGCAGAGTTAAAAAAGTTCACAGGGGTACCCCTCAAGGCGGTATTCTATTACCTTTGCTATGGGCTTTTATCATGGACGATCTCCTGCTAACACTCACCCGGATGGGGTACAAGGCAGTATGTTACGCGGACGACTTGACAATTTTAGTCATCGGAAGCTATGAACCTGTACTCTGAGGATTGGTGCAAGGCGCGATCCGACTAGTCATGCGCTGGGCCACGGATTACGGGCTGAGCATCAACCCACTGAAAACTGACTTATGCCTATTCACCATGAAAAGGAATATCCCCAGTTTAAACCTGCCCCTGATTGGCTCTACACGCTTGGAATTAAAGGACAGGGTGAAATACCTAGGTATTATTCTAGACATAAAGTTAAACCGGAAACCACACCTAGAAGACAGAGCGAACAAAGCTCTTAGAGTGTTTGCAATGTGCCGTAGAGCAGTAGGGAAGAACTGGCGACTCAAACCGCGGATGATTCTATGGATATAAACTAGTGTTATTCGACCCATGTTAACCTTCGGGTCAGCGGTGTGGTGGAAAGCAATGGACTTCTCCAACCATCGCAAGATGCCGGAGAAGATTCAAAGGCTGTGCCTTCTCAGCGCAAGCGGCGCTTTTAAGTCAACTAGCACCCGGGCTCTGAAGGTTATCCTCAATATACACCCGGTGCAAATACATATCAAGGAGAGGGCTTCATGGGGGAACAAGAGTTCCACATGAATCCATTTATGAGTTCGTGCAGTCTATCGCACCTGGCATTGACAGAGATAGTGACCACCTCCTCGAGACCATGCTGGAAAGCAATTTTGAATATAGAATTCCATCAAGGGGAGAATGGGAATCACGTTCCATGTTTTAACCATTGACAAACCCAATTATAATATATACTGATGGTTCTAAGTCCGATGAAGGCACCGGAGCGGGAGTTTTCTATGAGGAGCCTGAAATTAAGTTCTCCATGCACCTTGAAAATCACTCCACGGTTTTCCAGGCAGAAGCCAAGGCTATCCTTGAAGCGGGAAGACACCTCCTTAACTCAGACACTGAGAATAAGGAAATAGCCATCTGCTCGGACAGCCAAGCGGCTGTCAAAGCTTTTTGTAAACCCTTTATAACCTCCAAATTATTAATGGAGTGCAAAACTACCCTGAATTCCCTTTCTCGAAATAACAGGATGATAGTGCAGTAGGTGCCGGGGCACAGCAACATCAGCGGGAATGAAAGGACAGACGAACTTGCTCGTCTTGGAGCAGCCTCAGTCGGGATTGCACCAAAACACCTTGTCTCAATCATTTCAAGCTGGGCTGACCGTCACACAGTCGCCTTTGGTTAGAAGATCCCACGGGTAGGACAACAAAGGAACTGTGGGGTACACCAAACTCAAATCAAACGAATAATCTCCTAAAACTCAACAAGCCAACCCTGAGAACTCTGGTGTCCATTCTCACTGGGCATTCCACTCTCAGGAGCCACCTTTATAGGCTGAGACTTGTTGATGATCCTATATGCAGGGGTTGCAGAGAGGAGTCCGAAACAGTGACCCAATTTCTATGTCACTGCCCGGCACTCTCAGGAATACGTTACAGAATTCTTGGTTCACACCTCCTGGAAGAGTTACATGATGCCGGCAAGGAGGGCTGGGAGCCAATACTGAAATTTATAAGAGCGTCCGGTTGGGACCTATGAGCGATCGCTCATGGGTCTGGAAGGTGAACAATGGGCCTTGACTTGGCCTTCGTTCGGGGGACCTGAAAGGGGTTCCAAACCTCTTAAATCAATCAATCAATCAATCAAAGTCAACTTGTGCTCCTGGACTGGGCAGATCTGTCACGAAAATTTACAAATCTGATTTTTCATCTAGTTTTTTTTTATTTAATTATGGCGAAAATCTTAATTGGTAATTTGATTGTTGGATTTGGTGCCATTAAGTTTTTATTAAAACTTTTTAATTCTTCATAGGACATGGGGATTGATGAATAGAAATTTATCTGTGACTTTGACAAATGTTGAATGAAGACCTACGAGTAATCTCTGGCACACACGCATAAAAAATGTAATTGTATTCTGTTTTCAGCTGAATGTGTCAACGATTGGTGCGAGCGCCGGTAAGCCTATATTATCCATTACACCACCAATGCCTATATTTCCGTCCTGAAACTTTCGCATTATATTTTCGACTTGTGCGGATATAGTAAAAACCAGTGTTGGGCCTAATCTGATTGCAGTGTAATTTAATTAATAATTCCATTACAGTTTAGTCAAATTACAAAGTAATCTAATTAAATTGTTTTCGATTACATATCAATCAGATTACTTATGAGAGAATATGTAATCTATCAAATGTGTAATCTGTTACAATATAATTAAGTAATTTAAATAATTTTGTAATCTAATTACATTGTGACAGATTACTTTGTAGATTACTTAAAAGTAATTAATAATATAATGAATGAATTGAAAGAAAATAGTATTGTTCTCGTACGAAATTAGTTTTAGGGAGTTTTATGAAGAATTAGAATACAAATATCTTAAATGTAATCACATTAATTAGATTAACATGTAGTGGGATTAAATTGTAATCGATTAATGTGTAATCAGATTAACTTGTATTCACATTACACGTTAATCGATTACATTACGTAATTATGTAAATGGATTACATTAGTAATCTGTTACAAAGTAATCCGATTACAGATTACATGGTTAATTGTAATTGTTAATCATTAATCAGATTACATTTTGCCCAACACTGGTAAAAACCCATGTTCTTCGCATGCGCTTGTTAACCCCAAATTTTCTCCTATTCCTCAATTAATTGAACCAACGACATAAGAATGAAAAAGACGGTATCGATCGACATCATATGATTGATTTTAGAGCTCGAAGCAAAAGATCTTCTTGCATTATCGAAAGTTTATGGAGTATAAAAAAAACCATATTGAATGAGATCTGCCAATCTTGTCATGTATAAGAAAAATTTTAATTCCTTCCACAAATTGAATATATTTCTACAAAATTTTTCTCATATCAGTTACTGATAAAAAGAAAGCAAAATCTAAAGATAGCAGAAACATCAAACAATGACAAGTCTATTAGCCACACACAGAAGACTGGTGAATGACGAGACGATTTACTAACAACGAGTGACTTATCTGGCGGCATTTCTACACTACTCGTATACTATGTCGACGCCGACGAATTCGAAAACAAACCTTATACCAACGTCTATATAGAACTGTTTACAAGTAATTAGAGCTAAAACATTGCTATTAACAGCAATTCAAGCGCGCCAAACGATCCTTTTATTATGGGCGACTACGACCACCACCAGAGAATGGTAAAAAATTATTCAAAACAGAAAGACTGCGGCTGATGAGCAATTGCGCGTTCATATTTACACATCTGGATTGCCTGATGATTTAAAATTCGCGAAATGTCCATAAATTCCAGATAAGCAGAACCAGCCAGAGACACTGATAATGATAACAGCCTCGACCACAGGCTGAATGAGGTGTGCGATAAGCAGCTAATCACACTTTCGTGGTCGTCGTTTTATGAAATTATTTTTTCTTTGGGGCGCACATTTTAAAGTCGCGTTTCATTGGCGCAGCGGTATTGTATATGCGATTTTTTTTTCACCTGTACAAGCATGGAGCAGGTACAAAAGAGCGCAATTATAGTACAATACCCGGCATTTGATGATATGGTGACGACGAGAAGTCGCAGGTGCAAAGCACCATACGAGAAATGTTTACGTCAAGGTGCCGGGTACGTAGTAAAATACTTTTTCCAATGCTGCAGTTTTTATAAAGTGGCTCAGCTCAGTTCACGCGCGCTAAATTAATGAAATTAAAATGTGGAAAAGCACTGCAATTTGCAGTTCAATGATTTTAGATTTATGCAGAGAGGTATTTGCACTCCAGTTCTACACACCACCGTAATAAGCCTCACCTGGATTTTGATCAATGCATGCGCGCGCAGCACGGAAACCGGCCGAGTGAGTTTCTTTTTTTCTGTTGTCTTTACGTGATTTTAGCTGGGATTGCACCGCTTTGGCTGATGGCTAACACCCGCCTGCCAACTGGACACATTCGTTTTTCTATGCGAGTTTTCCCTCTATGATCTACGAGTCTATGGCATGAGTTTTATAATCGC
Source organism: Dioctria linearis (assembly GCA_963930735.1). NCBI lineage: Eukaryota > Metazoa > Arthropoda > Insecta > Diptera > Asilidae > Dioctria > Dioctria linearis. The sequence continues at coordinate 3,020,529 of OZ005740.1, read as the reverse complement.
GCGCGCAATCGCAATCACACTTTTATTAGGAGACGTAAGCAGTTTGTGTATAGAGCTAAATCGTGGAATTTCAATATTCTGCGAGTGCACTTCAAGTTGAGACCATTTCACTTGATTTAATTAGGCGATTGGCATGTGTAGTACGGCAAGATCTACTTTGTCTTGCGAGAGTATTTGAAATGGAAAGTGACTGTAAAAAAAAAGGTGTGCAGGGAAATATATATTGTGGGAATAGTTTTGATATTTTTAAGAAATGTTTTCAATATTAATGATCCGAAATATTGAAAATTATCTGTCAGTTCATTACGCCTTCATCGAAACGATTATATGAATTTCCATTAAAAAAAACTGTGTTCATTTGTTTATGATCAAAGTTGGGTAATTCCATGGAGACTAACATAGCGGATAAATGATTTTTTGATGTCTTTTCTATCACACTAACTGTCAAAATATCTTAAACAGGGTGTTATTCTTCTTTGCAAAGATGGTTTTATGCAGGTAAATAAAAAAAAAGATTAATTATTATTATTATTTGACATTTCGAGAGCATTTTGTTCAATGTGACTAACATAACAGATTTGCAACACTAGGATTTCATATTAATTTTCATAGTCATAATTCTCTGAAACTGAAGCATCAAACTATTGTTTTTCCTCTGATAATATCTTGTGAAAGGTTGTAGTTATATTATTACGTGCAAATTTGACACAAATTTTAATTATAACACAAAAATATAAAGTTTTGATAAATTTTACCTGTGACTAACATAACGTGACTAACATAACATGTGGCTACATGGTCATCGATGAACCAATAGACTGTCCGTTGATATCATTCAGTGACCCTAGTGATATTAACAATCCATCTGACAGTCCGAAGAATGATAGTAATCCTTTAGTAGAGGCAGCGAACCTAATAGATTTCTCTGCAGATTTTCAAGCTCCCGTTTCACAGACATTTCACTAGACACTTCTTTAGAAGAACCCCTGATTTTTGACATCCCGTTAACACCAATTGTACCTTCTTCAAGCAATGTTGCTGCGCGAGAGGTTCAGTCTGACACTTATTCGATATTAAGGCGGCCACCAAGCTCTGCGATGACGAGTGGGTGTGAGCCAGCTTTCTATCCATTGACACCGTATCACCTGCATCTACAAAATTACAATAAGGTGCGAGACCACATTTTCGCCTGGATGGTAGAGCTTGCTGGAATTATTATCCCAGATTCTGGCCTTAATAGAAGAAATATCGATCAACTGTTCGGTGGCGTGAGTATTGCTAACGAATTAGATCTCAACGAAAGAAATCTGGCCCAAATTTCAGTGTCGATGCCAGATGACATTCGGCCGTATTCCGAAGTAAACTTACTCGGGCGAACTGTGACTGGGCTGCTTGATAGTGCAACTATCAGCATCCTAGGCTGGGGAGCTCTGGAGAAGCTAGCTGACGGAGATGTCAAATGGAGGAGGTATCACATGCAAGTGCAGGTAGATAATGGTGCAATGATAGATGTTCATGGACATGCGCGGACTTGCATATCGTTTTCCGTGGTGAGACCCAAACGTGCGTTTTCACGTGGTTCCTGTGCTCACACAAGCACTATATCTATATCTATTTAGGTTGGCTCCAGATGTTCTGGGTATAGTTGCGGAAGTCATGCCAAGCCAATTAGCTACCTCTGACCAGTGTTGGGCAAAATGTAATCTGATTAATAATTAAAAATTACAATTAACCATGTAATCTGTAATCAGATTACTTTGTAACAGATTACTAATGTAATCCATTTCCATAATAACTTAATGTAATCGATTAACGTGTAATGTGATTACAAGTTAATCTGATTACACATTAATCGATTACAAGTTAATCCCACTACATGTTAATCTAATTAATGTGATTACATTTAAGACATTTAAGATATTTGTATTCTAATTCTTCATAAAACTCCCTAAAACTAATTTCGTACGAGAACAATACTATTTTCTTTCAATTCATTTCATTATATTATTAATTACTTTTAAGTAATCTATAAAGTAATCTGTTACAATGTAATTAGATTACAAAATAATCTAATTATATTGTAACAGATTACACATTTGATAGATTACATATTCTCTCATAAGTAATCTGATTGATATGTAATCGAATATAATTTAATTAGATTACTTTGTAATTTGGATAAACTGTAATGGAATTATTAATTAAATTACACTGGAATCAGATTACGCCCAACCTGCCTCTGACACTGACCGCCATGTTCTTCTGTTCAAGACAATCAGCCGTCTCGAAGCCACCAAACACATTTTTCCGTACTTCGCCTCTTTAGGCTTAGGAAAGACATCTCTTGTCACTCACAAGCTCGAGACGAACGATGCAACTCCGATAAAACAGGTGAGGAAGCCTGGAAAGGTTCGGCTTTGTTTTGACGCCAGGAAGGTCAACTCAGTTACTCAGAAGGGCGCCTATCCACTGCCGCAGATAAACTCGCTTCTGAGTCGACAAGCCTGTACCTCAAAGACGCTTTCTGGCAGATCCCATTAGACACTGATTCCAGAGAAAAAACCGCTTTTACAGTATCAGGTCATCCTCTCTATCAGTACACAATGATGCCATTCGGACTATGCAACGCCCCACAAACTATGTGCCGCCTAATGGACAAAGTCATCCCGTCGGATCTTCGTGAGAACGTTCTCAACTATTTAGACGATCTGTTAATTTTGTTACAAGACTTTGTCGCTCATCTTGTTCTACTAGCTCACTTAGCGGATTGTTTGAGGAAAGCTGGCCTCACTATCAACGTAGAGAAGAGTAAGCTCTGTATTACAGAGACAAAATATTTGGGTTTCATTGTTGGGAAAGGAGGAAAAAGAACACACCCCGATAAGATCTCATCCATGGTGGTCTACCCGTCAACTAAAAATGTTCGCCAAGACCGATGTCTACTAGTTGTGGTCGGATGAACATGTGGCCAGTCACATGTGCTCAGCACTTCAGCTCAAAATAATTGTGTTACATTTTTTTCAAAGTGGGAAAATTATTTATAAATGAGAAATTAAGTAGATTTTTATTTATTAATAATTTCAATGTTTGTTCAAGATAGTTACTTCATAAATAATCATGTTATGTTAGTCACATGTACTGTTAACTGAAAAAAAAAATTATTTTTGTTCAATGACATCTATCTAACTGTAATCATCACATTGAAGGAGCATGCCCATTTTAGGTCCGATATGAACAGACATGACAAATGTCTTAAACGATGCAATATGATATTCTGAACATATTTTATTAACATTAATGTTTATTTGAATTAAACGGGAGAAGCTGGGGATGTCAAGGTTTGATCTAGTACATTTTGGAAAATCTAGTACAGAATCAAAATCCTTACGTCCTAAGAAGAAGTTTGAGTACCCACACTCCTATACTCGGGAGAGGCTTAAATAGTTATTTATAGCTATCCTCATACTCACTTTTTAGTCCTTCCCTATTTTTTGTTCGAACTGAGGTACTAGGTTATGAGGTTATGTTCGATCGAAAAACGGGTTTCACCGTTCGCCTCAGCCATTACCAGCTACAAGAAGAAAAAATTTCTCTGCATACTTTTAGGGGCGGAGGTAGAAGCCCGCGGCAAGGGTGGTGGTTCCAATACGGCATGTTGCGCATATCAAATTAAAGGTCTCGCGGAGTAGTTACTACTTTTTTCTCGATTTAGAAAACTTCATTTGCGACGTTTTTCCCGCCGGAAAACCCATTTGCATGCACATCACATACACACCCCAGCTACTACATTTCGCATATATTTTTGCAGTTCCAATTCTAATTCCGCACAATCACGAGAAGTAGAAGTCCATTTTTTCACCCAAGAAAATCGCTCAAACTAAACATTGTCAATAAAATATGTTCAGAGTATCATAATGCGTCATTTAAGACATTCCCCTTTCTATCGCAATTCAGGCATATCAACCGATAGATTTACGTCCCACTTTACATAATTCCAAATCAAAAAAATGCGTCTTTTAACATGAACAACAACAGAAATATGTCGGGTCTGAATGGGCTGACGACTGAAGGCACTAGGGTGGTCATCACTTCGAAAATCTGCGTCTCTTAAGCTTCGGACGTCACCTAAAATATGTATGTAGTTCGGCATGTTGCCATTGGTGGCGCTGTTAGACCAATACATACCTTATTTTCCATTTAAAATGTTCAAGGCCGGTGTTATGGGGGTGTTGGTTCGAGCATTAATACATTTTTGTTAAAATGAGCTTTGGAGTACCTTTTTTAAAGTAACAAGCATGCGAATACATAAGTTGTTGTTGCATAGCATAGAAAAGTAGTACTAAAGATGCCATCTCCCATCATCTTCTAATTCCTACAAGGGAGCAGGTGATGCTATTTGGAACTTGTTCGCATTAAACCTGAATTGAATTGAATTGCTAACGCTGACGCCCAAAATTATACTGACACCGGCGGCGCAGTGACTGAGCTGCTTGAGATGTTCCAATAAAATCAGTTTAAAACGTCAAACATGGCCCTTGCAACAAATCGTACACGTTCTCAGTGATTTTCGTACATGTCAACTTTTAACAGGTCTAGCGACCTCGTCACCCAGTTGTAACCCACCCGTTTTGAGAATTAAACTCCAACTTTTTTCTTTCCCTTTTTAAAATCTATTCTTTTCGCCCTCGCCCTTCAGCCGCAGACAATACACGAAAATTTGTATCTGTTGCTACTGTGACTATCAGGAAAACAAGTCCCCCACCCAAAAGAACGACGAAATCGATAAATATTTAAACTTCGACGAACTGATAACTTCGAGTGCTAGAGCTATGTTTAGCAGCACACTTGCAGTAAAATAAAAAAAAAATATTTTTCTCTCTCAAACAGTGTGGCGATAAGATTTGGTTGTCTTCCGTTTTTTTTTTTACTTCTTTTTTCATTTCACAATCTTTTTCTGTATACATCTCCTACAACCGGGTGACTCCGTTATCAGCCGGCACGAAGTTCGACCGAATTCATCGGGTTCTACAAAATCGGTTAGATGCGACTATGTTGTATGTATGTAGTAGAGAGGATGGGGGGACTTATTGCAATGCTATCGATTGTACCTGGTAAACAAAAAGCTCCCCTCCGGCTCTATTATATCAATAACAAGGAACTCCGGAGTAGTGTAGCAGTTACTGGGGTGCTGGCAGAATAATTTCGGGATTTTTCCTTTATATTTTCCCTTTTGCATCAGCTAACAACACTCGACCCAGTTCGTTCACTTCTATGCTCAGTCAACTGATAAAATTTAAAGTGCAGCACCTCGTGCACACAGATTTAGTGGGGAAGCAAGGCACCCCCCCCTCCTTTCAAAAATAGCAGTTGCAAAGGGCAGTAGTAGAAAATTTGTCAGAAATAAAGCGTGAGGGGGGGGGGGGGGGCTTTAAAGCTAAAACTGACATTACCATCACCATCATCATCACGGATTGGGAAAAAATTTTCTCACCAACAATGTTCAAAGCTTGATGGCTTTTCTAGGTCGAGATTTATTGTAGTCTGGCTGTGATTAAGCAGCTTTTTTTCCATTTATTTTCGGCTACGAATCGCGTGTTGGTTCTTTTTTGTTCAACATAAAAAAAAAACAGCCTATACCTAGGTAAGGGGAGGCAGCCCCAGGTGGAAGTCGGCGGACGGCGGAAGACTATTGAACACACCTGTTAACGGTTTTATGAGTACTCATAAAATTTCGTTTAACTATGTCCACGCTCTCGCCGCTTTCCCTTCTTTCTCCATAATACCATATCTCGCGCGTCCTCTAATTTTGGCTTTTTCTTATTATTTATTATAATTACAGGGCGGACATTAATATGAGTTGCTTTTTTTTTAATGACAAATAGACCGCACAGATTGACTGTGTTACTGCTGAAGCTAATGAAAAATATTTAATGCGATAATTTCGAATAATTTTATGCTCTTGGCTTGATAGCCATTGATCCATTGACGAAAGGTTGGTCGAATGCTAGAAAGGTGAAATTAGTTACATACAAACTGAATTAAAAAAGCTGATTCTATGCAGGGTGATCTGTATCAATTCTGCACTAATGAAAAAAGTAATAGAAGATGTGGTTGGGGAACAACAAACAATTTATTGGCTCACTCTCCCATTAAACTTTTTGACTTTCTCGGTGAGGAGAAATGCGTCGCGTTTGGGAGTTAGTATAGAACTTAAATAAATTTTCCTGCATATTCTATGAACTGCCTTATCACTCAAATTTGTTACTGAAATCGTTGAATATGTTTTAGAAAATTTTAAAGAATGAACAAAGGAATTGCACATTTTGGGTAGGTATACGGAATGTGAGCTAGCATTCCGAAATTTTAACAATATGAAAAAAAAAAAATCATGCGTTGGAGGTTTAGGAGATGTGTGTACGATCGCCTTATTGAACGGAGATTTGCAACAGTGTTGGGCAAAATGTAATCTGATTAATGATTAACAATTACAATTAACCATGTAATCTGCAATCAGATTACTTTGTAAAAGATTACTAATGTAATCCATTTCCATAATTACATAATGTAATCGATTAACGTGTAATGTGAATACAAGTTAATCTGATTACACATTAATCAATTACAAGTTAATCCCACTACATGTTAATCTAATTAATGTGATTACATTTAAGACATTTAAGATATTTGTATTCTAATTCTTCATAAAACTCCTTAAAACTAATTTCGTACGAGAACAATACTATTTTCTTTCAATTCATTTCATTATATTATTAATTACTTTTAAGTAATCTACAAAGTAATCTATGAAATGTGTAATTAGATTACAAAATAATCTAATTATATTGTAACAGATTACACATTTGTTAGAATACATATTCTCTCATAAGTAATCTGATTGATATGTAATCCAATACAATTTAATTAGATTACTTTGTAATCAGGGGGTAAACACTGATTTGCAGCATTATATTTTCCCCTGCACCATTTTTAGGTTTAAAATTTTCTATTACGTTTCCGTATCAGAAATGTATGTTTTTTTGCACTCTGAAGCATATCAAGCGAAAATGGGCTATAAATGCGCAAGAGAATATTGCCTACTTTTAGGGTGTTATTGTAAACATTTAGATGCAAAAGTTGTATAAAACCCTTAAAAGGTTTGAATTTTGGGTACAGGATGTGAAAAGGTAATTTTAACCAGAACGTTTTGGACTCTTTGAAAACTTGATGTGTTTTGAAAACAAATAGTTAAATAAAAAAAAACAATGAATTGAAATTCCAAAATTTTGACTTTGTTTATCGATTGGAGATTTCGAAGCGCCGTTTTGGAGCAATGGAAAATCTCAGTTGTCTATCTAATAAAGGGGAATACCCCACCTTCCATACACGTTTAGGCCCGACATGAACAGAAATGAGAGATATCTTAAACCCAGCAAACAATTTCTCGAAGTTTTGCTTTTGCGAAGAATTCTCGAAGAAGTAAAGAGTAGGAAAGAAACAGTTTCGGAAGTACCTAAATAAAATCCATCATTTGAGAATACTTAGCTTTGATAAGATGAACTCAAACAATTTGCCTGATCTGATTTTTCGATAACGTTTCGTTTTAACTAAAAAACTTGCAGTTTTACGTATAGTCTGAGGAGTCAAGTAGAAACTGTAAGTTCTGAGAATTTTTATTCCGTCCTGAAATTCATGCACATTTTAGAAAATTTTCGATATCGATTCATTCTTCCGAAGAAAATTCGAATATACAGGGCGATTTTATGCCACCAAACTACATTCAAAAAGTTCGAGATAATTTCGATAAAACGACTCGGAATCGAATCGTTTTTACGATTCGATATAGCGTTCCTTTTTTTTCTCTTTCGGATCGATATCGAATCGAAAACGATTTCGAGATCGAAGCCTTATAGTTCACCTGAACGAATCGTGTTCGATTCGATATCGTATCGTAATGTTTGCTGGGAAACGATGCATTATGATACTCGACTGAACATATTTCATTAACAATTTTTATTTCATTTAAGGGGGGAAAGCTTTGGCGATCGAATGTAGTTTGAGCGACTTTCTTTAGTGAAAAAATGGACTTTGTTACTTTTCGTGATTGTGCGTCATGGGAAATGACTTCTTTTGAGAAAAGTGTTCACCGCACAGTGCACTAAAAAGTAAGAACTGCAAAAAATATGTACGAAATGTTGTAACTAGGGTAGGTAAGTATATGTGATATGAAAATGGGGTTTCCAGCTGCGAAAACATGCCCGAGAAAGTTTTCTGAATCGGGAAAAGAATACACCGCCCGTCAGACGGTGGACAGAATTTGTTCCGACCAAACCAATAAACCACACGAATTCTGAAGAAATATGGTCGATTTAAATTCTAAGAAAGAAATGAATTTTTGCCTATATTGAAAAACATTTTTGGTTCGGACCCATGATATATTTAGCCGAGATCAGTGAGTTATTGAGGTTTGCTATGATTAATAATTCCATTACAGTTTAGTCAAATTACAAAGTAATCTAATTAAATTGTATTCGATTACATATCAATCAGATTACTTATGAGAGAATATGTAATCTATCAAATGTGTAATCTGTTACAATATAATTAGATTATTTTGTAATCTAATTACATTATAACAGATTACTTTGTAGATTACTTAAAAGTAATTAATAATATAATGAAATGAATTGAAAGAAAATAGTATTGTTCTCGTACGAAATTAGTTTTAGGGAGTTTTATGAAGAATTAGAATACAAATATCTTAAATATCTTAAATGTTTTAAATGTAATCATATTAATTAGATTAACATGTAGTGAGATTAACTTGTAATTGATTAATGTGTAATCAGATTAACTTGTAATCACATTACACGTTAATCGATTACATTATGTAATTATGGAAATGGATTACATTAGTAATCTGTTACAAAGTAATCTGATTACAGATTACATGGTTAATTGTAATTGTTAATCATTAATCAGATTATATTTTGCCCAACACTGCTCTTCCATACATCATTTTCTTAGTACTACCGTCGATATCTGGGTATTTCTTGTAATGTTCAGAAGTTATAAGGCTGTATACATATTGAAAAACAAAAAAGTTGACCCCCACATGCCATAAAATTTCTGATTTGTTACCTCGGGGCTAGTTGTTGTTAAATATTGTAGTATTAGTTAAAGTATTTTTAGTACTATACCTACTGATGTTTTTTTTTCTTAATTCTTAATAAGAAAAAAACTAAGGCGGAAGTTGTGTTAAGTAAAAAAAAATAGCAAAAACAAAAAAATACACCAAAGGTTCCATCATCTACCAGAAACCAGAGAACGCTTCAAAGTCACAATAATATAATGTTTGCCATGTTTTCCGTCAACAAAATAGGCATCATCTCACCGGGAGGACAAAAATCCACTGACTAACTAACTACATAACTTAGTACACGTACTACAACATATAGCTTGGCCATCAATCAGCGGGAACGGCTACGATGGCGCACGAAATTATAAATAAACGAAAATTAATTAAAATTTGTTGTTGTCGCTTAATTTATAAAGTAGACCTAAAAATCTTTCACGAGAGAATGTACATTGCACGACGACCATTAAAAATCTTACCCCTTTCTTCTTCTCGATGAGTTGGTTATTTGTTTGGCGATGGCTCTGGCTTCTTTGACTTGGTTGGTGTTCAACTTACTTCAGACTGTGGTTCGCTAGCCGATTTATTCATAGGCAAAGAATGTCGACAAACTGCCAAAAGACAATTCAGCATTGTTCTAATAAATATAGTCAGAGAGGATATAGTCGTGGTAGCATCTTTGTGCGTCTTATGTGGTTAGCAACCGCACGCATGTTTTCAGCATTATTTTTGGGGCATGTGATAACGCACATTCTGGGTATGTTACGGACGACTCACTTTTCATCACTACTTTCTTCCTGTTATCTTATACATCGCGCCGTCCAAATCCCAACATCACTTACTTCTGCTGCCTGTGCACGAGGACTCTTACTTACATACCTCTACTACTATTTGCAAACATATGATGATCTTAAAAGAAAACTCAACCCGTGCACCGTTATAACCGTAGTTTTTCTTTTGATAGATCACAAACAAGACGCCGTGCGCCGTGTTTTCAAATGCATTTTCAGTCATCAGCTCCTGTCTTGTGTTTGGCTAATTAGCGCGAGTTTGTTGAGCAGGAAAACCCATAGATTGCGTAATTTGAATTGTTTTAATTTCATTGTAGCCAGTAGTGCAGAATATAAATTGCTCTCCATTTTACTGTGTCTAGTGTGCCCCACAAAACGGGATTTTATACTGTTTATATATATGATGAATGGCGCTTACCGCAACAAAATTCATATCACAAACTTTCACCGTCCGAATCACAAACGCATCTTTAAGGGTGAGAAGATTAATTGGAATATTGACCTGCAGAGTGCAGAAGAAAAAGTTATGATTTCACGTGTGGCATATAATTGACGAGCCGGAAAGGTGTCAAAAAAAAGTAAAGAAAAACAAAATTTCGAAATATTATTATTTCCAACACCACAGCAACACAGAAATTCCCGACCGCATTTTCATGTAGTATATAGAAAATTCTTTCTGAGTCACTCTACTCTGGGCCTGAGACTATGAAGCGACTTCTGAGATGAGCATAAGAGACAGAAAAACGTGGCAAGCAATTTGTGATGTTCGAATTTGAGAAATTTTTCCGATGCTAATTAATCAAAAAATTTTTATTTATAGACTTGACGAGAAGCAAGGTGAACTTTGTCAGGTGGTTATTTATTGTTTTAATGGGGCAAAGAGACTGACTGCACTGGTAACATCAATCAGAAAGGATTTTCGGATATATTGTGGAGGATTTGTGGTTGCAGCTTTAAATAAAACTCTTTGTGGCTGGTGAATTTTTAACCCCCATTTTTTTAGTTATAGGCAAATGCAAGCGTGTAATAAGATTTATATAAACTTGTTCTTAGAAAAACTTTCAGTAAAACAATTGATTTAAGCTCACATGATTTATTTAGAAGTAATCAAAATTCTTCTAGGTATGGAACAGGGTTACAAAAGTAGTGTGGAGATAAATTTAATTTAATTTAATGCTCTAAGAAGGAAAGATGTTTTACTGATGGCAGATATTAAGATTATAATGATAAATGAAGAAATTGGACCTAAACACATTTCAGTGAATTACGGAGATCAGCATTTGCATCTCTTACCTATATCACAACAGAGAGAATAAACTAAGGTCGTTTAGGCGCTATATATATCTACAGAATGAAGTAAAAATAATACCGTCGTTTTCCGAAAATAAGCCCTATCGCGATTTTCGGAACTTTTTGTAAAATAAGACATCCTCCGAAAACAAGCCCCAGTTAAAATAATGTGACAAAAATAATTCGTTAAAAAATGCGCTTTATTTATTAGAGGAGAAGGTGGTAATATGGCCCCTGCTGCAGGTTAAATGGCCCTCCATTGAATTTCAAATTGGAGAAGCGCCTTCTATGATTTCGACAGTGCATTAAGGCAAACACCTGTGGCAAAGAATTTTAGTTTATATGCGAGAGCGCTGTTACGCCGTATTTTGTTTTCTTTCATAACGTCTATCGGCGCGCTGCAATAAAAACCTTTTTGCCGTTCGGAGCTTAATGCGTTTTTAATAGAAGAATCGTGTTACGAGTGTTTCAGCGACAATTCGTGGAAATTTTAGGAAACCTTCTTAAATAATTTCAAGGTAAAAACATCCAATTTTTTCTAATATTTTGTTTTTTGTTTTTCTGTTGACAATCAGCACATGCATCTGATGTAGCCCCCTGTTATTGCAGGTATTTTGGCCCCAGGGGACATATTGAATGTGTGGACGGTAACCATTTTCTATATATTTCAAAATTTTGTATCAAATTATTATTTGATAAATTTCTTGATGTTTTTTTCATGCTCCAGATGCCTCGAACGATCTTTTCTTCAAAGCCACAACGAAAGAGGAAGGCGTGGGATGCAGGTCAAATGAAAAAGGCTATTGAAGTAGTACGAAACAAAACTATGGGGTATAAGAAGGCTGTTAAGTTTTTTTTCGGTACCAAGAACCACATTGAGGAGTCTGGTTAATGATTCAGAGGTTTCTTTGGATGTAGTTGTGCAGAAATCATTGGGTAGAAAGTGTGTACTACCACCATATCTAGCGCAAAAGTTAGGCGACTATATTTTGTTTATGGAGAGCAATTATTATGGTTTGACACGTATGGAAGTTAGACGAATGGCTTATCAGTTAGCCACAAAAAATAATATCCCGAACCCTTTCCGTAATGGTGCAGCTGGTCGAGCATGGTTAGATCATTTTTTAAGCAGACATAAAGATCGATTGTCTATCAGAAAACCAATGGGAACTTCGTATGCTTGGGTTCAAGGCTTCAATCGCGAAGCATTAAATGAATTTTTCGGTCTACTAGAATTGGAATACACCAAACATCAATATCCCCCAGATCGCATCTACAATGTAGATGAAACTGGGCTAACGCTTGTGCAGACAAAGATACCTTCAGTAATTGGTAAAAAGGGTAAGAGACAAATACGAGCCTTGACATCAGCAGATCGAGGATCGCTAATGACTTTAGTTTGTGCTATGAGTGCAGCTGGTACCTATATACCACCGATGATGATAATCCCCAGAAAGAACTATACCGATCTTTTGATGAAAGGGGCTCCTCCTGGCGCTGTTGGGAAAGTTCATCCATCTGGATGGATACAATCCAATTTATTTACAGAATGGTTTGAGCATTTTTTAGATAAGACAAAACCAACAGAACAGTCTCCGGTTCTTTTAATCCTAGATGGACATTATAGTCACACACTATAGTGAAGAAGTACGTAAGTTTCTGCTGCATTCTGATAGAATACTCAAGCCTTATGACATAGCTGAGTTGTTTGGAAAGGCTTATTTGAGGTGGACAAATGGCGAAATAGCAGTAAATGGATTCAGAATTACTGGAATATATCCTTTCAACCGCCATATTTTTATCGACGCTGATTTCTTAGCTGAATCGCAATCACTGGGAATAAATATCGTGCAACAACCTTCAAATTCTGCAGTGGCCAGCAATCAGCCGGCCCCATCATCAGCTGTTGATAAGCAGGGACCATCATCAGGTATTTATCAACCGGGCCCAGCATCTGCTATTGATCACCCGGGACCATCATCAGCCATTTATCAACCGGGATCATCTGTGACCCTGTCCTTGCCTTTAACTACAAATGAAGTTAGACCAACAACCTCTTTCGTTTTGCCAGAAGATACCTTACCTGTTCGTAAACCTAAGCAAAAGACATCTAATTGGGAAAGGAAGGCTGCAACTACAACTGTCATCACATCTTCACCATATAAAAGGCAATTGAAGGGATCAATTAAAAGGTCTGAAGAATCGAAGAGTGGACGAGGACGTGTTCGAGGACGTGGACGTGGTCGAGGACGCGGAACTAAACGTGCAGGACAAGGTCGAAATCAGTGCAATGAGCTCACAGTCATGACATCTACAGATAGTGTAGAGAACGAGTTGCCAAATGTAGCAAATGACTCTGACTCCGGAGACATTTTTATTGATGCTGCAGTTTCTGAAAATGATGTAAATTGAATCTTTTGTGAAGCCCATTTCTCTGATGTTCTATGCCGTGAAATTTGGATGAAATGCCAAAGTTGTGAATTATGGGCACATAATGAATGTGCTGGAGCAGAAGGCGAATACTATGTTTGTGATTTTGGCCGCTAAATGCGTGAACCTATTCCATACATTTATTGTGGCCCCCAGGGTGCCATATTACCGAGACAGTTTCTTATAATGGTATTTTGGAATCATTTTGAAAAATATAATATTTTTTTGGAAGCTGTGACTTTTATTTAAATTTGTAGCTTAGTTTCTTATGACCAATAATATAACAAATATTTTAACATTAATTGACTATTTAAATAATAGTAAATTATTTCGTTATCACATAAAAACAAATTAAGGGGCCATATTACCACCTTCTCCTCTAAGTATAAGTATAAGACTACGGATACCTGTGTCAACTGGTGGACCAAAGAAATGAGAAAAAACGCAGAGTTGGATCAGGTCGGCAGCCGTTATTTTCTGAGTTGGAAGATTGCATCTGAGAATGGATTGCAGGCAGGAGAGCAATGGCTTTTGTTGTGTGCAGGGCTGATATTCAAAAATTTGCCCTTGAAGCAGCAATTGAATTTGAGATATTCACACTGGTTGGACAACTTCCTTAAACGATATGAACTGTCTCTAAGGAGATCAACAACATTATTTAAGCTGGAAGACAATGAAGTTGTTGTTAAGCGTGCACTTGCGTTCAAGCTTTTTGTTGATGGCATCGATTTTTCGAAATACAAACTCTCCAACATAATTGCTATGGATGATACCGCGGTATTCTTAGGCCAAGGAGCTCAAACGACAGTTCACCACAAGGCTTCTTCGTCAATTTACGTTCCTTCTACCCCGGTTACGATAGTGCACGTGTTACCTGTATTTTGGCGATTCGTCTAGATGGCAAGAAAGTATCGCCATTTTTAATCACTAAAGGTAAAAAAGACCAAATTCGACGTGTTTCAGGAATTTATGTCATTGATAGTGAAAAAGCCTGGTGCACCCCCAAGCAATTATAAGAAAGTGTGTTGATTTTATGCTGCCACCACTGTTGAGGGGTCAGAATAGAGGTTTACTAGTTTCGGATTCAAGCCAGTACTCACCGCGCTAAAGACATGAACAACTTTTTTGCTGAGAGGAAGATTGATCAAATAATGATTCCGACAGGAATGACTGGTTACCTCTCCAGACACTTGACATTGCAATAAACAATCCATTCAAGGATCATTTGCGAATGGAAATCAATGAATATATTGAAAACAGAATGGTGAGAAATCATCGAGGTAATTTTGTATAACCAGGCTTACAAGAAGTTGTGAATTGGGTAAAAAATTCATGAGACAAAATAACTGATAGTGATGTTTCCAATGCACTACGAACAGGCTACTTAGACAAGAAGTATTCATTTAACGATAGCTATATCGCAAGACATCAGAGATTCGGACCAATGATTCAACAGGAAATGGATTTGGAAGAAAATCAGAATATAATTCAGAATTTTATTTATGACGATATTCCAGAAGAAGATGACATGACTGTAATTGAATAAATTTAAATTTCTGTATTCTGTGTAAAATAAATGTTAAATAAAAATATATAAATATACTTTTATTTTTTCCCTCCCCCGAAAATAAGCCCTAGCGCGTATTTTGGACCAAAAAAAGAAAGTAAGACAGTTTCTTATTTTCGGAAAAAGACGGTATGTAAAATTAAAGGATGCATTTCCATTACACATCACTCCCGCCCAAAACTCAACGTTACCAAACACTTGTAGAAGGACAATTTCCAAACCAAAAAAAAACGGCAACTCTACTCCCGTCAAATCGTAGAAACACATCACAGTTGGCATTTTAGCAGTGTACAAACATGGAAAATCGATTTTTCTCAAAAAACAGTGATGAAAAACCAGGGAATATTTTGGATGCTACAAAAATAGCGTCGTCGACGATAGTCATCCCAAAAAGACCTGTAAACAGCAAAGGTTTTTTTGACTATGAAATTAGGAAAAACAAAAGAAGCGAGGGTGGTTTTAGATTATACAACTATTACCACCAGTCCTCCTAAATTCCTCACACCCTTACTGCTCTTAAAAGTCAAAAGTTTCTCTGAATTCGCACAAACAAACGCATACAGAGAGGTCTACACACAAAAAAAAAATGTGTTTCGCCTTCGCGCATCATGTTGTATGGTCCTTTCATAAATCTGTATGGGGCTCCTGATACGCACTCCAAAAAAAAAGGGTGAGAGGAACACGCGACAGCCGACAAGTATAGTGGAAAAGCGGTTATGGAGAGCCTTTTCATTTATATATGTAGGTACCAAACTGTGGGAAAATGGCACAGACACACCCATCTCAACACGTAACTAATACAAACATGAAAGCGAGACGATGGTATTCTACTAAAGCGCTTGGAACGGAAGTTTGTTGCATCTCATCGTGGAAAAATGATGCAAAAGAATCTATGAAAGCTCATTTTGCTCCTCACTTATGCTCCTTGCGGATGGATATGAGTTTAAAACGTTTTCCTTATACCTCTGCCTAGATGTCGTCAAGTTTTCGCATACCTACTTAAGGCTCCTTCATTTCGCCATTCTTTTAGGGTGGCAACAGACAGAAGAACACACAGCAAGAAATTGTGGAGTAAAATTTCATCTTTGTATGCAATTGACAGCCTCCCAAGGGGAGATAGGGAGGGTGGGAACTGCAAAATGTTTATGTATAGATATTTGCATATATATATATATATATACACACTACTACCACTCTGCTGGACACGGACAGTCAATATATTATGGTGGAGAAGAGCCGTTATTATTTTGACAAGAGTGTTACTGTAAATTATCCCTTTTTATGAGCGGTGTATATGTAGTGGTCCCCAGTTCAATTTTAATTGATTTTCCATGACCAAAGCTTCCACTTTTCTTTGCTTTATCCATGGGAACAGCAGGCACATGTCGAAATGTTTCTGATATGCGCACTTGACAATAGGGTTGCCATGTCAGAACAATTTAACAAATTTTGAATGAAATTCGAATGCTTCTAAACGCAATTGACTTGAATTAGATTGCGGGGGGGGGGGGGGGGGGGGGAGTCCTAGGCGTAGGGGGAATACATTTAGTTTTAATAGTTAAAATATTCTGCTGATAGCTACTGGGCTAAGTTCACTGTAAGTGCAATATCGTAAAAATCATCCCAATACCGAAAAAATTCATGTCATGTACGAAAATGAATTTAAAGTAGAAAATAAACTAAAAAATAAATAAATAAATAATCATTAACTATGCTTTAACTTCCAGGATTAACAAGGATAGACCTAGCTACTAATAATAAAGTTTTACCGGTTCATTGAAGATTTATGCAACAAACTATGAGTAGGTACCTACATGTGTGGTGTTCCGCAGAGTTCTGACTTAGAACCGATATTGATAATAATTTTTTTGGAATTTACTATGCAATGAAAATTAATAAACGAATTTTTGTTTCTTGATTTGTGATTAAGAATTATTGTACCGTAAATCGGCGTTAAGCTTATGAAGAAATTAAACAGATGACGTAGAGCCTGCTGTACAACGCTATTGCCGGGTTTTCTACACAAAAACTAACTAAAGAAATCACTACAAAAATATAGCGGAGAGAATCGAGGTAGTATTCAATTCAGATTTGTGGTGATCGCCAAACGAAGATGTTCCCGTAGAAAAAATCTAGGATGTAAATGCGAAATAAACCACAGGTAGGAACCCCAGCAGATCCCTTTATTTTCTGTAGCAAAATTCTTAATAATATTTGATATTTTGCGTATTTTTTACGGTCTGTTTAATGTGAAATTTGTTATGAAAATCAAGAAATTGAAGGAGCTCCTCCGCATTGTAGGAATATTTCACAAAAACCAATTTTTTCGTAGTTCAGGTTTTGCTCGTTTTTGAGTGCAATTTTCTGAAGCATCACAGAAGAAAGTAATTTGAATGGATGCTAAACTAATATTTAGCCTTCAGATGTTAGATGGCGCTATTAATTTCACCTGGAAATTTAATTTATTGATGGGTGACAATGCGTTTTGATTTCTTAAACTCATAACAATTGTACTAGAGCCAGTGTTGGGTGTAATCTGATTGCAGTGTAATTAAATTACTAATTCCATTACAGTTTAGTCAAATTACAAAATAATCTAATTAAATTGTTTTCGATTACATATCAATCAGATTACTTATGAGAGAATATGTAATCTATCAAATGTGTAATCTGTTACAATATAATTAGATTATTTTGTAATCTAATTACATTGTAACAGATTACTTTGTAGATTACTTAAAAGTAATTAATAATATAATGAAATGAATCGAAAGAAAATGGTATTGTTCACGTACGAAATTAGTTTTAGGGAGTTTTATGAAGAATTAGAATACAAATATTTTAAATATCTTAAATATCTTAAATGTAATCACATTAATTAGATTAACATGTAGTGGGATTAACTTGTAATCGATTAATGTGTAATCTGATTAACTTGTAATCACATTACACGTTAATCGATTACATTATTTAATTATGGAAATGAATTACATTAGTAATCTGTTACAAAGTAATCTGATTACAGATTACATGGCAAATTGTAATTGTTAATCATTAATCAGATTACATTTTGCCCAACACTGACTAGAGCTATTAAAACAGCGAAGTTGTTTAATACAATTGTATGTTATATGTTCATGAAAACTTGTATATAAGGACTAAAGGATATTTCTAGATATATTTCGTGCAAAATCATGAAACGCTAATCACCTGTCATCCATTTTGCCATATGATAAATGGATGTGAAGTTCTGTTTTGCAAAATAAAGGAAGCAAAGGATTGCTAGTAGGTACCTATACTAATTCACATCCAACCAAGAAAATCCTTGGGATTATAAAAAATTGTTTTCTCGATTCTCCCCCTGTTGGGATGGCATGCATGTTTGAAAATTTTTTAAAAAATGTGGTAAATAAAATTCGAGCTAGGATCTTTTTCCAACAAACGGCAGAAACAATCCCTGGGAGTTTAAGATGAAAATAATCTTTTCCCAGAAAATTTCGATTTTAGGCATAAGTTTTCGTTTGGAAAAAATACTTCGATGATCGTAAAATTTATTGAATTAACAAAATCTCCTTAATCTCTGTGAAGCTGTTAAATATCATAGAAACAAGCTTGGCTTGGCTTCATAAAATAGGCGTGTGTGTGTGTGTTGTGAAGAAGAAGACTTAACGAAATTTAATGTGACCAGATACAAAAATATATTTTCGATATTTGGAATTTAAGTTAGTCTAGGGTGACGCGATTCATCTAGGGCATCTTTCGTGTTCCAGTTTAAACCTGGAGTTTGGTCTTCTATTAAGTCAAGGATAATCTGAGCTTAACTACAAAACTTCAAAGTTTTGGCGAAAAGATAAAAATTATTCTCATATGGGTGGTGGGTAGTGGGGGTCATCATAAAAGCCACAAAGGAAATGACTGCGGAGAATTGGAGGACACCAAATTCTTAGAATAATTTTATTAGGTATATCCATTTTTTGGAATACCTACCTATACCTTTCAAATTTAGCACAAAATTCTAACCTTACTTTTCATGAACTATAAAAATATATTTTTTCGCATTTAGTTTAGATTTTGCGGCTTGAATTCGTAGTTTTACTTTACATTTATTTTAAATCTTGACAAACTTGACTTAGACAAGATCAGCTTATCTCACCACTTTAAGGCTGTATTCGTCAAATCAAATCTAGTTTTGGTTATGCTTACTATACGCGCTCAATAGCTGCAATTGCTCCTAATAGCCTATCAAAAAAAGGATCAGGAATTCTTTTTGTTGGAGTAGACCGATTCTAGGGCAACTTTTAAATACTACCTCAAAGCTATCCTAAAAGACTGGAAGAAAGAACATAATACAAATTCCCTACATGGAAACAAGCTTCAAGAACTGCGACCAGGCAAGATGAACATAACTCACACGCGGGCTTTATCAATAGAGTTTCAAATCTAGAATGGAAATATGCTAAAACGGGGATCTTTTAAGGTTACAACAGTAAATGCAAGACTAATAATGTGACAAATTTTCAAGAATATAATTTACTCTAATTTCTCCATCAACTCTTAACTCGACATTCAAAGTTATTCGTGCGCAATGATAAAAATGAGCCACCACCCCTGTTGCACTTAGTTTTAGATAATTCCTAACTATTATTTTATTCTACAGTCTAACGTGGAAGGATAGTTCTACTTCTAAGAACAGATTAATAACAGCTGGTTAGAGCTTCTAGTAGACAAGTAAGATTACAACTTTGGAACTCTGGAGTCTGTGCATAGATCTGAATTTAAGGAAATTATGAAAAGAGCACCTAAGAAATTCACATGCATTAGCTAAAATTTGATCCAATCTATTTAAACAGAAGATAAACCTGACCGCAGAACTTAAACTGAATAGTGGGAAATAAATTGATAGTTGTGGTGAGAAGGCATGATCAACCCTTCTCGAGTAATCTAAAGATCACAAAATCTTTAAAGGACCCCAAACCAAAAAAAAACCATTTGAACTTATCCCCATTAAAGTGAATGTTGACGACATATATGGACTGCTGTAAACAGGCTAAAAAAAACAAGTGACCCACGATCTGAGCCGTACAGATCTTTATAAGACTATATTTGATAGCACTGTTATCAAAGTCTATAATAAAGGGTTTTCCAATAAGAGGTGTTATTTTAATTAGCCCGCTATTTCGGTAGATGTCACTTTTGGAGCTGTCATTTTTTGACATATGACAAGTAGAAACTACGCCATTAATAAAAATGGAACGATACACGATTCAACAACGCTTTGAAATTATTAAAATTCACTATAAAAATGGTGAAAATGTGGCAGAGACGGTTCGTAAAACTCGGAACATTTTTGGGTCGTCGTGAAGCACCTTGTCGGACCGCAATACAGAAATTGGTAGAAAAATTCGAGCTGTCGGGACAAGTTAGTGATGTGAAGAATAAAACCCGTGCACGTCGCTCAAGAACAGCCGAGAATATTGCTGCTGTAGCCGAAAGTGTTAAAGAAAACCCAGGTTTGTCCATTCCTCGTCTTTCTTTGGAATTAGGCATTCCACAAACGTCATTACACCGTATTTTGCATAAAAATTTTGGTCTTAAGGCTTATAAAGTTCAGTTAACACAAGAACTCAAGCCGGCCGATCATCAACAACGTCGAGTCTTTGCTGATTGGGTCCTTGAAATGCATGAAAATGATCCGGAATTCCATCGAAAACTCATCTTGAGTGATGAGGCCCATTTCCACCTCGATGGCTTCGTCAACAAGCAAAATTGTCGCATCTGGGGCTCGGAAAACCCAAGAGTTATTGTTGAAAAGCCTCTCTATCCTCAACGTGTGACTGTTTGGTGCGGGGTCATTGGACCTTACTTTTTCGAAAATGAGGCTGGAGCAATAGTTACGGTGAATGGATTGCGCTATCGACAGATGATTAATGATTTTTTATGGCCGGAATTGATCTGGACAACGTTTACTTTCAACAAGACGGCTCTACGTGCCATACAAGCAACGAAACCATTGATCTTTTACGGGAAAAGTTTCCGGACCGTGTTATCTCTCGAAGAGGTGATCACAATTGGCCACCGAGATCTTGTGACTTAACACCTTGCGACTTCTTCCTTTGGGGCCACGTGAAAGAGAAGGTCTACGCCAACAGCCCAGCGTCGATTCAAGACCTCAAAGATGGAATTCGTGAGGCTATCGGGGACACAGGGCAGCCACTTTGCGATTTGGTTATGGAAAATTTCATGAAAAGGATATGGTCCTGTAGGCGTGGTCGTGGTGGTCATTTGGCTGATGTTATTCTTCATTATTAACGGCATACCTTCCTCTTTATAATGAAATAAAGATCCGATCATTTATCTCAAAAAATGGCATTTTTCTTTGAATATGAAAATAACACCTTTTATTGGAAAACCCGGTAGTCTATAGAACTCAATTTTCTAAAATAAATTGAATATCTGAAACTCCAGAGTTTCACAACGAACAAATCTTAGGGAAGCCCTTAATTTTTTCTTAGAAATTTACTGGATATTTTTTCATTAGAATTTGTATGCATTTTTGACGGCCAACAACGGCAAAGTATCTGCCACTAAACGATAAAAATTCTGCGGAAACATTTGCTATAAATTTCTAAGAAGAAATGAAATTGCTTAACGCCTCTACCCTCATAATAATTATTAGCCCCCCCCCCCCAATCACCTGTTGACGACCAAATGCATACAAATTCTAAAGAAAATATTTCTAGTAAATTTCTAAGAAAAAATTGAGGGCTTCTATACATCAGGTCCCAAGGCTGTGGTGCTCATGATTCGTGGAGGCCGTGTACAATGCGAAGTTTTAATAATTTCACAACAGAGGTGGAATCTCTGAATCACTGAGGCCACAATGTCCTTGCAATATCTTTGTATTATAGAACTTTGCTATTATTCTATTTGGAACTTTAATTAATTTTGACAGCGAAATTGAAGATATCAGCCGACTTCGGGAACCAAAATGAATAAAAATTCTACGGAAACATTTTGTGTAAATTTCTAAAAAAAAAAAATTAAATTGTTGTCAGCCTCCAAAAGTGCCTATGAATTCCAAGGAAGAAATTTCCAGTAAATTTCTAAGAAAAACTTTGGGCTATGTTCATCGGATCGAGGCAACCGCAACAGTGATATTGTATGGAGCGAGGCAGTGGTGGCTTACCCTTTGGGCACGCCATCAAGTGCCAAGTCGAGGCATCGTCGAGGCATCGTTAATTTTATATTTTAGAAAAGCGTTGCATATTTTTGTTCTAAGTGTCCAGTCTTTGTAATAGTTTGTATATGGTGATAGGCTTAGACATAAAGTTATGCAATAAAAATCCTATTTCAAAACAGATCGAAAGTCACAAATGAATGTGAAGGTGAGGAGATTTAGGGATACCAGGTAAAATTGGGCATATTTTTCAACTTTATGAAAATAAAGTAAAGAGTTTGATTTGTTTGTGTTTATAGCATCTCTCGCGCGCACAACGCAAAACAAAGGGATTAAGTAAAGTTGGCTTGTTATCAGTCACTAAGTAGACCACAACATTCTAAACAGTAGTGAAAAAAAAACAAAATGTAGAATAATCCTGGATCGGTTTAAAATTTGAACTGCAGGAACGAACATCATCATGCGATCAAACATAATTGTTGAAAGTGGATCCAGCATTGCCAAGCTGCAAACCCTTTAACAGTTTGCACTATAATTATTTTTCTAGTTCTTATTCGGCCATGATGTTGATATCACAGCACATAATTTTTAGCATGTTCCCACTAATTTGTTTTATTAACTGTATGAAGTGTCACGCCAGCGGAAAATAGTTTTGTCACGCCAGAGGTGACTTACCAAGAATTTTAGGGAAAAATAGGTTTTTCATACCAGAGGTGACCTAATAGTGCTAAGGATTAATATATAACGTGACATTTTTAAGCGAAATTTTCTCCTAAAAGATCACTCGAACAACTCGGCGGCGTGTAGAGTTCTTCGAAATGTTAGACTGTCCGAAAATAATTCCAACATTCTTAAAATTTTTTTTCATTTGTATTATGTTGAAAATCTCGCAAGAAACAGTTTTCCAACCAATTTCAAGTTGAATTTGTCGAAGAGCCAGCGGAACCGGCTTAAGGTAGTCATCATGAGGTTTATATAGCTAAAAGGACAGCTTTCTTTCTAAAGACGTTAGTGGACTTTTGGTCAAAGTATTTTGCTGAAAGCAATATTCTCCATTTGGTCCTAATTAATTAATAACTAGAAAAAGGCCTACAGTCTTGAAGAAGTTTAAGAGGAAAGCCCATCAAACCAGAAAGTAATTAATTCACAAAAATTTGTTTGACATAGTGCCCTCCTCCTACTCGTCCTTTTACAAAGCATTTGTCTATTCAGCCCACAGGATTTAAACTAATATTCATATTAAAAAAAACATGAGAATTCTTGGCAAATACTCTGCTAACAAAATTTTACAAAATAATGGAATGGCAACCCTAAATCGCAAGTACCCTTGCTGCCTTGCTACATGAATGCGATTCAAGTCTCTCCCAAAGGGTGGTTTTTCCTTGGCTTTACCAGCCAACTTCCCACTTTATTGGGAAATCGTTTTTTACCCTTTGTCATCATCACAGAAAATGCATCTGGGTGCCAAAGTTGATGAGACAGAGAGGAAGGAAACAACAACAAAAATATTGTAGAAAAGAAAACTGTGTAGTCGACTTACCCGATTGTTGTTTTGATGCTGGCTGTCATTTTGCTCGCCAGGCTGTTGACCTGTGCGAATTTTCTTGTTTTGTGGTCCATCACCGCCGCCACCACCACCTCCTCCATTAAATGCCATAGTTGTCGCCGTTGTGATGCTATTCGTTGTACCGCCTCCGCTTCCTACGATATAATAGGAAGAACAGGTGGATGTAGTTCCAGTTGCCGACACTGTTGCCGTATTTAATGGAAAAATGTTTTCACAAATAAAATTTCACCACCGCGCAACCACCACCACCCTTTACTTATATTCTTGGGTGCGTGTTGGTGTGTGCGTGTGCGATGCAAATTGTTGTAATAATTTGACAAGAAATAATTTAGCGCCCTCAGTTGCCTTGATGACCGGGCTGCATTTACCTTTTCCTGACACAAACACGAGATCACGACAAACTTTTTTTTTTTGAAAAAAAAAAACTTTCTCCCTCAAAGGATATCACAAAAAAATTCCTCAAAACAGCTGCTGAAAAGCCGAATCAAAATCGGGGGTGGATAAAAAGCAGAGACACCAACCAACACATTCACACACAAAAGGTATACTTTTTTATTTATTGGCGAAATGGAAAAGCACCACTACACCGAAGAGTGCAAGCTATTTGCTATTTATTCTTTTTTGCCTACTGCGACTATATAATAATCGGGAAATTTTCTTCCTTTTTACCTGTTTTCACCACGTCCGAAATTATTCACATTAATTCGAGGAAATCATCAATTCATTTCGCGACTGCAAAATAAATCAAGCCGAGAAACACGGCGAACACTGTTAAACTGCGGGCAGCAAATACGACGAGCCCACAAACAGCCACCACGAAACGTATCAAGTCAAATCAAATCAAATTAAAAACAAAAAAAAAAGCACCGAAATCGCGAAAAACTTCTTTTCTAAACGTAACGCAACTCACGACACACACCACGGCACGACCGAACTAAATCGCGGCGAACTGCTGTCAAGTTTTCCTCTTTTTTGTTTTTCTATGGATTTTCTTATGTTTTTTTTACCTGTATGTTTGTCAGTTTGTGTCTGGACGTGTTGAGGGATTTTCTTAATATTTTCTTGTGGAATTTTATTAGCGAATTTTTCACACCAAAATCAAACAGATGGTTGGATTCGGCCAGGAAAAAAATTCTGCGTGTTCTGGATGTTCTGTTTCTAACTGTTAAAAGAAGTGGAGCTTCTGTCGTTCTGATAATGTCTGTTGTACAAATTCTCTGGAAAAACTCGCTTTTGTTTTCTCTGTTTTCTTTTTTTATATATATATATATTTTTTTTACAAATTTTAACAAATCGAATCAACTTTAGTGTGTAGGGGAAAACACTGAGCACACAGAACTACCTAAATAAACTCACTTCCACCTCCGAATCGCTTCAAAGTACAAATCGTACTGAGTCTGAGGGAGGCGAAGTAAAGTACACTGTTCGCGAGTTCGACGTACGTTGTACGTGCGGTGCGAGTGTATAAATTAAACCCGAAGGAAAGGAACGCATTTTCACACAGCCACAAATGCAATTCACTTCACATTATATTTCTCAGTCTCACAAACTCTATGGCAATATAAAAAAGCGAAAAGAACAAAGCCAGCACACACACCGAAGCCCGATTCTTTCTATATCCATACGAGTGTAGCCTACGATGGTGTTGTGTACTTGAAGAGTGTACTTGCGCTCGTGCACCTGAACAATTTTTCAATTGAATTCCGCCAAGTTGAAGTTCGCGCAATCGCTCCACAGCGGACAAACCGAAAGCTTTCTGTGCTTGCCCTCCATACAGATGCAGCAGCAATGGGCTAACGAAACGAGTTCCGAGTGTTTTGCTCCTCCGTGGCCTGGTGGTGGCCTGCCCGCGGGTTCGGCGACGATGAACTTGTGTTTGTGAGCTTCTTGTGGTGGTGACGGGCGTATTGGTTTGTTGTGTTCCATTTCAACATTTCCCTTCCAATTCTATTGAATAAGCTCGTCGCAAAAATTTTTTTTTTTCATTCAAGTGAGAAAGAGACGTCGTGGTATATATGCTGCTGTTGTCTCTATTGCACGTTTAGGAAAAAAAAATTACCGGTAAATCGG
This sequence comes from Dioctria linearis, assembly GCA_963930735.1. NCBI lineage: Eukaryota > Metazoa > Arthropoda > Insecta > Diptera > Asilidae > Dioctria > Dioctria linearis. The sequence continues at coordinate 2,994,504 of OZ005740.1, read as the reverse complement.
AAAGCTTTTTGGATGGGTGGGATTTTCAGCCTCTTGAAAGTTGCTTTTTTGTTGATTCTACGAATGCAAGGGAGATAACCGTGCCGTGCCGTGCCATGTAATGATGGTGCAGTCAAGTGACACTGGCAGGCATTTGAAATTTGTTTGAAGCAAGCATGCATGTCGCATGTACCCTGCGTCGGCTCGTGTCGTCATAACCCGTGAATCATTTTGAGCTGCCTTGCGTTGCTACTTGATACGGAACGAAAGCTCTTTGCCGTTGCTTTGCGTGGCTGCGATGTGTGCGCTTTTGATTTTAATTTTATTCTAGTTCGGTTGGTGTGATGCTGACGGCAGTTGTTATTTAGTGGCACTTGGAATTGCACGAAATTACTTGTCTTGTCTCTGGTCAAAAATGACCCGGACTTGCTGACTGAGGAAGGAATAAATGCGGCGAATGTGCTTAGTTTTTTACGATTTGAAATTTGAATTTCTTTAAATCAGAGCAGACAGCGCTATTTTAACAGTGTACCATGCTCTCACTCTCCCGAAGTTTGCATTGCATTGCATTTGCAACGCAATACAGGTAGCATGACAACTTCACTCCAGCAGCTCTCCGTCCATGCATGCGCTGCTCTGCTTATGCTCCAAACTCATACTCCGTACTCGTTTGCTTGCTCTTATCTCCCTCTCTCTAACGTATTATGCTTTGGTCAGTTGGAATGAATGGTGCTTTTTTACTGATTGCAACGGGAAATTTTATTTTATTTTGTTTTTACATTTTTTCTTCTTGGATTTAATTTTACAGGAAACAAATTTTTATTGTTTTTATGAAAATATTTAATTTGATTTTTTAACAGGAGCCTAATATTGTCGTTTGTCACTGATATCTTTCGGTATTCTCCTCGGTTAATTATCATTTATAGAGTTTTGCTATGAAATATGTATATTCATAGCGAATTTAATCAATATGAAAATTTATCAAGTTTGCTGCCAAATCCGCAGATCGAGAATAGAGTGAAAAAGAAATATCTATAAACGGAAAATCTTTGAAGAAGATATTTCCTTTGCAAAAGAGGGCGTTTCGTATCAGTAGGAGATGTATACTCATCAGTACGGCTTGATTCCTGCCTCCAATATATGCCAAAGTAACAGCCAAGCTGATTGTTATGGTAGCAAGTGAGTGAGTGGATCTGGACGTAAAGTCCAGACTATCACCCAGAGTTGATAGTTCACTCTGAGATCAGCGTTGAATGTAGGGCAGCATGCTAGTTCGCCTGAGGTAGTGGTGAAGAGTGTGGGGTGAGTTCGACAAAAACCTGCCACTGTCACAACCGATATCCAAAAAAAAAATTTGTGCCTGACATCCAGTCCTTAAGGGACCCTTACACCACTTACCTTGTAATATTGCGAGGACTCAGATGAACTGTCTTCTGATGCCATATCCCCTTCCACCCTATGACACTGCGGATATCAAATTTGTGCAATGTCCCTTATAAACCTCTAATAGAGTGGAGGACCGGAACTATACGACCTTCATGTTCAAAAAGGACATTGGGAGAGTGGAGGACCGGAACTATACGACCTTCATGTTCAAAAAGGACATTGGGAGAGTGAGGAAAAGAAAAAGACTCGGATTTCAAATCACCTGATTTGTGTATTCTACGTACGTATATATAACGTAATCTTTAGGACTAATAAGGCTAGATGGTTTTAAAATATTCCTTCACGATTCTTACGTGAGATATTTCCTGCAGTCTGAAAACGTACGTCTACAAGTTCGATATAAAAACAATGGCAAAATTATCTTGAGAGATCATTACGTAGGTGGCAATCTTATAAAGTAATAGTATGTGCGTGGATAGGTACATAAAAAAAACCACATGTATGTATATATATGGGTATAGGATATAATGTAGGTATAGAATTCCTACGGCTTGATGGAGCGCCCCAGCATCCGGTGAGTATCATTCTTCCTATTTTAGTAGATGAAATATTGAAAAAAAAAACTTGGGAGGTACCAATTTACTCCCTAGGTTGCTTTGTTTCACATTGTCATTAGTAGCACAAAGTTTTCTATTGTAGCTATGCAATCCAATTGTCCGCTGGACTTAAATCAATAATCTTACTTCTAAATTAGACCGCCTCGCCGGAGTTCGTGTTACTTTCCTGAATGAATTTTGAATAATAATTACAAAACCTACAAATCTATTTAACTTGTCTAGACTAGGTATTTAAAAAAAAAAACTAAAAAAATTCAGTGCCTTTGTACTATGTAGGTTGGTAGAAGCTAGGATTTTCACAACAAAAATCTCAAGAGTCTTTGCATTTTCTCTACTAGGTTGGGTTTAACCAAGCGGACGCTCCATATTTTTTTAGGACTGAAAACAAAACACACACAGCCTTGACTTATCGTTCCCAAAATGGTTTTACACCCCCCGTACAGGAGGAGTCGTGTATGTCCGAATACGTAGGTGGGCATTCAAAGACGAAGCAATATTCAAAATTGTAATCTCCTGCCATCGCGTAAGAATGATACCCTGCTGTTTGGGTGGGATTCCTTCTCTGGTGTGGCTATTGTTCATTTACGTAAAGTTAGCACCACAAACTCTCTCATAATTTGTCGTTAATTTGTCGTTAATTTGTCGTGAAAACCATAAATTTGCCGTGTGCTTTTTTCTCAAGGACAGTGGATGTGGAGCCAAGTTGACGTCAAGTTAGCACCGCAACTCACTGAAACTCGGCCAAAACTTATCGGATTGGAAAATGAAGATGAATTTTGTCGTTAATTTGTCGTGATAACCACAAATTTGTCGTATCCTTTTTTCTAAAGAAAACTGGATGTGGCGCCAAGTTGACGTCAACTTTTCGACACATCCAGTTTTCTTTAGAAAAAAGGATACGACAAATTTGTGGTTTTCACGACAAATTAACGACAAATTCCAAGATGTGAAATTTTCCAATCCGATAAGTTTTGGCCGAGTTTCAGTGAGTCGCGGTGCTAACTTAACGTCAACTTGGCACCACATCCAGATTCCTTTAGATAAAAGGACACGACAAATTGATGGATTTCATGACAAATTAACGACAAATTCCAAGATGTGAAATTTTCCAATACGATTAAGTTGGGCCAAGTTCCAGTAAGTTGCTGTGTTAACTTGACGTCAACTTAGCACCACATCCAGTTTCCTTTAAAAAAAAGAAGATGACAAATTTGTGGTTTTCACGACAAATTAACGACAAATTATGAGATAGTTCCGACCTATATCAGGGGAAGTTGCGGTGCTAACTTTACGTACGTCCGTCGTAGCACTGTTGAGCGGGTTAGTTGCGTTGAGTGTGCAGTAGTAACCCGATGAGACGTTTTACAATATAATTTGCAGATGAGATGTTTGAATATGGGTTCTATGTAGGTTCAAATCGACAGTTGAGTAACGACCCAAACGCGAATGCCATTTTTTGAGGTTCTTCATTTCCGGAACAAATACAGATGTTCAGGAAGTTCCAGTAAAAGTAAAAGTAATCCTGCTTCACGCAAAAATAATTCCAGCTTAGTTGAATTAAAATGTATACTTTGAGATGCCAACATCCAACGAGAAATGCAAAATTTTAGTTCCGATATAAAATTCGGCGCATACGACTCCACACTGACAAAAACAGTTTTCTGAGAAAGTCTACAAATAAAATTGGTACGACCAAACTTCATATGCCTCAAAAATAGTCCAATGCATAAATTAACCCGGTTATAATAAGCTTAACGCAAAAACTCTTTTAATAAAAGAATATATTTCGCAGAACTTCCTCTGCTTTTTTTCTGTCAGCTTTCTCTCCTCAGCCTGATGTCAAACACGCGGTAAGGTGCAAGGGGCAGCACAATCACAGTGTGGGCATGACATGATCACTGTCCGATAGATGTCAGCAGTGCAGCCAGAGTAACCTTGTAGCATACAGCGATGTATAGCTGCGACCATAACATGACCTCAAAGATTTTTCGTTTGTAAAGAGTTTTTTTTCCACTCAATTCTCATTTAAACCGGTTCCCCTTATTTTCCACTCTCCAAATCCCAAATTTTCCAAAATTATTCCCGTTCCTCCAGTGGTTTTGTGTTTACCTCCATTCCTCCCTTTCAAGCTCTATAAAAATCATCAAAAGTCTGCTTTTCACTGCATCTGATTCGGCACACGCAGCCATTAACAAAGGCTTGCATTTCTCATTTCTAACTTGATTTTTCAAATCATACCATAATCACTGCGATGTCCTCCGCTTTTATTGCCGTCCATCTTCGGATCCAACATGCTTTCATAGAATACTAGGAAGACCATAATCTCTGTGTACCTGCTAGAGCGTCGAGGTCGGACAAATAGTTTGAATATTCATTGAGGCTTTCGATTGCGAATTAACCACAGAATTGTGGTCCATAAATGCTCAATGGTTTCATTCGTCATCCATTTTACCTTATAATTCTGGAGTACCACAAGGTAGTTTTTTTGGGACCACACTCTTTTTTATTCTTTAACCAAATTTTAATCAACTCGAATATTTTTTAATATGTGGATGGTCAACGGCGAACTTCTGCTCAGGGAGTTGCCTTGTAGGGGGGCTTCGTCAGAAAAGGAAACTTTTAATTCACTTTACTTACGGGGGGGGGGGGGGTTACCAATAGACATAGCAGGACGGAAAATTTTTGGGGGCGGCAAATTCTCAATTGTTGAAGTATGTAAAAATAAACGAGATCGAAGTCGCATTATCAGGCAAGGACGAATTCAGAGTTACCATTTTCAACGAACTACAAAGACGTGGTTCTGCTTATGAGAATTTGAGTGAACACTTTAACTTTCTCATGAAGCTCAAGATATCCGTAATTGGCGCACAGTACTTGAGAGTCTTCTATCTAGGAGATTTAGACTGGACTTCGGAAGACAGTACCTGCACCTCCGAGCTCATTTGTCGTCTCCTGAGGCTACATCGGTAAAACAATTATCGGCCGTGGTGTTTTACACGTACATCCTGGAAAGAGGCATCTTGGACATTTATCCAAATGTGGAAATATCGTTCCATATGTTGTATGTACACCAGGAACAAACTTCTCGGCAGAGCGATCGTTTCCAGCACTGAAACAAGTGAAGAACTATTTAAGATCCACCACAGAAGAGATCAGGATCAATTCACTCTCTGTGCTGTACATAGATTCAGAAATAATGTGGACTTATGGACTATAGTGAGGTGTTCCTTTGCAACGAACTTTCTTTGCATATAATTTCGTACTTATTTGTGATATATGAAAGTCTGCTTGTTTATTTTCTTAGGACGATGTACTTTAAATAAATGAAATATAATGGTAACATTTTTGTGTTATACAATTATTTTAAAAAATGAGGCCCTGACTCTGTTAACCGTCTAAGAGCCCTGGGTCTGGTTGTGAGACATAATTTTGAATGATTTTCTAAATTGCCTTCGCCTTTAAGTGGGACGGAAAATCACATTCTTAAAATCTGCAGTCTGCTTAATGAGTCAATATCAGAAATCTGCAGTCCTCTTTCCTCGACTCCGTATAGAAGCCTTTGGGTTTAGTCAGAGCGAGTAGATTAGCCGTGTAATAAATTTTACAGTAGTATAGTATACTCTGAACAGCTTCGCCTCCTATAATTCCTCTAAATCTCGTTAAATTTCCACTAATCCTCATTGAAAACCGTTTCCCACTCCTAGAAACTCGGTGGACTTTAATCTAAATATATGGAATCATGCCTCTACAAGCTCAAGGACTAAAAGAAACAAGTTTGAATCTCGAATAATAATTAAAGAGCAGAGGCTACGACATGAAAACACATTCACCAATGACAATCTTGTGGTATCTTTTGAGTCAACTAATGAGTCATAGTCATACTTGGGCATACCTTTTCGTATACTAATATTAGCCCCAATCAGTTCTTATTTTAACTTGCCTTGATAATTCCAAGGATTTTTAGTTAATTTTTGCGATAACAAGTACCCATGTCCCCACCATTATTATTCTAATCCTTTACCTAATTTCGAATTCAATAACAAAACACAATCTCCCGCCCCCATATACGACTCTAATTTGACAAGTCTTGATGGGGTAAAGGTCAGCACCAAAGTAAATATCCTGTCGCCCGAATAAATATCCAGAAATATATTGGAATAGCACGTCCCGAAAAGCTTAACCATATAAGAAAGGATCTTTCGATGAAGAAAGAAAGTATGTCAGAGTCCAAACATGTAATCATCATTCCAGGAGAGTGTGTCGACACGCTACAATCACCAGGAAAAATATTTCAATCGAATCGCCTCCATCTCTTTTGCATACAAAATCAAATCTTTCATGGTCAACTATGGTTGGCATGGCGCTAGCGATTGATGCATTCATCTCAACTGAAGCCACTTATAAAGGATCTTCTTGCTGCTGCTGCTGCTGCTGCCCCTGCTGGACAGGACAATTTCGTTGCATAAATTTATCGCTTGTAATCGATTCAGACCCGACCACAAATCTTCTGGCAAGAAATGAAAAAAAAAATAAACCGTCATCATATACCGAAGCAATTCTTGGGGCTTATTCAGTGTATGTTTGCCGAGGAAAAATATTTCAAAAAAGCCAGTATTCGTCTCTATTTGGGAAGGCTAGGAGAAAGGAGGAGGTTTAAGTGGGATAGCCCGGAATAATAAAGAGGATCAGAGGAATTTACATGGAAATGAAATGAAATCATGAAAGAAAAGGGCAAGAGTTCCCTTGCCGAGTTAATTTTATGTGCGTAATTAACTCCGAAAGGAAACGACCATTGACGGTTAGAGTTTTGCAAAAGCCAATGTTTGGGTGTGGGATTTAAATTGTAAAAATCTTCTAGACTTTGGTTCATTGGGATGTTGGGGGAAGATAAAATTGATGAGAGTACTTTCGCAGCTTATAGAGGAATTAATCGGTGAGCATAGAATGTATAGAGAAAGTTTGCCCAAAGATATACTCCAAAGCCTTACAAAACGCGCTTTATATAGATGGAGATAAAAAAAAAAAGGATAGAAAAAAAGACCCACAAAAGTTCACACCCGAACCGAATGACTGTGATCCTTTCTGATGGAAAGTGTTGAAATTTTCATGAGTTTTTCCCTCTTCGTTTGGTTTTAATTTGTGGCAACACAGGAGAAAATTAAAAGGGGCTACCTAGCCCTAAGGATATGCTCATTTCTTCTCCTTTTTTTTTTTGCTTTTGTAACCCATGATGAACACAAAAAATCTTCTTAATGACGACACTTTCTTGCTTTTAATTTAGGAAAAAAGGAGAATACAGCAAATAAGTCAGCTCCTCTAAGTGTATGGACGGACCACCGACGACGACACGGGGTTACAAAAAAAAAACATTATTGTTTTCGTATAGTCCTTGAACGATGTATATTTCAGCTATTCTGAAGAAGGTCGCCATTTCAATTATAAAAGCGAGGATGGGTACAGCAGCGTCAAACCCCAAATGACTGTCATCCATTTCATCTTTGTGCAATATATTAAAATCACAACAACAACAACAACCGAGATGTCACTGTTGACATCTCCATTAACCGAAATCCTCTCGGCATAAACCGAAAGCAAATCTTGTGCTCCCATAAATGTCATGATTTAAAATTGACCTTTTCGACCCCCATGAAGTGTGCTCTTGTCTTGTATCATTGGGACACACATGATCCTAGTTTTGTTGTACCCTGGAAGCTCTTCTATGTAAAAGGATAGAAGCAATTACCATCAACAATGAGATTTATGTCACGGTCATAAAAATCCCCTACTTTTCTTATTCGTCATTTTAAGAAGTCGTTTCTGATCAGAGTTATGCGTTAGCCATTCAACCTTACCAGAGAAAAGGCAATCGTTTTGCAGAACTACTATAGATGACCTGACCTCTGTGGTGTAAGAAAAGGTCAATTTGCAATATGCAAAATATGAAAGTCATGTCTCCAGATTGATTGAGTACAGTTCTTGTACCTATACTACGAGGAAGCTGTGAAATCAAATAAGCCACAATCAATTTCAATTTGAGTTAATTATTGCACCGGAGTTGAGCAGTCTGAAGATGGGAATTTGTGGGCAGCTGTGTTCTGAGTTTAGTAGGAAATCATTTTCCAATTAATCGAGTTTACCTCTATAAACTAATGAGTAATGAGGGGGAGGGGGCTGATTACAGGTAAGCTAGAGTTATTGTATTGAAACTGCTTGCTATGCTAGAGAAATTCTGAACCACGAAATCAATTGTCCAAGTCCATATCATTTGATCGCTAATTTCAATGTGGGATCCTTTGCTTAATGGACTTCATACAAAATAGCTACCATCACCCCAATGTTGGTTTTAATTTGTCTACTCCACTGGTTGGATGCAGGTTCCAGCCAAAGGCTTGTTTTTACCGTTGTGGCACAATCTAATTCCATTTTTCTGGAAAGAGTTGAGCCGAAAAAAGGTAGTGCTACAAACCGTAAAAGAACCAGCATTAACGAATGAATGAAGTCTTCAAAGGAATGAACCGGAACTGCAATTATAGATCTTAGCGCCATCTGATGAGATAATCCATAAGATCAAAATTTCCGAGTTTCGGAAGTTATTTTTTATGCTTTGGTTTGGATGTTTTTGAAAATAATTCTCACCACAGAAACCGAGGCTGAATCGGGCTATTAGAAAAATAGACCTTTTTGGGAAGACTACTATTGACTACACTATGCGTCCAAAGTAGACTACAACAAGTGCTGCAAGTCATGAAGTCATGTGTATAGTGATAAGACCAGGCGCATATCCAGACCTTCAGCCTGGGGGGGGGGGGGTCACAACGAAAATTATCGAGGGGAGAAAAAATTCGGAAATAGTCGCTTTTAATTTGTTTTTTTTATCATATTTAAGTTAGATATCACAAAACCCAATTTTCGGTTTGATTTGGAAAACCTGTCGATAATATTATCCATATCAATGTCGATCTCAGAGTGGCCAGACATTAAGGACTCATATCCAGATTCTCTTTCGCGTGTACAGATTGTAGAAATAGATGTGACGCAACCGATTTTGTCACGGGTGAAATAATTGACTGAGGGTGAGAGCTTGAAATTTGAGTCACATTCAAAGGAATAGGAGTAGAAATGCATGATATGTCACTGACTATATCTTTTGATGGGAGCTTAACTGATCTTGCTTTCTTCTGAAAAAAAAGTTGTCAATGGTCTTATCAGTCTGCTGATTTCCATTTTCGCTACTATTTCTACCTCCATCGCTAATTAGTGTAGCAAGTTTATTCTTCTCCTTTAAATTAAAACTAAACGTGAAGTTAAATTAAATAACACTACTTGAATTAATACCAAAGTACAAGCAAAGCAACGGCAACTATCGCAAGCAGAAGAAAGCGAATGGTTTTTATTTTTATAGTCTTGCCGTAAAAATTGTGAAGAAAAATTATAGAATCAATTTTAGTGGCATCAATCCAACTGATCGTTTTCCAGCAAACAATAGTGTATAAAAATTCGAAAGAAAAATGTTTAAGTAAATTTCTAAGAACAAAATGTATGCTTGCCAACGCTCATAAATATCTTTAGCGACCCAGATCAGTCAAGGCACCAAGAATCAACATACATAACTCTTTGGAATGATTGTCCGCCGACAATAGTGCATGAAAAAATCTAAAGAAAAATTTTCAGATCTTTCTAAGAAAACTGTATGCTTGTGCCTTTGTCCGAAAAAGTGAGCCACCAGAATCAATGTACCAATTCCAGTGTTGCCAATATTTTTCTTTCTAAAATCGGCTAAATATATCTAGAAAATCTAAAACAGATTTTAAAAATCGGCTAAAAATCGGAAAAATTCCAAATTCCATTCTATACAAAATAATGCAAACTCCTTGAATGAACGTAAATGCAAAACCAGTATAAAAAGTTCTCGCCGATAGCACTATCGAGTGGTGTATTCTTTTCCTGATTCAGAAAATTTTCTCGGGACGTTTTTATTGCCGGAAAACCCATTTTCATGCACTCGGGTGACATACACCCCAGTTACTACATTTCGCTTATATTTTTTCCGCTCTTTCTTTCAGAGACATAAGTGCTATGTTTGCGAACTTTTTTCTCATAGGAAGTCATTTTCTACGACGCATTAATTTCGCAACAATCACGAGAGGGAAAAATCCACTTTTTCAACCAAAAATTTGGCTCAAAATATAACCCGGGGATTACACGAGATAGTACAGCTTGCATGGAAGCCTCCCTTCCAACGCGATTTTTAACTTGACAGCAGAAGGCAGTTCGGTTCATGTCTTATCAGCTTGCATGCAAGTTCATTTAAAAAATGACACTGAGATGTAAAGTTTTGCATGTATTGGAAAATTATAGCAATAATCGCCGAAGCAGAATGATAAAAACCCAAGAAAAAATGAAGAGGAAGATGTTGGTAAAGGATGTAATGCAAATGACCCCAGAAAATCTCAGTTTTTCCAGAATAAATTTATCAAATTCTCTCCAGCATTCCGCCATCTTGAAATCTGTATAATGTCAAATTACTATCACCTCAGCTGCCATGGTTTTTCATCATGCAAGTTCGCTGAAAGCTGAGCTGCCAAGCATCGGCAGTAGAGGTACACGTGCAAGAAGTATGGCAGCTGCAGCTTGCACGCAAACTGTACTATTACGTCTAACCCCCGGGTAAACTAAGTGTAGCTAGCGTCAGGCCCAAAATACATTCACGGCCACAAGCCACAGGCCACTGGATGCAAGCCTCTGAACCAATGTAAATGAATTGTCAAAAGTTACATTCGCGGCCCACAGTCCACAAGCCACGCTGTGGCCGTGGCCAAGTTTGAGCAAATCTCAAATTTTGTGGATCGTGGCCCCGGTACTACCAACATTAAAGTATAAAAATGGTAGGTTATTCAATATGGCGGTGGATTTGTATTTAATCGGAATTTTATTTATCAGTTAGGAAAGTTGTTTACCTGTGTGAATTAATTCATATTGTTTTGTAATAATTCTGCAAAAAAATAAAATGGAAGAAAAAAATGATTAATTAACGTGAAAATACATACATTTATGCATAATCAGAAGAATGGCGTCTTGTGGCCAGTGGCTGTGAATGTAACTTAGTTGGCTTCAGCAGTGGGCCACAAGCCTCAAGTGGCTTGAGTGGCTTGAGTGGCCTGAGGCCGTGAATGTATTTTGGGCCTCAATCCCGAAATCGGCTGACGAAATATCAAAATAATGAAGTTGAAAATCGGCAACGCTGACCAATTCCTTTACACCGTTGTCGGTGAATAGATAGATATTCATTCAACTTCTTATGAAAAATTTCATGCTTCCCTACGACCATAAAATTTTGAAACAACTCTTGAATCAGTGTGGCCATGGAAAATCAACGGTGGCTAGGCTAGATGTTGATTGCATGGAACTGGTTCTATTGGAAGATTGAAGAACAGTAAAACAAAAAATTGTAAGTCAAGGCTTAAATACAATTACGACGATCAACGGAAAAACGACGAAAAAGTGCCGCTGTCAAAAGGCTGAACCACAATAGACGTAAATAACTGTACGAAATTGAACGAGACTGAGGTTAACTTACGAAAAATTGATACTTTTAGCCTAAATATATATCTCGTACGGTACGGAATGAGTTATTATCTTGATATTTAATGTTTTCAATTTGGAAAAGTGGTAAAAGTGAAAAAACTAACAAATGGAAGTTGATGTAATTGAAGATTTGTGCATTCTATTAATTCGCAGTGCCCGAATGACATTTTATGTGTTAAATTTTAAAAGGTGGTAAAAGTATAAAAAATTAACAAAAGGAAGTTGATTTTATTGAAGATTTGTGCTTTCTATCAATTCACAGTACCATTTTTATTCCATTTTAAGTTTTACATTGCACTTTTAATCATTTAGTAATAAATTAAATGTTTGACACATCGCGTTCTTACGGAATGAGCGGAATGAGCGATTCTTACCGCACCTTTACTGACTGCAATTTGACTTTTAAATTTAACGAAAGTTCCCCTCACACGAGTTAAAGTTAATTTGTGTACGCCTGTTAAATTAAAGGGCGCGTTCACTTTACGTAAGTAAATGTACTTACGTTTACTTCTATTGTGGTTCAGCCTAAACTTCTAAAAGCACAGCGTCTTATGCGAATGTCCAAATTACGACGGGTGACGGTCATCGGTCGACGAAGTTGCCGTCGGGACTGATTAATTTCTAATTTTTCCGTCGTCGCTAACAAAATCAAACGAACGAAATTGTTGTGGCATTTTTCTCAAGGTTTGTCAATTTCAAAACAATGAATTTTGATGAAAAATTGGTTGAGGAAGTGCGATATCATAAAATAATTTATGGTATATATACAAGACAACCAGTATAGACGAGTTGACAAAAAAGACATAATTTGGATGGATATTTCGAGGCGCTTAAATAAAAATGGTAAAGTTGTGATATTTTTGGCATTTAGTTTGATTTGAATTTAGTTAATTTCTGTATTTTAAATTTTTCCTTTCCACACTTTGGTACATTGCAATTCTTTCAAAATAATATAAAATATTCTTGATAAAAATCTGTTTCAAAACGCTCTCAAAACTAATAACAAATGAAATCTAAGTATGTTCTTATTTTCACAATCGCCGCTTTTCGACTACCTGTTTTGACAGTGAATTTGCCGCTGCCATCTACCGGAAAATCAGATAGGTAAAAAAAATTTATGATCGCTTACCAATTTCTTAGAAACAATAACACTTTTTAAATTCGAAATTGTGTTCTTTTTCATTATATGAGCAATGGGCGCAACATATATATAAGAGCATCTTCATAACTGGGCTGCTAAGCATTACGTGCCATTTTCTAAACAATCAAATAATAAAATAAAAATACATTCCAAAATTACCTACTATCCTATGATAGGTATGATAGATGACTTTTCGACACTAATATAAAAACGCGAAAAATTTGTACACGTTTAAAAGAAGAAGAGCTACGAGCGAATGTTTATTGTACCCAATCCACTATTACTACTCACATCACCGCGAAGGTTAGGTGGCATGCTGGGGGGGGGGGGGGGGCCCTGCACCCCCCCCCCCCCCCCCCCCCCCCCCCTCCAGTATACGCGCTTGGATAAGACTATAACCTCGCGATAAGAATTCATAAGTCAAAGGATCAATAAAAGGAATGAGTTGACTGGCGAATTGGTTAGGTGAGTTTCTGGTTATCATTGTTCTCATATGGAGCATATTTACCATGCCATGTCTATTCAAAGCGAACTCCACATGGAAAAAACCTAAGTCTCAAGGATGTCTATAATATGAGAAAATAACCTAAAAATCTCGCTTAACAAAAATAGAACCAATTTCTAAATTAAATTTATTATCCAAGGAAAGGTATGCACCCGCTCAACTTGAAACCTAATTCGAAAAATCAACAAATTCTTTTCAAGGTTCTAACAACAAAAACGTTATCCGGCACCGTGTGTTTCTCTATATACAAAACAATGCCACTTATAAGCCATCCCACCACAAATCAGCTGTCCTTAAAGGAAGAAACATTTCCATTTACCTCGACGCATCATCATGATCTTGAAGTGGGTGGACTAGGTGTTCTCTTTGTCATCTTAGCACGTCTTCAAGAGTTATTACCCGAGTCAAATCGTAAAAACTAGCAATAAAGTAAGAGTCTTCTTCAGAAAAATAGATAATCCTCCATTTCTAGGTCACCTCACCACCGTGAACCACCTGTCGAGAGGATTGAATAAAAGCAGCACCGAACAACAACAACAGAACAAGTAGCGACTCTACCTTTCAATTGAAATTTGGGAGCTTAAAAATTTGGATTACGTTATTTTCAGGTGTTATAAAAGTCATCCCATCCCCATGAGACGGCTCTGACTATATTCAAAATTTACACCTTCCCATTCGGAGTTTTCTGTTCTGCAATTCGTGGCGGTGAAATCAGGGCACGTTGCTACGATAAACAATAAATTCGAGAACAAAACAAAACTTCGCGGGAGGGGCGAAGGGAGTGGGGGCAATTTTAAAACAACCAAACCAAGCAACAGGATCCAAGAATCAAGTCTTCGACCGAATGCACAAGGAAGGAATCCCTGCTATGGGTGAAGCAACAGGACACCGATATAGAAATCTTCCTACACTAGACAGAAAGAGAGAAGTATACTGTGACCAAGGTGAAGGATGGAATGGGGATAGAAAAGTTGATTAGCTGTGAATAAAAATTTCGGTCACATCCGCTCTGGCATATACCCAACGATAAGAGGAGAACAGGAAGGAGAACTGCTTCCAGATGATGATTTTCTCAAGTCAAACTTTTTCAGAACATTGCTATAGAGAAAATTTTGGTGAAAGTAGAGGGAGGGGGGGGGGGGTGACTATCTCTCCGTAAAAAGGAAGCGCTTTTAACAGTTCTATGGCCATGGGTTGGAAACACACTTAAATTATACATGCTCCAAGTCGTCTACAAAGCATTCATGGATGGGTGCTAAAATGCGTCGCATTTGCATGTGTGGGGCTCATGTTAGTGTCCAGTTACCATTGAAGAAGAGGACATAAAAGGAGCACTATCACCATGAATATGTACATCCCCTTGTGGAATGGAAAATTCTAGGAATTTCAGGAATTGCTAATAAGCTTCCTGGATTCCTTATTCATTATAAAAATCTGCTTCCTTCACGTTGAAACGCCGCCGCCACAAACGGCTTTATATTCCATATCCATCCACCCAGGAACCGGGAAAATTTCTCTGTTCTCTGTTCGGGGGCAGGCCATTTGAGGCAGGGAATTTCAAATTTGGCAAACAGACGAAAATGGCCAGCTTGAAAGTCTTAGTTGGAATTAAAATAAAATTCCTATAGATGAACGTAGTAGGCAATTGGATGAAGGTATAGCAGTTGTCTGCATTACCTTTAATGTGCTCTTGACCATAATACATGCAAAGGTCATTGAGAAGTGCATCTTTATTTTGGGTGTCCAACTTCAATTGCATTTATGAGCGGCTCAAATGGCTGCACTAATTCATATGGTCAAACTGTATGCTGTTAGTCTGGTGGGATAGAATCAAATAATAATTGGGCACCCCATAAAATATGACCAATCCACTTCCATTTCCATATCCTGGTTCGTCACAGATCCAAGCATCATGCAGTTCCCCGAAACTTCCTACCCTAGTAATTCTTAATGAATTGCAATATAGCGGAGAAAGATCTATTTTAGGTCATCTTCTACCAGAAGAGCATACATAAAATATCCAACTTTTCATTTGATGAGGACCATGGACAAACATACCGGAAGTTTTCGTTATTCTGAAGTATCAATGACAGCGCTAAATTTAAAAGATGAACGTTAACCGAATTGACCAGGAGAGTACCACTTACAGTCGGATTGGTTATCTAAGAGGAGCAAGATATCCTTATCATTGATACTCATGTCATGTTGCTATTATTATAGTGAGGGGCAAATCTTGGATGATATTGGTGTGCATTCCTTGAAAGAATTGTGTCCACTCTATCTACGTTTTCCTTTCCTACATAAAATGCTCAACGAAATTCGACAATCAAAGCGCAATGTAGACCAAAGGACAAGTATCATACAAAATAGTAATGTTGGGGCTTTTATACCCCATTTGCAACTAAACGTTCTTCTAAACTATAGTCGAGCACCCTAGTAGGGGGGACCAGGGTAGCTTTTCACACATATTTATCTTCCACATCTCCTACATACGCGTTGGGCGGCTACATCTATCTATGAATTTATCTTGGAAAACAGATCCCACCAGGGCTGAGCAAACATCCAACCTTGAAGACAGAAATGTTTGTCAGTTGATTGTTCACATCACTGTCAACGTCAATCTATAGTAAGACGCCCCATTTAGACAGTTTGAGTGATGTAACAGGACAGCTGCAGAAAATTGCGATTTGTCACCTTTTTAAAAATTTTGAAATGATCCCCAAAGCATGCACACACACACATACATAGTTGCTATAGGACGTGTGTCTACTTCACATTACGTTTTTATCCTTAACATGATAATCTTGCCTAGATTAAACATTCGTCCTGGATGACGGGCATTTAAATTGCCCTGTCTCATGGCAACTTAATGCAATTCACATCTACCTGGATGACGGGTAATAAAAATTTCAAAAACATGCTAGAAGAATTCAAAGTATCTCCTCTGTTGCTGCATCCCATACACGGGTTGTTACCCGTAGCAGAAGCAGATAATTGAATCAGATAAATTGAGAAGGATGCGGACCCAGCGCTTATCTATCTCAAAATCACCACCTATGTAGTCAGCTCCTCATTTTGGCTATTCATCTTATCCGACCGATAAGCGGTTGCGGTATGGTTCCTCAGAGCACGGGGTATCGCCTGTTTGCTCTTCGGCAAAAGTTAAATTGAATTTTCTTGTAGTAACACGTACGTCGATCATAAGATGCCACTCCTCTCCTTCCTGACCCAGATGTTAGTGCGATTCAGAATACGTGGGTGGTTGCTGCTAGAAGGGAGTGCGGACGAGAAACAAAAGAAATTTCGATTTTGCCTGAAAACATGTGTATGTGTGTGTGTGTGTGTATGTGTCTGTGTATGTGTACCTATATAGGATATCCTGCAGGATTTTCTTATTAGTGGAAAAACTCCCCTTTGAATTTTATTCATGTACAAACGTCCCGTCAGCCCCCAAGCGATAAGGAGTTCACAGCACATTACTCTAGTGATAGGTGAATGAATGGAAGGCGAAGGGATGGAAGAGGAGGAGGCAGTAAGGATTTCGAAGCTTTCAATTTCAACATGAGATCATAAAAATGATGTGGCAGCCCGTGGTAAATAAAAAATTTCAAAACAAACAATTTCTTGTTCGAGACAATTTGTTAAATTGCTCACGAGTGCACCCTGGGTCTGGATCTGGAGCTTGTAACACAGCTAAGTGCTCGTGTACTTGTAAGGAAATCTCGAATTTAATCGAAATTTACGTTCCAATTTGAGCTCAAAGCAAATAATTTCAACATTTTTTATTTTTTGTGGTGTGTTGATTGCAAAGATAAATAAAATGTGTGGGTTTTCACTCAAACAAAGATTGTTTGCTTTGTTTCTTTGTATCCATGGGTTACGATCTGATTTATCTTGAAGTTGGATTCAAAGAGATTAAAAAAAAAAAATTGAGTGAAATGTCTGTGAACCCGAAAATACCCCGAAATTCGAATTGAAAACCGCCGCGTTTTTTTTTAAACAATTGAAATCGGCGCAATTAATTCACTTCCAAATTGTATAAGGGAGAGAGAGAGAAAAATAAGGAACTAGAAAGAGACAGAGAAATAAAGGGAGAGATATGGAAAGAGATAGATAGTGATATAAGAAAGAGATAAAAAGAGAGAAAAAAAGTAAAGAAGAGAGAGATAAGGAAAGAGATATGAAGGGAGAAAGAGGGACAGAAAAAAAATATAAAAGGGAGAAAGAAAGAAAGAGAGGGAGAGATCAGGAAAGAGATAGAAAATTCGATAAAGAAAGAGATAGATAGAGATATAAATCGAAAAGAACTATAGATAGAATGAAAAAAAGAGAGAGAGCTAATGAAAGAAATACTTAGAAGGAGATAGAAAATGAGAAAGAGGTACAGATAAAATAAGAGGCAGAGAAATAAAGGGAGAGATATGGAAAGAGATAGATAGTGTAATAGGAAAGAGAGAAAAAAAGTAAAGAAGAGAGAGATAAGGAAAGAGATATAAAGGGAGAAAGACGGACGGATAAAAATGATAAAAAGGGAGAAGGAAAGAAAGAGAGGGAGGGATCAGGAAAGAGATAGAAAATGCGATAAAGAAAGAGATAGATAGAGATATAAATCTAAAAGAACTATATATAGAACGAAAAAGAGAGAGAGAGAGCTAAAGAAAGAAATACTTAAATGGAGATAGAAAATGAAAAAGACGTATAGATAAAATAAGAGATAGTGATAGAAAGGGAGAAAGAAAGAAAGTAGGAGAGATGGAGAGTGTGAGTGAAATCAATAGATAGAAAAGCGAAGGAAGAGATAAGGCAAAAGAGAGTGAATGGTATTTCTTTTCTTTAAAAAGAGCTGATGAAACTTGATTAGGGTCAAAACTACTGTTCAAAATGATCAAATGAGAACAGATAGCTTTTAGGTATTTTCTGGCGTTTACAAAATTATCATGATCCATTTTCCCCATATCTCAGAGCGACAGTTATATCACATCCATAGGAGACTACTTTGGAGCTATCCACGAGTATTACTGGCGGGATGCAGTCAGAGTTGTTCCCGCCTCTCATCATTATAGTCACCGCGACCAATAAGATCTTTTGTGACTCTTTTGTGCTGATTGTGAGGAATGCTTTTGACCTCTGTTGTGAATACTTTACAAACTTCTTCGCTTATTTCAACTCCGCGAAATTTGCCCAGTGTGCGATTTTAACTCTGTCCTCTTAAAGCCTGATCTGAACTGAGAGGTGACGGGCTCAAGGCCAATAAACAGAGATCTGGCTCCTTCCTTTGTAAGGCAGTGCACAATCTCGTTTCGCTTAATTCATTCATGTCTTGTGACCCCCAAATCAGGCTTTTTCATTCGGGCAGTAAGACAGTCCCAAACCAGCTTATACTCAAAGGTAACAGAGTTTAACGCTTTAAGTGCTGCGTGGCTGTACATTTTAGCTCCACGCATAATCTTGTGAATGTTTTCTCAAACGTATTTCTTCCTGGAGAATGGTTGATAAGGTTTCCAGTACCTTTTCAAGATAGCACTTCGGCCCGTATATGCCCAGTTCTACCTTCCATTCTGAACCGATCCGCGTATCATTTATAAGAGATCGTTTTTCACTGTTGACGGTCCCCTAAGATTACCTTAAATGCTGTTTCAAATTTATGGCGTTTCGGCATAACGTCTGAAATTGGGTTGGCCATCGCGTCCTCTAGGAATTCTTCGAGGACTTTCAGGTGGCTAACCAAATTGTTTGTACTCAAAAGATTTTGCCGCTGCAGTCTAATTGCACTGAGGATGGCCTCTTTCCTAACATGCTAATGTAAAGCGAGTAGGTAGTAGACATGCAAGCTGTTGCAGTTTTTGCAAACCAGCTTGAACTCTGTCTTTTGTTTGATTTTTGGTCACCAAAAGAGTGTAAAAAATCATACTACATACTTTAATATTTTCGCATACTCACAACGCTGTTCATTTTGTTCTCTGTTTTTCTCTATATTGAATTTATTTAAAAAATATACAACAAAAAAAAATCTTCCCATCAATCTAGGGGGATTGTTATAAGTACATTCAATTTAGGTAACCAAATCACTTTGTTTTGATCACAAATGGGTGGGTGTTTGTACGGGGTGTGTGTGGTCCATTTGGTATCCGCAACTTCTAATCGTATCATCAGTTTAGTTGGAAATACCACGCCAACATCAACCGCTAGACTTTTGGTTTCCACTAAAATAAACAGAGAAGAGAAATGCAAAACACTCTGCTGAATAATATGGTAAGCCTCTGTAGAATAGTGTCTAAAGATACAAACAAGCAAACTAACAAACATACATACCTACCTACCTACATAACATTATGTGGATGAATATTCATTATTCCAGCTACTTCTCTTGGACCTGGGCATACCAAGGTCACCACATATGACCACACACCCCTTTCCATGGTCAAAATGGAGCAACATTAATTCCTACCCATTCTTGAGGTAATACTCTAGCTCAGTACCGTCTTCCTTTGAGTGGCTGAGCTGGGGAGGGGATTCACAAAACAAAAATATTCCAACATAGACCAAATGACCGCACCAGAGACTATGTCCAGAATGACCATAGGAGACTACCCTCAAACTTGCTATTTTGTGGTGAATAAATGAAATACGAACCAACCAATGAAATTTTTAATAAAGATGACCGAGACTCAGTCATGCTGGAAAATTTCTTGGTCTAAGCCTGTTAAAAATTTCTCCTGTGCTTATAGTGAAACGTTTCTAATATGTCATGCAACACCAACACCACAACTTTTTTTTTCCCCAGCAAAATTCTGTTTGTCTCTTTGAAGTTTTGGTTATTTTCAATGGAATAATTGGAAGAGGAAGGGGTTGGGGGAAGTGCGACAAGTGCTAAACAGCTAAACTAGTTAGGCAAAATTTTGTCTAAAGAGCAACTTTTGGATGTATGTAGGTATCTATCTATACGGAGAAGTTTTACTTTTCCCTCTATGCTCAGCATTTGCAAGTGAAAAGTCCAAAAAGTGCTGCAACAGACAATGGAGTTCTCTTGAAAACCCGGCGCCAGTCCCGGTATAAAATATTGCCCCAATTTTTCATTTTTGTATATCTACAAAAGTACGGGAACAAAACCCTGTCATTGAGTTGAATTTTATGTTTTGGCTAAACAAAAAGCAGACGGTCCAACGAAGATGTCACACCACTTATAAAAGTCAAAGAACAGGTGTTCTCCCTATACCCATAAGCTGCGCAAGCATCTTCTTTGACAGATTTAATTTAGTGAAATCATTGTGGAATAATTGCCTCGAACAACGGATCTAATTAATTTGGCGGCTTCATTGGCGAAATTCATTAAAAAAAATTCTACAACAAAAGTGCCAAAGAATTTGCTAGGCCGCCGTTTCCCAATGGGGCGAGGAGGAGGGGGGGGGGGGCACATAGTACACCTATCTTACGTTGAAATTGAATTGTTTTCTCATATGGAGAGCACCACACAGAAATAATAGAGTCGTGATGAAATCCGAGGAAAATTAATTAAAACAAGGCGCTGCGTTCGGACAGTGTTTGTTTCGTAAATGATGTGGCGCTCTGACACTTTTCTTGCAAAGAAGATAGCGAGCTGCAATAATGCAGCAATGCGACCCCATCATGTTTTTTTTTAGTTTATTTATGAAAATCGATTTGTTCAGATGAAAAGAGGTTGGCTGTTGTTGCTGTTGTATAGGTCATGTGTGCTAAATATTCAATGGGGCTTAACTGGTTGTGGGTTTTTATGTTTACTTAAGTTTAAATGGCATGGGGTTCCATCAGTAAGCTTAGAAAAAAATAATAAATCTGAAAGTGCGCAAGAAGGAAGTTGCTCGTATGACACCAAGAACTCCTAGAACAAATATTGGCAAATGATAGATAGAATGGCATGCCTCAGGAACCTAATGTAGAATAGCGCCCAGTGGGGGATCCAGCTAGGGGGCATGGGTGGCCCGCGCGCTAGGGCTGCCATCTGTAAAATCATTAAACTAGGACAACAAGTTCGAAAGCCCTGGACATTTTAGCTTGAAACCCGGACATTTTAGCTTGAAACCCGGACATTGTTGCCAAATAATTTTCTGGTTTTCGTTACTAATGAAATAGGTTGAAATTGTTATGCATAGTGTCTTTTTTTATTTAGTTATTATATAAAATAAGTAAAAAACGAGTTTTCAAACAAAACTGAGGCCAAGCCGCATGAAAAAGTAGAAATAAACTTTTCTTCACACACAGAGGTGGACTCAGATTTTTTGATTGGTACATTTCTATTGAATATTCTTTCTCTTCATGAATCAAATCACTTATTACCCCTCTGATTGATCATACTGAAATATATCGGTGATTGTCAGCGAATAAAATCTGAGTCCACAGCTGTGTGTGAAGAAAAGTTTATTTTCTACATTTTCATGCGGCTTGGTCTCAGTTTTGTTTGAAAACTCGTTTTTTACTTATTTTATTTTCCGCCTTTTTCACGTTAACTAAATTGTTATTACGTGCTGCATGGAGATATTTTAAAACAATTTTATGACGGCTGAAAAGACACTGATTTACTGAATTTTCCCGATTTTCCATGTTTTCCACAGACTTTTCCTATTACTATGAAATTTTTTTTAAAAATTTACATGAATTTTCCTCGATTTTTCATGCAAGTTTTCGTGATTGTTGAAGAGAAAGTATTGATGCCAGTAGGACGGAAAAAATATGATTCCGCATAGCTTATAAAACTTTTTTGTCGGAAAATTTTCCGGAAAAGTCGGCTAATTTCGGAAATTTTCGGAAAATTTTCCAGAAAAATTGGAAAATTCTGCATTTTTCCTGAAATAGATTGTCACTAATCATATCGATGAAAATTTTTCAGATGATTTTTCCGCTTTTCCGGGTTTTCCTTGGAATTTTCCACAAAAGCAACTTTATGCAACTCTTTTCGCTCTACAACTTTGTCTTAGGTTGCAAACGCTTCCTTGGTCTGAAAAACTCCGGAAAAGCGTTTTACATGAATTTTCCTCGATTTTTTCTGCAAGTTTTCACCATTGTCGGAGAGAAAGTAATGATGCCAGTTGATAGGGAACTTGATCCTGCTTAATTTAGAAAACTTTTTTTCCGGCAAAGTCGGAAAATTGCGGAAAATTTTTCGGAAAAATCGGAAAACTCTGCATTTTTCCTGAAACGGATTTATCACTAATCACATTTGTACCAAATTTTCAAATGATTTTTCCCGATTTTCCGGGTTTTCCATGGAAATTTCCGGTTCAAATTTTGATAGATTCAATTGTCACGCGACTTGAACTTGTGTGCCAAATTTCAGCTCGCTGTGATGACGAAAAGTGGGTCACGAGAGTGTCGAAAGTAGTAAAAAGAAATATACAGACAGACAAATTCGTGTACAAGTTAAAGGGAATGGCGTCAAAAAGAATTAGTCAGTTTACAAAAAACCGTAAAATAAAACGTTGTGAATGGACTAAATTAAAAATCTCTCTTACATTTAGGAACATAAATAAATCTTCTAAAAATTAGAAAAACAATTTTACATTTACATTTAGTGTGTCAGATAGCTTTCAAAATAGCTTCATTTCTCGGGAAAGGTGAAGCTACAAGGCGAGAGACTTTAATTTCAAGAGACCACACTTTCTCGATCTTTGGACACCCAGAGACTTTGGAGATGCAACAAAGTCTCTAAAGATACCAAATTACTAGAAATTTTGTTGGTCTCCAGTTCCATTCTCCCGTCGTGTGTTTCAAATCAATCGGGCTACCATGCTCGGTCTCTAGTCTTCGAAGTTTGGTCATTTTTCGTCACTAGATTTCCGGAGACTATTGTGTGTTCTGCTGTTAAGTTAACTGTGAAGTGAATTTGGCAAGGTTTTTTGTTAATTTTTATTTTATTTATCATAGGGTAATTCCATCGAAAATCGAACAAAATTTACACTTTCCCAACGTTCTTCTTTTGTCGCGCGAACTGCCTGAATTATAATAAATTTAAACTATGACTTTGAAACCCTTAAAATTTTCCAATTTTTGGTATGTGTATAGTTACTACACATACCTGAAAGTTATATTAAAGAAATGTTAACTTTGAATCCAAATACCTATCACAGAGGCACGGTCTTTAAATTATTTCAGAGAAAGTTATATAAAGAATGCCTTTTATAAGAAAAACAAGTAAAAAACTTAGAATTGGTATAAGACCAATTCTTATGATGCTGTAGATGAATACCTGTACGTAATTTCGTATGGTCACCTATCTGCACAAGTTTGATTTTTGAAGTGGATTTTCGCATATTTTTCTAGAACGGTTCGTTGGAAAGTATAAAAATGATGATGTGATGACCAATTTCATAGGATTTCATATTCTGAAGAACTTTTCAGTGCAATTCAAACGTCTAGGACTGATCGTTTTCACGTGAAAGTCTTAAATTTTTATATGGCACCAAGAATCCGTTGCCCAATTTAGTCCATTTTTGAAATTATATTTACTATTTTCATGAAAATACTGTGTACAAAATTTCAGTTCTCTACGTTGACGCGCTCTCAGGCAGTGTGCAAATATACAATAAAAAACGAAATTTGTGTGTATGGCAACCCTAGGAAAGTGTTACCCGTTTTTTCCCATTTTCGAACTTAAATTTACTTTTTTTTTAAAAAACCCGTGTGCAAATTTTCAGCTCTTTAAATATACCGTTCCCTAGCTATCGTGCGGACGGACTCGCGGACGCCCGGACAGAAGTCTCAAGTTGGGATAGTAATGGCTTTAAAGAAGAGAATTTTTTTCGCTGGTTATTGTTGAAAAAAAAAAACAAAAAAATTACACTTTTTTGTGTTGTCCTTTATCCCGTAAAATTTTTGCATAAATTTTTTTAAAGATTTTTTTTCATTTTCTTTCTAACAATGTACATAAAACAAACACAGGTACACAAGGCAAGTTACAACAATTGTCGTACTGCTAGCTTCGTTACTGAGCTAAAACTGGCAGGGACCAGAAGAGAGAACGAGTGGGAGTCGAGTCGGTCTGACTGTCGGCATTATCAACTACACCCCGTACATACACAAAAAATT
Source organism: Dioctria linearis (assembly GCA_963930735.1). Taxonomy (NCBI): domain Eukaryota; kingdom Metazoa; phylum Arthropoda; class Insecta; order Diptera; family Asilidae; genus Dioctria; species Dioctria linearis. Next base: position 2,970,233 of record OZ005740.1, on the reverse strand, counting down.
AAATTTTTATTTAATTGGTTTCCAAAATTTTAAAACCCGGACAGTATAGAAAATCCCGCCCGGACTCTCCCCGGACGCCCTCCAAAATAGGACAAATTCGGGGAAACCCGGAGGGATGGCAGCCCTACGCGCGCCCCTCCCTGAAAAGCAATAAAAAACAACTTCCAATAGATCTTCTGAAGTTTCCCTAACAAAATCTATTCTACTGCCCTTTCTGATAAAAATATTAAAAATTTTTGGAAGCGTTCAATTTGATAAGAACGCAGCCCTCGCTCCACTTTAAGTCGTAGCTGTTAAAACCTGTAGAGGAAACAGGAAGTGCTGATGCCTGTAAAATTCATCTATGTACGTTGGCGTGGCCTTTCTCGGTGTTTGACGTAGGACAGAGCTTATCGGGATTAGTGACATTGTAAGTCTTAACATGCAAGAATACATCCCTTATTCCTACAGCAGGTCTCAACAATAGGAAAGTCGCTCTTGTTTTAACGATAAACTCAACCAAATAATAAAAGGGAACGGGTCTGCTTTTCGAGCCGACAAGACTGCATAGAACACCTCCAAGTCCATTATCCTGAGTGAAAAATTTCTTTCTAACAGAAATGTTAGACTAAGAATCTTGGAATCAAGTATAGCAAAGGCTTCTGGTCCCTGCTCAAAACCATCAGGAACAACTTCACCAATTCCTCTATAGCTTCACTACTTAACAATGGTGAAGTGGTTGTTGATTCCCTGGATAAAGCTAATATTTTGGTTGGTAGATTCGCCTCAAATTCTCAAATTTTCTATTCACTTCACAGACACCTAATTTATATCTCCCGTGTGGATGTATACAAGAGCCAATACGCACAAGTGCTCAAGATCCTTAAGTGGATAAGCGTCTCTAAAGTCCTGATGGTTTCTCACCCCTTTTAACTAAAAGGTGTGCCTCATCCTTGGTTAAAACTCTGTGCAAACTATTTTACTTGTCTTATTCGACAAGAAAATGTCCAATTGACTGGAAACTAGCCCACGTACAACCTATTCCCAAAAAAGAAGAAGGTAGCGATCCCTCAATTCCCTCGATTCTTTCAAATTTTTTTTGAATCTTTTATTAACTCCAATTTAATGAAGTATCTAGAAACCAAACAACTCACCAATAATCATCGATATAACTTCCGGACTGGACGCTCGTCTGGAGACTTGCTGGGTTTTCTTACGGAACGTTGGAACCCTAGTCCCCACAATTGTTGTGGTCCAAAATCGTTACCCTAGATATTTCAAATGTCTTTGATAGACTCTGGCATTTAGCCGTTTTAGTGTTTCACCAGAACCTGACGCTATAAATGCCGGTGTGCCTCAGGGCTCTGTTATCTCTCCATCCGTCTTCTTAATTTTCTTTAGTTTACAAGGTCCGTATTGCATCTATTCTGTGACTGCTATTTTAAATACACGCAAAATACGTAGCGCTTTAATTACTGTATTTTGCAAAGTTACAATTTATGATGAATTCGTGAATTTTAATAAAATGTATTTCGCCTTTTTTACTAACCGAAATGGATGATACGGAAGCTTTAAATTTCCACCATTCACAAACTAAAGCAAAATAAATAATTTACCAGCTCGTTTGACTTTCGAGAGTGGTAAAAGTTGAACGTTGAGCAACTTTCTTCTTTGAGAGTGGTGGATCTTTTAAATGATATAAATTTTGTGCACTTGATATTTACGAGTGGTGGCGAGTGTCTTGGAACTTTAACATGTTTCCAGGCTACACCGTTTTCAACCATAGTTGTGCCCCTCCTCACAAGAATCCTGGATCCGCCCCTGTGACAGCGCCACTAAAATTCTGCAAGCAAGTGAAGTTTGATAACCTTCAACAGAATTAGGTGAAAAATTCAAACAAAAACTAAAAAAAAAAGTGAACGTCACCTTAATGTTCATATGTTTTTGTCTCTTTTTACTTGTCTAGGGGGGTAAGGCCCCTCCATATAACTTCTTCGATTTTTTTCTAGCATTATGAATCATTTTTACTTATTTTCTGATGATCCTGTCTTGTGGCAGCCCAAATTGTTAATTTACTCGTCAAACCACAAGAGACGCTGATATCAACATAAACAAATTCTGTCAAAGTTAGGATGATGTAATCTTACGAAATTCACTTTTGTTCCGCTTCGAGTTTTAATCAAGAGTCATATTTGCATTCGCGCTAAGGAAGCATTAATAATACCTAAAATCTCAATAATGAGGCTGCCATCTGTTGGCTATTAAGAAAGCTTTTGAATGTTGTCATATTATTGATACCACGAGAATATATATTTTTGGATTGACGCATTTGCTCACGGTAAAAGCCTTACAAAGGCCCCCATTAGAGCTCCGCAAATTTTCTTCCCGCTTCCCTGGTTCTGAGGATTGGGGAGGCAGGATTTCTTGCGAGCAAATTACGGACATTATGTAAAATGGGTGAGGAGAACCTATAAAAGTCGAAAGGAAACTAAGTAGAAAGAAAAGCGCAGGACCATGTCGACGTGGAGGTCCTGGGGCCATAGTCAGCGTGCTTACAAACTGAGTCCGCGATGCTACTCACCCTTGATATCTGAGCTTGAAAAGTACTGATAGGCAACACTCATTAGAAGGAAGACCTATACTTAAGATGGAATTGTCTGGAAGGAATTCGAAGGTGGTTTGAAGACCACTTCGAGACAGCATAAAAAAATCAAAAAATCTCCAATACAGCATAAGGTCCCTTTTTCATAAAACTTCACACAGGGAAAACTGAGTAAGATCAAAGGGCTTCCTGTGCCAGAATACGAAGACTTTTGTATGTTGGAGGATAACGCTCCAAACAGGAAAAATGTCTTGATTATCAGCGACTTATACAAGGCCACACCAGCAACAGTTGAACTGGACGATACTTGGAGAGAGCAATAATTTAATTCCTTTTAGGAACAACAATAACGAATATAACAGGCCTCGGCTTGCAACAGGCAAAGTCGACAAACGTAATAACACACCAGCATCCAGTAACGCACCCAGGATTTGACTTTGGGGGGACCATATGTGTCCCAAGTCCAAAGGAGTCGTAAAAATAGGACTCAAAAGTCTCGTCCTGCGCCCATCTGAGCACTTAAGTACTGCTATTGTATATTTAAACGTTTTATTTTATACATAATTTGTAAATTATGTTCAAAAAACTGACTTTCTGGGAGGTGAGCGGTCCCGTTCGTCCCCCTCCACGGTGCGCCACTGCCAGCATTATCAGGTGATCTCGGCAACAATCAATACCAACGCTAACAGAGTAAGAAGATCTATACAAAGGATCACCTTAGCCGATACCATAAAGGTAGCAAATGGAAACTACACTGCCAGGACTACAGGCAAAAAAGCATATTTAAATTAATTGCTAAAAACAAGGCTCGAGAGGTTTCCCCAATGGAGGAATAATCTTTCCGAGCTTGTAAGAGATTAGAGTAGAGCAGCCTGGTGATAACAATGAAATTGAAATTTTCTGATAACTCAAAGAACACCAAAATCCAGATTTCAAATTTTGCCAATTTCCGGCCGGGGCGCTTTAATGTGAAAAATCTCAAGTACAAAGTAAAAACGGTAAAGTGCAGTGACGAAATCACTTCATGCCAAGTTATCTAAACATTTCCTTGTCAACGGACGAACGCTCAATCACACACGCTGACGAATCCCCATCAAATCAAGCTGCTATCTGTCAAGAGTTTTTCCGGGACCAGGAATTTCAGAAATTCATTAAAATTATCAAAACATGACCAGCACAGTTAGCGCCAAGAAATACCGTTTGGCAGCTCCAGGAGGTGGCATCCATTTGCGAAAATAGTCATTTTGGCTGATAGCCTAAGCTCACAGTAGTGGCAGGCAGTCAGCGCATAGTGGTAGCGGCCGCAGCGATGTCAATTTGTGTGGCCTATACTGATGCCCCATTGTCATCGAATATTGTTCTTTCGTCGTCGCCGCCATCTGGGGGACATGTGCGCTTTCAATGGAACCGGGTTAAGTAATTGGGGAGCTTTCGTTTTACATTTTTAGAGGCGAGTAATTAAATGAAAACATCGACAAAACTGAACCAGTCCCCCCCCAACCGACTTAGTTTTTGGGTCATACTTTTCTATAAACGGATTTCGAGGCTTCTGTTGTTTGCTGTGCGGGAAAAAAGCTTTCAGGGATCAAAATTCTTTTAAATGATGGTTGGGTTTGGGGTTGTTTCGTCAATCTCTTATGCTTGCCACAAATTTATAGTGCTTTTTGTATATGTATGTTAGTTAGTTCGTTGCCATATACAGAGTGAGGGGGTGTTGTATGTTAATTACCATCGATTCATTTCATTCCGCCCACCAAAATGCTTCTCTCCATTTGTGAAATCGAATAGGCCTCATGAGAAACTATATCCATTCCATATGAACCAAACTATAAACAAGTCGTCCACCATATATGGGGAGCCGTACCCCCGGCATTAAGAACACAAATATCCTCTTACGTCTTCATTAAACAATATCCACCAGAAGTGCAACGATATGGAGTTTGTCGTTTCCATTCGATTCCCAGGCACGGAATTTATTAAGGACACCATCGGGATACGGAAAGGATTGGTATTACCGACAGATGTGAGGGAAAGAGGACACACAGTTAGCAAAGTGCACCATTTGGTTTTAATTATATGAAAAGCCTCAAACATAAACGAGGCACAACACTCATACTCCTGACAAAACGATTTAATGGTTTTGATAACCTTGCGAAACACAAGCGGCTATGTTTCCTGGGTAATGGTTTCTGTTTCTACTGCTGCTGCTGGTGATGGTAATGGTGATGGTGGTGGTGTCAGGATATAGTGGCCAAAGTAATCCCAAAACGTTCCATTCAGCAGCTAGCAAACAGAGAGAGGAAACAAACACGCAACGCCTAGGATACAGAATTCTCTGGATCTGGATGAGGTAATTAATACTCCCCACCCACCTTCCACCTTTCTATTGAAAGCCTCCACCAGATATCATCTCGTTTCGATGTAACGACAATGACGATGGACGGCACGGTATGGACTACATTACGGCATGGTAGCTACACTTCTATTTGTACCACTTCCATGAAGCTAGGCAAGGCCAAACCAACCTAGGCTAGGCACCGCGCCGTACACAGAATCAGGAAGCCATCTATTTTCATCTTTATCCCCACTCGAATTTTAAAGCATCGACGCGCTATTAATTTTCCCGATAGATGCCGTAAATATTTGTCGGAGGTTCGATTTTTTGCGCAATTAGTTGCACTCGGAGTGGAAATTTTTCAATATTTTTTTTTTATATTTTTTTTTTATTTTTTTGTTTCTTTTGAATATCCCTAGATGGATGGAATGAAATAATGGAGTCAGTCAGTCAGTCCAACAGGGCTGAAAGGATTAAGTTTATCAATCAGTTTATGCTGCCAATCCAAGGTATTAAGGACAATTATTTATGTAGGGCAATTGCAACTTTTGCGGCACTTTAACGACTGCAAATTGATAGCGTTGGATAGCGTTTTCCTATAACCACAAAAACTGTTGCAATTTTTCCTTGCCAAGGAAATGAACGTGAGTTTATAGTTTCGAGTGAGTTTGACTTAAATTAATTTCCTGTCCTATCCTGTTTGTTTGTTTGTGCGGAAAATAGAGGATGGAATGACCGTATTTGTACACTTGATTAGCATATATCACTTTTCCTTTATTTTTTTTTATTTTTTTTTTCTGTCTTTGTTGGTCAGAAATTCCTTCATTTAGTGAAACATCAGTTGATGAAGAGCAACCGTTTACGTCCATGACACCATGTGGATGTAAGGACTTAACATCGTTACCTTCTTATTAAAGGAGTAAACGACCTTTACTTTGCCATTGATTTTGTATGTTATTTGTAAAGCAGGATGAATAATTTTTTTGTCAAGTTGTGACTGGTCTGTGGTGGTCAATGAAAGTTATATTAACGAATCTATTTACAAATTTTACAAAATAATTTTTGATGTCTTTATATTAATTATCAACGCCATACATTTGCTATAAACATGCACCTAGGTCCCATCCTTGGTATGATGATATGAAATTAGGAGGACACGTATCCTAAATGATGAATCAGTTCTATTCTTCCGTCTTCAGGAATGGTGCTTGGCCTTAGTGATCTTACTATACCTGAAGATGTTTTGCTTGAGTATACTATTTCCAAACTAGCCCTGATGAAGCCCCTTTTGCGGGCATAATCTTGTAAATTCCTTGTCACATATATTTAACTGGTCTCTGCGGATCGGTATATTCCCCAATACCATGGAAGTTATCCTATATTATTCCTATACACAAAAAAAGCAGAAAATATGAAGTAGCAATAATTATAGGAATTTTGCCCAGCTTTCTGTCATTCTTAAGCAATTTTATGTGATGCTGTTGACTTTCACTGGAAACATTGTGAAGAAGTGATCAACTTCCACTAATCTAGTTGAATTTACCTCGGTTTGTCTCAAATCTATGAAAAATTGAAACCATGTTGACTGCATCTTCACCGACTTCAGTAAGACTTTCGATAAAATTTCACACAAGATTTTGCTCTTTAAGGTTGATGTCCTTGGATTTCCTATTTTTGAGGCCAGCCCGTCCCTTTAACTCGTACACGAATTTGTCTGTCTGTATATTTCTTTTTTACTATTTTCGACACTCTCGTAGACCCACTTTTCGTCATCACAGCTAGGTGAAATTTGGCACACCGGTTCCAGTCGCGTGACAATTCAATCTATCAAAATTTGAACCGAAAATTTCCATGGAAAACCCGGAAAATCGGGAAAAATCATTTGACAATTTGGTACAAATTTGATTAGTGATAAATCCGTTTCAGGAAAAATGCAGAGTTTTCCGATTTTTTCGAAAAAAATTTCCGGAATTTTCCGACTTTTCCGGTAAAAACAGTTTTCTAAATTATGCAGGATCAAGTTCCCTATCAACTGGCATCATTACTTTCTCTCCGACAATGGTGAAAACTTGCAGAAAAAATCGAGGAAAATTCATGTAAAACGCTTTACCGGAGTTTTTCCGACCAAGGAAGCTTTTGAGCGTTTTGCAACCTAAGACAAAGTTGTAGAGCGAAATGAGTTGCATAAAGTTGCTTTTGTGGAAAATTCCATGGAAAACCCGGAAAAGCGGAAAAATTTTCATCGATATGATTAGTGATAAATCTGTTTCAAGAAAAGTGCAGAATTTTCCAAATATTCTGGAATTTCCGGAATTTTCCGATTATTCCGGAAAATTTTCTACAAAAAAGTTTTATAAGCTATGCGAAATCAAGTTTTTTTTTCGTCCTACTGGCATCAATACTTTCTCTTCAACAATCATGAAAACTTGCATGAAAAATCGAGGAAAATTCATGTAAATTTAAAAAAAAAATCATAGTAATAGGAAAAGTCTGTGGAAAACATGGAAAACCGGGAAAATCTGTGTCTTTTCAGCCGTCATAAAAGTGTTTTAATAAAATATCTCCATGCAGCACGTAATAACAATTTAGTTAACGTGAAAAAGGCAGAAAATAAAATAAGTAAAAAACGAGTTTTTAAACAAAACTGAGGCCAAGCCGCATGAAAAAGTAGAAAATAAACTTATCTTAACACACAGAGGTGGACTCAGATTTTTTTATTGGGACATTTCTCTTGAATATTCTTTCTCTTCATGAATCAAATCACTTATTACCTCTGATTGATCATACTGAAATATATCGGTGATTGTCAGCGAATAAAATCTGAGTCCACCTCTGTGTGTGAAGAAAACTTTATTTTCTACTTTTTCATGCGGCTTGGCCTCAGTTTTGTTTGAAAATTTGTCTTTTACTTATTTTATTTTAATTAAGTGACTAAAGTCATATTGATCAAATAGAATCCAGCAAGTTATGTTTAGGTCGTCTGTTTCTTGTGAAATACCTGTACCTTTCGGTGTTCCTCAAGGCAGACATCATGGTCCGTTGCTTTTCTTCTTATATATTAACGATTTGCCAACCGTTATTAATCTATTTGATATTCTGATATATCCTAACTATGTCAACATTTTTAAGACGGTCGATAGCTCTATTGATTGTTGCGCTTTGAAATCAGACATTGACAGCTTCTTCATTTGGTGTAGTAAAAATTTTATGTACCTAAATATTGACAAGTGTAAAGCCATTGGCTTTAGCCGTAAAAATTCTCCACTTCTGATTACATACCATTTCAATGGTATCGCTCTTGACAAAAGCAATGAAATCAAAGATCTTGGTGTACTTTTAGACACCAAACTTACGACATATTAGGTTTGTTCGATGAAAACACCGTGTAAAACAATGTTCCCCAAATTTATCTGGGGGTTTGTGCAGTCATCGAACAAGTTTTTAAAACATCGGGTAAACCTATACTGTAATGACATTTCTCTGACAGTTCTCCTGAATATAATTAATTGTAAAAACGTATTTATAAAATAGGTGGACACAAATAAAATGAGATCTAGCTATTTCTCTATTTCTTCTCTTCTAATTTTTGGTTATTTTTGCTCAAGAAGTAATTTATATGTCCCAATCAGCAACAATTTGCAAGTGACAGCTCTCAAGTGACAGTTCTCAAGTGACAACTGTCAAACCATTACCGCGAGAAATTTTCTGTGTAAGTTCGGGGCAGGCCTGTTTTTCAAAAACCAAGATAGTCTAGCCCGGTGGAGCCCTAGGTTTACCCGGTGTTTTCATCGAACAAGCCTATTGACAAAACAATCAATAATGCTAATACCGTATTAGGCTTTTTGTAAGAAGGTGGAAGCCTTATTTTAAATGATTCTTTTACTTTAAGGACCTTGTATTTAGCTTTTGTGCGGCCTTTTATTGAGTATATATACTAACCCGGTTTGTTGTCCTTTTTATGATATTAATCTAATGCACTTGGAATCTATACAGAGGAGATTTATTCGCTTCGAACTTATTACGTCGCCCATCGAATAAACCTCTTATGCTTCCCCCTTATGAGCAGAGATTAAATCTTCTTAAGCTACATACACTCACGAGAAAAAGGGAGGTAGTGAAGATAGTCTTCTTTTTTTTAAATAATTACTGGTGTCGTAGATGCGCCTGAACTCTTATCTAAAATTAAAACTTCAATATTCTCCCACAAAAGTTGAGGAATGACTCGTATACTATGTTGCATGTCACCTCATCATCGCACCAATTACTGTTATAATGAGCCTCCTATTTGATCTATGTTGAGAGCCTTCAATGACCACTCAGACCTCATTAATTTTGACTTAACTTCGACAAAGTTGAAAAGTCTGTTTCATGTATTTTTGCTTAGATTAGATTTTTTGTTTCGCTCCTGAACAGTGTTTTTCTCTTTTTAGTACGTTCTTCTAATTTAAATTTTAATATTTTTTCACTTTTACTTATTAATATTTCGCTGTGATAGTTTTATAATTTATTATTCTAGTTTTGTTTTATGGCTGATTTACATTACTCGAACATTGCTAGAAAACAGAGTAAGTAGTTTCCCCTTATCTGAAAATACTTTAGAATGATAAGGACAAAAGATAATCCAGCAAAATTTTACTGAGATAAATGTCAAACTCTCCAACGTAGGGGAAATTTTTACTGGCATAATTAGCCATAAAAAGTTCTAGCCAGAAGTATATTTTATGGCAGTAAATTTTGCTATTATGGCAGCAAACTCATACATATAGCTACAAGCGTGTACGAATATAATTGTTTACACGCACACAAATTAAAAATATTTGAAGAAAGTCACAGTACATCAGCTGGAATGTGTCAAAGTTTATTAAAATTTTTTAAAAAATTTTTAAAAATTTGTTTAAATTTTTTTTTATAAAATTATAAATTTTTTTAAAAAGTTTTTAAATATGAAATGTGTCAAAATTTTAAAGGGAATATTTTGTATTCTCTATTGTATTCTGTATCTGTATTGTTCTTGAAAACAGTTCCTTTTTTGATCCGATTTTGTCTCTTTCATTAGATGGTGATACTGTAATAGAATTTAAAAGGAACAGCTCTGTTGTGCCATCAATCAGTGAATGTTTCTCACAAAATAAAAACACTACAGAGGTTATTAGTATTTAAATTAAGGCGAATTAAAAACTTTCTTATACAAATGTGAAATTACAGACTTTCGGAAAGAAATTGTATAGAGATAGTTACTCTTTGGAGTAATAAATATTAAAACCTAAATAAAGGTTTTGCGGCTAGAGATTTCTTTAGAAACCGCTACTATTCCCAATTTCTCTCCTAAGTTTGCTGTAATTCTCCGGCATCTAAGGACATACTGCTATTATAAAAATCGACGAGGATACTTCTTCTTCTTTTTTGGTAATTGCGCGGAGTATGAGCAGGAGCTGGATCTGTTTATTTTTTCACCATCGTCTTACTATCAGGCTATGAAAGATGTTTATGTGATATCTACCCAATTAGTTAGCATGCTGACCTGGATGTATCGCTGACCTTTTTGAGTATTCTGCTTCTGATGTAGTTGTCTTGTACTTTCTCCATTGTTTTAAGGATGAAGAAATGCATTAGATATTCTGATTGAAAATTTTTGTACAGTGACACGCATCATATTAATAAAAACTATTATCATTAATTTTTCAACTTATATTTTATTAAATATGTATTAAAAATCTAAAACAAAACAGAAACGAAATTCTGAAATTTGAGATTTTTTTTTAAGCGAACGAGCTGTTGTATCTGTTGTAGCTCGGCTATCCTCTGTACCAAAATTTCTGTCAGTACGGAGCGATGAGGTAGATGGATGTATCTGAGGAATATCGTTAGATCTAAGCAAATTACTTTGATTGTAATTATTCCGCTATTCTTGGTATTCTCTAATAATTTGATCTTGAACATCAGGAAGACACGGTGAATAACGACTGTATTCCATGGAAAATTCACTATTACCTTGTTTACTAGACCTAACTAAAAAATAAAAACAAATATCAATAAAATCTGAAATTCTGTCTATATACTGTGCCAGCAGTAATTACCTTAATTCTCCAGCATATTGTTAAGAGGATCTTCAGCATAAACGTCCAACAAATTTATGCAATTGACAAATTGATGAAATGCCACAACTGACACTTCGCTATAAAAGAGTGGGAAATAATGTTTTGACAGTTGATCACTTGTTCCTTTTTTTCTAACAGTGCAAAGTAATAAGACCCTCTCACTCACTTTCTCAGCAAAATCGCACGTTCGAGTAATGTAAATCAGCCATTACTTTTATATTTTTGTTTTTATATTTTACTTTACATTTGACGATTTTTGTTGTAGTTGCTTTTTTTAATGATTTCCCATTTGTTTTTTATTTTTTATATTTGCTTTTTTTTCTTTTTTAATAGTCTGGCTTAGCTAAATAAACAAATAAACGCTATTCCGCATCTATTTATTTAGCCTCTAACCCTATCTTCTATTACTCGGCCGCCTTTAATCTACTTAGCTTGAAAACCTATTTGGCAGAACCAAATGATTAATTGCATAAATTTGCCAGACTTTCATTAAAGACCACAGAAATCAATGGATCGCGTGTTATTTTTTGGAATAGAAATTTAAATACTAACGGGGTTTTCCGAAAGCCACCATTATTAAAAATGGAAAAATTTCGAATTTTTTTGGAATTTACCATTAATTAAAATTTACTCACCGCACAGCAATTCAAATATTGCCAGCATTATAATCACTTTACGTATTATGGCATTTAAATGTTAAACTCGAATACCCCCCCCCCCCCCCCCGCACCGGCCCATTCCTTTCTATTTACCGCCGCCATTGAGATTGATTCAATGGATCGCCATTATTGAACAAATGAACATAAATTTGTTAATATCGCAATAAATTATGAAGCTGGGGCGCACAATTTAATTATTGCAATCCATATCGGGTGCATTACTCGTGCATTCCAGCCCCCCCCCCCCCCTCCATTGTAATTGCTTCTGGTGTTAATTACCTCCAAGCATCTCCTCCATCCCATCCACCCTTCTTGTGTATAGGATAGGTACACATTCCGGTAATCCAATTAGGGGGCGGTGCTTTAAATATTTTCCGGGCATCGTGTCGTGGTAGAACTTTAACTAATTGAATTACTTAAATTCAGCAAGTCTACAGGTGTCGTCGAGGCGCGAATCATTACCAAAAAAAAAAAAAAAAAATGGTGCGATATTGGCGGACGGATCGAAGTGAACAAAATTACCAGAGCCCTGTTATTCAGGCTGCCTTGAAATTAAGTCCTTATCAATTACGTGACAAGTTAGTTTCACAAACCTTATCCACTTATCCCGGGGAGATAGAAGTAAGGAGTTTCACTTAGATGTTGTTATCTTATTCCAAACTGGCTTTTGTTCATCCATAAACTTGTTATCTCTTGGATAAGGGGGATGTGGAGTAGCCAACACAGTGATGGAAATGAACTTTTAAAAGATAAATCAAGAGATTTTCACGTCTCATCAAGATGTGATTAATTGCCATTTCGGGAAGATGAATAACGCACCGATGATTTTTGGATCTTTTATACGAAAGGTTTCGGTTTCAGAAGTTAACGACTCTTGAAATTATTTTATGGAAAAATTTTCTGAGGACTGTCTACCTTGGGTTTTTATTTATTTTAATTTTTTTCTAGATTAGCTTTATCGAACTTGGTTGGAGTGAATCTATTTTAAGGTATAGAAGTGCTTTACTGAGAAGGATAAATATGTATGGAATTATAGCAACATGTGTCACTATGTGTAACTTTATTAAAGACTTTATTTATTTAAATTTAATTCAAGTCGCGGTTTCTTTTTTTTTTTTTAAATCGACGACTAAAGACATTTTACATTAGACAATAAGACAATTTTTGCCATCGTCAGCATAGGAAAAAAATTTGAAGTTAATGAGGATTAAAAACAAATTTATGTAAATTATAAGAAAGAGTGGACCTAGTTAGGTGCCTTGAGGAACACCAGAAATATTATTTGTTTCATCAGAAAGGTCTTCATGAAATATGTATAGCTCACTGCGTACGATGAGATCAAGAAAAAGAAAAAAGCCAACTGAGAAAACCAATTTGGGGAAGTTAAGAATTAGAATTTTGTCGAAAGCTATTCCGAAAAACTGTCAAAAAAGCAATCAACTTCATTTCCATTTTCAATAGAATATATTGAAACATTTGTGACAGATTACTTAATTTTGTAGTAAATTTGTCTTTTATAAATCCATGGGAACACAGAGAACACTTGCAGGGGAAGGAAGTACCGACAATCGTGAAACAAGACTTTAAATATCTTGAAAAAACAACTTAAATTTGCGGAGTACCTAGCTAGGGGCTTAGAGCGTTTATTTTATTTACATTTTATTTGGTTTTATCTGAACAGTTATCTGAAATTGTATGCTGGAGGAAAGACAGAAGATGGTAGACGATTCCACATTCGCACAGTACGGGACAGAAAAGCATCACGGAATTTTACTGTACGGCCGAAAGTAATTTGAAGGGTAAAAGGACGTGCGAGGTTTGCAGTGCGAGTATTGCATGCAGGAATTAATCTACAAGGGATCAGAGTAGATATTTCATCTGAATGTTGCATCTAGCGATAAAGGAACGAAAGGTATCCAACATTGCGGCGGTGCTCGAGTCAGTCGAAATGATAACTTATTGCCAAATCGCATGAAGGCTCTCTTTTGGACAATATCCAATGAAACTAAGGCTGTGCGAACAGCCCCGGCCCAGATAGGAATTATATTTCATTCTAGGTCGGATATAGGACTTGTAACGAAGCTCTAGATTCGATTGGCTGGAAATCTTTCGTACACGTTTTCAGAAATCCAAGACATTTAGTTGTTTCTTTGGCAACAGAGCTTAAATTACTGGAAATATTAATGTCAAGAATTCATAAAGACGGTGTGTATCGAAAATCAATACTCCAACTAAAGAAACGGGAGTGGAAAAATTATTATCTTGTTTGAAAGCGATAAGAAAGCTTTGGGACTTAGATGCACTGAATTCGACGCGATTTACTTTGCCGCCCCAAGCGTGGATATTATCAAGGTTATCCATGCAATCTCGTTTGACAAATTTGGCATTCCCCAAGAGTGTCAAAGGAATAAGCGACATCAAGAGTACTGTCATCAGAAAAACTGTGGATGGCACTGAAAGTAGGGGAAAGCAGATTATTGATGAAAATTAATAAGACAGATGGGGAGATAACAGAGCCCTGAAGCGCACCGGCATTAATAGGTGGAACTTCTAATGAAACTCCATCTAGTACAACCCATATTAGGCAACCATATAAAAAAAACTTTCAATCCATAATAGAAGAGGGGTAGAGATCAAGATTTAAGTTTGGTTAAAATGGCTGGATGTCAGACTCTATCAAAGACCTTATCTAGGGCAATGATTTTGGACTCACCAAAATTGTGAAGACTACGATTCCAACGTTCCGTAACTAGCGTCAGCAAGTCTCCAGATGAGCGTCCAGTCTGGAAACCGTACTGGCGATCGGTGACGAGTTGATTAGTTTCTAGATACTTCTTGGGAATAGGCTGAGCTAATTTCCAAGCAGTTTTAGAAATTTTCCTGACGAATACGACAAGTATTAATAGTTTGCGCACAAGCTTAGTCAAGATTGCGAAACAAACAGGACCTTCGGCTTTGGAGACGTTGATCTCCTTAAGGACCTTGAACACATCTCTCGTACGAACGTATGTTAACTCTTGTACACATCCGCATAGGAAATCTAAAACAGGTATTTGTGAAGTGTTAGGAAGACGGGAATTTGAAGCAAAATATTAGCTTTATCCAGGGAGTCAACAACCACTCAACCGGTGTTAAGCAGTTAAGGTATAGAAGAGGAACTTCAGAAGTAGTTCCTGATGGTTTCGACCAGGGATCAGAATCCTTTCCTGCCTTTGGGGCTTGCCAAGAATCTTTGTCTAATATTCTGGTCGAAAAGTAATTTTTCTCTGTGGACAATAGACTTGCAGGTGTTCCGTGCAATCTTGTAGACTTGTTTGAGTTCTGGACATGTATGCAGGCCCTTTCGATTTTATTGCTTGGTTGCAAGAGCGATTTTACTGTTGTTGAGATCTGCTTTAATTAAACAGTAACAATATCCCATAAATTTTCTTATACCCTAGATGAAATCTATAGGATATACTAAGTTTGTCATTCCGTTTGTAACACCTCGAAATAATGATGGTAGAGCAAAATGGATTGAACTTCCAAGCGTAGTATTAAAAGTTATTTTGATTTTTGGAAGTTCGTCCGTCTGTCCGTCCGTCCATCTGTGCGCACAATAACTCGAGAACGCGGATACTTAGAGAGCTGAAATTTTGTACACGGACTTTAAAAAAAAAGTAAAATTAAGTTCGAAAATGAGACAAATCGGGCAACATCTTCGTGGGGTTGCCATACAAAAATTTCGTTTTCAACTACGTATTTGGACACTGCCTGAGAACGCGTCGACGTAGAGAGCCGAAATTTGGTACATGGTGTTTTTATAGTAATAGCAAATAAAATTTCAAAAATGGAATAAATCAGGCAACCCCTTCTTGCCATATAAAAATTTAGGTTTTTTACAAATATTAAAGAAATGTCATTCCATTAAGGATTCAAATGAATACGTTTATTACTTGACGAAAACATATTTAAATTTACAGCTATATCGGTACATATTTACATCTTCCACGATGATTTCAAAATTTACAAAATTCATTCTGCGTGACCTCTAGGCAATAAATCGTAGCACATAAGTGGAAATTTTACTTTATTTTTCATATGTAACCCAACCCATCCCAAAGTGATTTGCGTCAATTTTTTATCACTGTCCATCTGGCGGCCAAATTATCAACAAAATGAATCCCTAAATATATGCAATTTTTTTTTACTTTTACAGAATTAGTTTCCAAACTTATTCTCCTACGTATTCATAAAGTGACAACGTATACCTACTGTAAAATGTCCTTTTTTTTATACAAGTTACCCTAAAAATAGTACCTATTTAATCCAAAATTGAATACCCATCAGCCGACGCTTATAATATTTAGAAGCCAAACCGCAGGAGCCAGACAGATGTCGCAGGTATTAATAATGCAACGGTATTGTCCCCTTAATTGATCTGCTTCGTTACCACTAATTACTTCACAGTGCTTCACAATGTCGATAATTATCTCTCCGTAAATACGCCATTACTACCGCATAAAATATTTACGCGACCTATGAAAATAGCGCTAAAGTTTACTTATCCACCTAGTTACACCGAAAATACTCAAAAAAGCTGGCAGGAAAATCGATGATTTTTGACTTTCCGTGTGGTTTTTCTGCCCTGACGAGACACATCCCTCAATGTGGAAGGACAAAAAGGAGGAAAAAACCAAAAAAAAAACCTTTTAACTTCTTTCATTAACTTTGTGGGAATCGAGAAAAAAATTTCAAACACTTTCCAATCCATATAGCCTGGCCTGGAATCTTTCTTCTTTACGCACTATGGCGCCTCTGACACATCGTTAATTGCGAAGCACAACAAACAAGTAAAAAACTTTTGTTTTCCTGTTTTTTTTCTCTCCCTTTTTCGTGTCGCCTATATGCCCATCATGTAGGGTAACATTAGCACGAGTAATCTATCAATTTTCCGTCGAAGTTGGCGTTACTGATTAAAAGCCATCAATCTCAAGCAGCAACACCAGAAACGCCAGAGAAAGGAAGCAACATATCAAGCGGAAACTAAGTATATAAAAAAAAATCGCAATTGCCACTGCCATTAAATTAAAAAGTGACAGTTTCAGGATAAATAGTGGGAAAATAGGGGGAAGTGATATTAGTGCATCTGGTACGATGTATACAGCATGACATAGTCGTTGCCACGGGTCTGGAATATAGAAAGTCTCCATCTAAGCAACATCCTTCCTACACGACTGAAATGATTGTGACATAATAAAGATGAGGTTGGAGCATGGTGGGGGGGAAAGTGGGTTATGAATGACTATTATTTTTGCCTCATTGATCTGGATGAAAAACGAGATATGGTGGAAGTGAAATTCACGATGTTTTTCCTACTTATGTCGTATCAGCAATTTTCAATCTTGATGGAGGGGGGATAACAATCAACCAACCGCGATATGAGCAAAGAAATAGGTCCTCAACCTCAAGATCTCCAAAAACAAAGGGGACGGATGGAATGGAGTGTCCGTTATTGATGCTGAGATATATACAGGCGGTGCCATCTAGTGCCGGTTATACACTTCTTATAACTGTTGTTGTCCTCGACACACTACAATGTACACGCAATCAATCAATCTCTGGTGCCTGGTAAACAGTGCTGCTTCTGTCGCTAATTACTCATTTCGAGAAGTGCACATAATGTGAAGCTTCGCATCGGTCTTTATCGCTTAGTTGTGGATTCTTCCCACTCTCCTGTCCTGTCGACATAATGACTTCAGAGGGGCAATTAGTATTTTTTTTTGTTCTTTTTTGGAGATTTTTATATCTACTGGGAATAATTTAATTGGATACAGCGGACGGGATGGGAGAGCAATAATATCCCAAGGAGCACTTCGTGTTTATAGGTAAGGTAATTATTGTAGTCTAAGCTTTAAATCTGATTATAATCAGATGCTGTAGCATTTCTGTGTGTATCTTTTTATACCCTAGATGAAGTCCTTCGTGAGGTTGCCATACGAAATTTTCGTTTTCAACTAAATATTTGAACACTGTCTGAGAATGCTTGGACGTAGAAAGCTGAAATTTGGTATGTGGTGTTTTCATTAAACTAGCAAATAAAATTTCGAAAATGGACTAAATCGGGCAACATCTTCTTGTTGTTGCCATATAAAAATTCAGGTTTCTTACGTATACTGTGAAAACGATAAGTCGTAGACATTTGTATTGTACTAAGAACTTTTTCAGAATACAAAATCCTATAAAATTGTTTATAATCCTTTTTTCTGTCCGACGAACCGTTCTAGAAATATATGTGAAAAAGCACTTCAAAAATTAAACTTGCTTAGATCGGTGATCATATGAAATTTTATACGGGCATTCATCTGGGGTATCATAAGAATTATTGCTCTTAGACCAATTCTAGTTTTTTTTCTTGTTTTTTTTTATGCAAATGTTAAGAGGGTTAATGCTAAATTAGGACCTGTTCTTCCTATATTATATCAAATAAATTGAGGTGGATTTCGATTTTTTTTTAATCAATGTAATCCAGAACAATCTTGCGATAATTTTAAAAATTTTGTGGCATTGGTATTATTGGCTATTATTATTAATTGTCAATTTAAGGCGAAAATAATTTTCTGAGTTCAATAAATTATCAAACAAAATTAATCAGAGTCTACCTTTAACCGTCATCAAGCTCTTGAATATTGTCGCTAACAACTGAATAAAAAAAACTGTTAAGAGATGTAAGGAAAAAGCCTTCATCACTTGGAAAATAAAGAAAAAATGTCTAATCTGCAAACAATATCAGGATAGCAATTTTCTATGGTTTTTATTCTACCCTAAAGATAATTACTTTGTATGTCTTGGGAACTGCAACTAAAATCCTTCAATCAAGAAAATTCGGTATGCCTTTAGGTTCGCTTTTTGTGCTCACTTTATTTAATGTCTTTCTTAATCTGGCATCAAAATTAATGTCCCAAAATCTGAAATGTTCTTCATTCATTAAATCACCACAAATGATGCCCAGATAATAAAGTGTTGTAGGAGACAATAAAAATTTTCCCACTGAAGAATATTATCTGGAAAAAGCCTACCATCATATGGAAAACAGCACGTCATTAGAGATATATAGATCTTGGGAAGAATAAATATCAATATGAACATCGCAGGATGTTTCATAAGCGCGTAGCATTAAGTTGCTTTGATTTAAAGGTGACGCGAAAGGAATTTTGTAGCGGTGGTAAAAATTTTTACTATGCCCCTACCTCATTTTGTATAGCTATTTCGAATTAGCAGGAAAAAATCCTTACTTAATTTCGTTTTCCTATTGAAATGCTTAAATATGAGACTATAGCTACCCTCTAAATTTAAGCCTATCCCATTTCTGATAAACAGCAAGAATGGTATAGGATACTGATCAATAAGTTGATATGCAGTGACATAATGCTATCTCTTAAAAATTTCATCAAAACTTAGAAGCAAAGCAATATGTTCATTGAGTTCGCCCTATAGTTACTGAAAACTTGATTGCTTAACCCAATCGGACAAGAGCGTAGAGCACCAAAATAAGACATACAAATATACCTTCAGATCTAAGTCTAGATCGTTCCACATCCGCCAGAGTATGATCCATCAGAAGAAAATTCAAAAAGTAAGAGAACTGCATAGTCTAAGGTTGAGGAGGAGCACAGAGAAATAAGAGATCATTCCCGAACAGAAAGATGCACAATTAAGGTTTTTCTTCCCTACCCGCCTCCCATTTCCTAGACTATAATTTGCGTGGTATGAAATGAGGATTGATTGAACGTTTCATCGAACTGTGTTATGCTATTGGTTGACGATGTTATAAAACTCTCAGGAGACTTAATCCAGTAACAACAAAAGTAATGCCGTTGAACACAAACTCACTACCACCGTCTTGAAATATTTTTTAAAGTAGTAAAATAGTAGGTAGAAGTGGCTAATTCAACGCTTTTAGAAAATTCGAAGACTTCCATATGCAAATGATATTTTTGCCCCCCTCTTGTTTTCAAAATATGTAGTATTGTGAAAAAATTGATGAGAATTTTTGAATCGGCCTATAACTCTCGATAAGGTCGCATCTACAATAAGAGATAAAAACAGAAGATATTGGAGACAGAGTGATGAAATGTCGAATCGACGCAAATGACAAATTAAAAAAATTCAAATTCGATTATATCTCCAGGGAATTTTAGATGTGATGGTGTGTCGAGTTTATGGGATCTACTATCTGGTGCCTCGCAATGTTATGCTGATGTCATAGTTGGAGGTGACTTTAATGTAAATATTCTCCGCTGTGATTCCTTAGCTGATCGGTTCTTACACTTTTTCCAATCAATTCATCTCAATGTAGTCAACTCCCAGCCAACATATTTTAATGCAACACAAACCCTTCACTACTTGACATGTTCCTAGTAAATGATAGAAGTAAGGTGTTGTTCGTCGATCAGATCAGCCCTTTTAGATCGTTAGATCATGATCTTCTGTTTATGGGCTACAAGCTTTTAATGTACAATAACCCCCAACAAACTACTCCTACCAAGACTACAATAGCATTGACGTTGAATCTTTGTTTGAAGAATGCAGACAATTGCCATGGGACACAATATTTGATTGTGACTGAGTGAATGATCAGGTTGATATTTTTTTCATTCTTAGTTGGATATCTTTTAGAAACACATGTTTCTCTTAAATCCGGGTGCCCTTGGTGGTCGCCTCGTATTCGTTTATTGATCGCTGAGAGGGAATTCTTGTACCATCGATATCGGCGTTTGAAAACTAATGAGGTGCGTACTCAATATAAAATTGTTCGCAACAAAGTCAAGAAGAAATACTAAATGCCAAAACTACAGTAGTAAGTTTAGCACTGACCTGAAACCCAAAACTCTTTGGCGTAATCTCCGACAAGCTGGTGTGTGTGGTCCTGAAAGATCACCCTGCTCACTACGTCCTAGTGACCTAAATGCGTATTTTTTGTCCGCTGGAATACCTTCAACATACAACTTTAATACCTCCCATGATATTCAAGGTTTGCCTCTGCATTCCTTCATAGATAATTGTTTTTATTTTCGTGGAGTAGGCCTGGAGGAGATGATTTTTGCTGTTCTTTCGGTGAAGTCTGATGCCATTGGGCCAGACTCCCTCCCACCACGCTTAATAAAAATACTGTTACCTGTAATTGATAGGTATATTCTTCATATTTGGAACACCTGCCTAACGTCGTCCAGTTTTCCCAACATCTGGAAGGATGCTACTGTTCTGCCGATCCCGATGAGAGCTAATACCAAATTACCTAGTGACTTTCACCACATAAGCATCTTATCTTTTCTATCGAAGGTGCTTGAAAAACTCGTATGTAATCAGATCCTTGGCTGGGTGGACGCGAACAAATTTCTGTCTTCTTGGCAATCTGGATTTCGCGCTTTTCGGGGTTGTGAGACTGCAGTATTTAAGGTTACCACGGATATCAGGGCTGCCATGAATGATAATAATTTTGGCATTTTAGTTCGCTTGGATTTCTCTAAGGCCTTCGATAGTGTTGACCACGGCCTTCTCCTTCATAAATTAGCAACCTATTTTAAATTTAGTGCAACAGCTATTTCCTTGGTCAGGGCGGATATAAATGGTCGTTCCCAGCATTTTAGAGTTTGTAATGAATTCTCAAATGCCTTGCCCATACTCTGTGGTGTTCCGCAGGGTTCTGTGATTGGCCCATTATTATTTAGTCTCTTTATTAATGACCTTCCTTTGGTAGTGGAGGATGTGAACGTACACATGTATGCCGATGATGTATACAGATTTATCTAAGCAGGCCTATTGGTCTGCTTGAGGATTGCATTGAGCGTCTTAGCTCTGATCAATGTCGAATACAAAGGTGGTCGATTCTCAATGGACTTCTACTTAATCCTGCAAAATCACAGTGCTTGGCTTTCTACAACAGCGCTTTAAAAGTCATCGATATACCCCAGATTATTTTGAATGGTTTTGTTATCCAGGTGGCCGGAAGGGCTACTAATTTGGGAATTGTTCTGAACTGTGATATGATGTGTTGCGACAACGTTAGTTCGATTCTCAATAAGGTGTATGCGGGGTTGAGAAGGTTATGGCTCTCGGCGAGTATTCTGAGCACTAATATGAGGCTAAAATTAGTGATTACACTGATTATGCCTTATTTCACATTTGGAAGTCATATTTTTCCTAGCTTGGACAGCGAGTGTAGGCGTAAGATGGAGGTGGCTTTCAATGATTGCGTACGATTTGTTTATGGCCTGCGAAGGTTTGACAAATGTTTCTCCGTTTGTTAACACGTTACTTGTTTGCTCGCTGAGTACATATCTTAAGCGGAGAATAATTCTTCTTCTATTCAAAATATTAAAGAGCCACCAAGCAGAATATCTTAAGAGAATTTTTCCAGCTCTCTTCTTCGCCACGTACTCATAATATTGTAATTCCGCGATTCAGTAAATTACTTATGGAACGTTCTTTCCCTGTTCAGGCTGCCCGTCTTTGGAATAGTCTACCTGTAAGCGCTCAGAGGGCCCAAACTGTCGATGCATTTAAGACTCTCATTAAAGCTCACATTTAACGTCGATTTTCTTCCAATATTACGAAAAATTTTTGATATTTCTTGGATGGTTTCCTGTCGCGCGGTGAGTACAACTTTGTAAATTATTGTTCTCTAGCTATTTTTAACTTGTTTTGTTTTTTAGTTTTTAGTTTAGGTATCTCTTTAGTGTTTTTCCTTTATTTCTTAGTTTTTTATATATATTTATTTATTTATAATAATTTTTCTGGCTTTGATTTGATTCATGTTTAACTAATTCATGACTTATTTTGGTTTTTATTATTATTTTTTTATTATTATTTAAATTTGTTTTTTTGTTCTCTTGTGCTTAACTTAATTTTGTATTCTTACCATATTACTACTGTACTATTAAAAGATTGTAATCTTGTGTACATATGCCATAGCTAAATATATTATTATTATTATTATAATGTGATAAAAGTTGAGCAGCCTTCTTAACGGCATCAGTTTAGTCAAAAAATAAAATAATCTTAAAAAACAAGAAACCAAAATCCTCAACAAAACATAAACCTTAATGCACTCAGTCCTTTCCCGCCACTCCCTCACCCAAAACAATACACAAAACTTAAAAAAAAAGACAGTAAGCAACTTTCTATGCACTCAAACGAACAAAACTTTCTTATTCAACAGAAAGAAGCTTACCACCCACACCCACACCAACCATAATTCCTTAGATGTGAAATCATAAAAAGAAAGCATTTTCTCGAAACATTTTTCGAAATTTGTATTTTCGCAATCCCTGCGCCAACAACAACCATAACAGCATCTCTCCTCGTTGCAATTTCATTGCAGTTTAAGTGCATTTTCTGCTATACTCCTCCGGAGATAATCCATATGGCGATGATATCTGTACCATCATAGCGCACTTCTTCTTCACAGTATACACGAATCCGCTGTAATCGAAATCATCTCATCGCCCAGATTTTTTCCATGGCGCCATTCAACCAGTTCTCTACATTCATTCATGGATGCGAAACGAAGTATTCTCGCATCGCATTACACACAAGAGAGTAGGAGGAAGGAACATCCTACTTCCAATAAAATCGAGATAACTGATAAAGTGAGCACATATTTTTGCAAGGATGAGACTATAAAAAATTTATTTGTTTCCCAGGCTATACACATATCTCTGTTGGCGAGATACATACTTTTCCATCATCGTTTTATGTTTCCGCTGAAAGAGGTCCAAACCATAAATAATGAAAAGAAATTGTTTCGAGATCGTATAGAGCAGAAATAAATTTCTTCGGAAGCGGGGGCGGTCACCTTTCATACCTATACATGTGTAAGAGAAGAAATTTAAGTGAACAACGTTATTTAAGAACAGTAGAAAAGTGATGGTATCAAGAGAAATCTTTTAACAGGAAATCCTGAAGGACCTATATAAAATGCTGATTACAAACTGAGATCCTTCGGGAACTGATGTTTAATTTTTTCGATATACAGGGTGTCTCGTACGTACCTCATTTCCTTTATACCCCGGATTCCTCACTCAATTTCGAAAAGTAAATTGCATGAGAGGAGAGCCGGAAAATGCAAGGTGTGGGCGGTAGGGGGTTTTGTGATTTTGGGTGCTTTTTATCCTAATATCATGTAACTTTCTTGTTATACACCCTATTAAGGTGATTTGCATCTCAGGTGATAGTAAACCCTCTACGGTTTCCAGCAAATGCCAAACCACCTCTCTACGCCCTTTCTGTCGGCAGTTACAGGACGTCAAAGTAAAAAAATTGGAAAATTTTGCAATTCCTTTTTCAATTTTAACGGTTTTCCCGCCAAAATGCATGATAACTATACAGTTTTATGACAAGATTTAAAAACCCCGGAATGATACCTTTAATTTGACTATGCGCATGTACCTACCTAAATGCTACCGTTATTGAGATGTTCCCGTTACATTAATTTTGCTAATAATAATAGAAATCGCGCCTAATTTTATGCAATTCCACGCAAATTAGCAAAATTCATGAAATTATGCATCATAAAAACGGGAATATCTTAAAAACGGTAGCATTTAGGTAGGCATATGTGCAGGATCAAATGAAAGGTAACATTCGGAGGTCTCGAAATCTTGGAAGAAAGTGCTATCCTTGTCTTGTCTTTTAGCGGGGAAATCGTTAAAATTGAAAAATAAATTGCCAAATTTCCCAATTTTTTTAATTTAACGTCCTATAACTGCCGATGGAAAGAGGGTAGAGAGGTGGTTGAGTATTTGCTGGAAACCGTAAAGGGTTTACTATCACCTGAGATGCAAATCACCTTCATAGGGTGTATAACAAGAAAGTTGCATGGTATTAGGATAAAAAGCACCCAAAATCACAAAACCCCCCTACCGCCCACACAGTGTATTTCCCGGCTCTCCTCTCATACAATTTATTTCTCGAAATTGAGTGAGGAATCCGTGCTATAAAGGAAATGCGGTACGTACGGGACACCCTGTATAGACAAAGAATTTCATTTATTTTCCTCGGACGGGAATCGAACCCAAACTTGTTAGAATCGGTCAAAGATGGAGAATAGAAGAATTTTAAGAATTTAATTCGTGGACTCAACGTTGTAAGGCCCTTGAGCACTTTTTCCCTTATTAATGTTAAATCTAACCAAAAAATTCAGATCAACTTGTGTGTCAATTCAAATCACACCGCAGCAGCAGCACTTGTCGTCACTTCTTATAATCATCACATGAACACCTCTCTCCAGCTCCACCATAACCTTTCTTTGGAAAGTCACAAAAGTTTCTCGGTAAAATATTTCCACTCTGAACAGCAGAAAATTAAGTTCTCGTTGCAGAATGAAGACATCAATTTTAGGAGAGATTACTCGTAACACTTTCTGCAGCCCTGCATTTTGGTTAAGTTTATCTTCATACATAATCCCCCGTCTGCAAGTGCAGACGTGGAACAAGTGGGGGGGAGATGAGCTGCACCGGGAACGCTTTAACACTAATGTCAGATAGTTGTCTTTCCGCTTTCCGCCTTCCACATGTTCCTGAATTGGGTCAGATCTAATTTGTCAGATACTATCCAGAACTATTGATTTTAACAGGAATTCAGTCTGGGGTGTGGAAAAGTCAGCCCCCCCCCCTACCTCCCTTCACCAACTTCTATAACAGAGGATTATTTGCGTTTTAAGTGTGTAACTGCTGTCAACCGTAACTGCAGACGGAAGTTTATGCTAACTTCACTTGCTAAATTAATTCTGTTTCCTTTTGGTGAATTTTATTCACCATACGTTGGCTGGCGTTGTCTGAGGTAGGTATACATATATTCTTGGTGGAGCAACTCCTTTGAGATTCTTATGACCATCACCAGATCTTTACATCTACCAAGATGTGGGTAAGTTGTTTACGTCAAGCACATAACAAATGTCGTGTGTGTAACTGAAAGACAAGCATTCTGGAGGAAGGTTTTCAAGGCATATCTAGTGACAAAATTACAATTGCATAAAGGCACACACACACACACAGCCAGCATTTATAGCTCAGGCTCAGAAGGACACTAATAAACTTGTCGCTGAGGAATTTCCAATCTCAACACAACGAATCAAACTACCATTAATACATCTATGTATGAGAGACTGCAGGCCAACAACAACAACATCTTGTAAGCCTACAAATTTACATCATCCACAAAGAGGTCGTGCGGTTGTTTTGTAAGAAGAAGATTCCGTCCCGCACCCTTTCCTACATGATGAAAATTTATAAACATTAGCGCTACTATCCTGCAGCATTCCTTCCTCCTTGGTGGGAAATATGCAATGCCACAAATCACATTTACGTTAAGTGTAATTGTGGCACATTTAGCGCTTATCACCGCACTAAAAGTCTAATTACCATCCACGCCAAGAGGTGCGAATTCTTGCAGTACATTTTCTGCAATGGAGTGCACTTGGGAACGGAGCTGTGATGTAAGGTCTAAGGAGAAAATCGCGGTCCCTCTTAAGTGTTTTTATGCATGTACATGTTCAGAAGGTGGCAGTACAGAAAAATTGCACCTTTAAGAATTTCACCGTTAATTAGTGTTGTTACTGGCATGCCATAGTTATCTGTAAATTTCTGGAATTGGCATTCCATTGGGTGGCCGCAAATTGTTTACGAGCACGTCACTCACATTTTTCTGTCCTATCTATGCCTGGGGAATTGAGTTGTTGAGATGGCTCCGATTACATTTTCTCGTCAATGTCAGAGATTATGATTTGGGGCACAATTCACACCCAACTAAAGTGAAGTGGTGTTTCTTTTTTGTTATTGTTGTAAAACAAACATGGCTTTATCATCACGTCTAATGGACCGATGAAATTTTAGTAGTATGTGTATTTTTAAGAGGAGCGCTCCTGATTTTTTGAAAATCACAGGTGATCATCTACCAAGAAATTATAAGACTTTTGTGACGTGCAAGCTTGTGGCGACGCGTCTGTGTCTGGTGGCACATTTGTGCATGCTTTACCAACCACACAGTGTAAATCTGACGGTAACATGTACTTCCCAGCTAGTAATATGTTGCTGATCGCAGAGAAAGCCTTAGCTATAGGTAGACTTTGGTTATTATCTAAAATTTTAAAAAATATTAGTCTCATGCTATGAGTAAGTTACTAAAGGAGAGGCTCATCAATAACAATTTTTGTGGCAATATCAAAGATGTGTAAGTGAGTTTATACACACACACTATAATAATGCGCATTGCAGGCGGATGAAAAAAAAAGTTTATGCAGAGAATTTTGGTGCGGCTTTTGAAAGTATGAAGTAAAATTGTATACCAGCAGCAGCATATTGAGCACCTTTTGAGGTTCGCGGTTCTCCAGAAAACCTATGTTCATTTTCTGTTGCCCAAGTTCTTTGTAAATCTAAAATACGAGTACATTAAAAATTAAATAGTTTTGTCAAAATTACAAAAACATTTACCAATATTCTAATTCCGTGTTTATTATTAAAATAGATACAAATACAAATTTTTCTATCTGCACTTCCAATTCTTTCTTCTAATTTAAATGCAAATACTGCGCCTTCAATTCATATGCTTAATATTTATTACTAGATACTTGGCTTAGTTATTTATAAATACACTTGTTCTCATTCAATTGCCCGATTCGTAAGTAAAAAGGAATTCAGGTTTCTTGTACTCCTATCGAGGTAAATGCAAAAGAATTTCAGAGGATTACATATTTTTAATCCATCTTTAAAATCTGCTAACAATTCGTATAAACATAAGCTGACAAATTGAATGAAGAAAAGGGGAAAAAGGTTAAATATTTTTTTATTACACTCCCCCCCACCCCACTTTCCCCTTAGCTTCCTTAAAAATTTTCCAAACTCATTCGTGATATTCAGTGATGAATGACGGAATCTTCCCAATTTGTGAGAAGAAGACCAGGACAAGGTTGTAAGGACGACTGCATACTACAATCAAATGATTCTATAATACAAAGATATTGCCGGCACATTGTGTAGTTTGGCCTAAGTAAAAAATAATGTAGAATCTCCGAGATTCCACTTATGTTGAGAAATTATTAAAACTACGCATTGTACACGGACTCCACTAATCATGAGCAGCACAGCCTGGACCTGATGTAGAGAAGGTCTCAATTTTTTCCTTTAAATTTATTGGATATGTTTTCTTCAGAATTTGTATGAGTTTGGTCGACAACAGCGAGCGTATGAGCGTAAACCACTTGACATCTAATAAGAATGGTCTGAGCCATCCTATCTAATTCCTATAGTCAAGAATGGTACAATTTTTGGTTAAAATCTGCTTGTCTCCTTCAAGCTCAAAATGTATACTGAACTGTAATCAATTTTGGTTATATTAATTGGAATGCATTGGAATTGACATAAAAATTGAAACAAATATATTTTTATATACGTCTATCTCTTACAAGCTCAAGCATATTTGACATCAAATCTGCAGATGAACACATTTTTCAGTAATATTAAAAATTAATTTTTGTGTTAATTAAAACGAATATAAGTTCATAAACAATTTTCATTGAATGCAAGACTGTTTTATAACATCTTTAGTGTTTCCAATCGACAAATAATAAATAATTATAAATTGGTGTGAAATTGTATGAAATAAAGGGTTTTCACAGCCTGTTCAATATTTGTGCCATTTTTGAAGTAAGAACGCTCAGTCTATTCTTATTATATGTCAGAGGCGTAGACGCTAGTTAAGCAATAAGTATTCAATTCTTTTTAGAAATTTACAAAAAATGTTTCGGCAGAATTTTTATTCATTTAGTGGCCGAATGGAGTTATTTTCTTAGCTATTTCTTTCTACTGACAATGACAGTTCAAGTTTGAGATCTTGAGCTAAATACAGTAAAGTTAGTAAAAGTTTTTGAGCTGATTAACAGGTATACTCGAATATAAAACTAATTTATGTTTCCTTTATAGTAGAAAGCAAACTGAGTTGACGAAAGGTGTCGCCGCATTAGTTCCAGCCGATATCATCAGACAAGTATGATGTTATTGTTGAACGCCGATTTTCTTTTTGTTTATTTTCAGCCTTCCCCTCCCAAGTAATATTTCCCCTCTTTTTCAGGTCGAAATTACGTCTATTCGACGTAAATTAGGGCAGCGACTAATTGTGGTTAAGTTAAGATTACCTAATATTTATGTCCGATTTACGTAAGTGGAGAATGAGAGGACGTCGTATCGACGTAAATATTAGAGAAATTAGGGAATATTTCCTTATATGGCACAGGACTCATTTCCATGATTTGATAAATTTAACGTAAATTTCACGTCGAATGTACGTAATTTTCCTTAATCTCGACCTATTTTCTACCTAGTTTAACTCATGTTAAGGTGTGTGTTAATATAGAAGGAATTACATTTTATAAGAATTGTATGTGTATATTTTCCCTAGTAGGCAATGTAAATATTATGAACAAGGCACATAACTCCAAAGTATTGCTTTTAACAAGTATATAGAAATTATGACCTTATTCAAATTTAATTCTCGCAGCTCCTAAGAGTTCAATTTAAAACGAGAAAAATTTTATTGATAAATATGGAAATAATTTTTCGAAAAACGCCAATGCGCTTTAAACATATTTTTTAAATTATTCTTTGGTTTCCGATTTAGAGCATTGAAATTAATTTAAATATTCTTTAATCGTTCTGAAATTAGAAAAATTCATTTATTTCAGTTTTTTCGCACTAACTATGGAAAAAAATTAATTATAAAATAATTTTTCTATTCATTCCTTTAATATATGACAGCCATGTTTTGTTAAATAAATATGGCGCATGTTACATTTCTCGACCTAAAAGTTAGTTTGACTTACAATTTTTCCTTATACGACGAATTTCCTGGATGGCTAGACGAAATAACCAAATTTTTCGACTTTGAGGGCAAAACTCCTTATTTAGGTAATTTTGTATTCAAAGGTTATGATAATTTTTTTCTATAAATAAATTTCAACTTAAAATAAGGAATTTCGCCCTAAATTATGGAATTTCGCCTTAAATAGGTAAAAGACATTTGACAATTGAACGAATTGAATTGATTTATTTACATCCTTAAAAATAGTAAACCATGTTTAGCATCATCATTTGGATACAAGATTTGTTAAAATGCGGTTGAATGCAAACGCAGTTGAATATGCGTATATTCCGCATGATTGAGAAGCAAATAATTAAGTGTACCTGGTCCAAGTCAAGTGTAGCATCTTTAAGAAAATATGCAAATGGTATTCCAGAGCCTGACTGATTCCGATATAAAAGTGTCGTAAATAGAAGCAAATATTTGTAATCTTGATGAAATGATTCAATGGGAGGAGCAGTTCAATAATTCCAGTGATAATGAAGCCAAACAAAAGTAAATT
Organism: Dioctria linearis; assembly: GCA_963930735.1. Lineage (NCBI taxonomy): Eukaryota > Metazoa > Arthropoda > Insecta > Diptera > Asilidae > Dioctria > Dioctria linearis. Next base: position 2,940,166 of record OZ005740.1, on the reverse strand, counting down.
AACTTTAATTTTTGGTTGTATTATTACGTAATTTCAACTTTTAGGGATTTCGCCAAACGTGGCCATTTAGTCCAATTTACCGTGAGGTTAACATTTTTGGGAATTCGGACTTTGAGGGCGAACACAATCGAATAGAGAATTATTTAGGGAATATTTACGTTATCTTGCCTTGAACTTGGGAATAGATCTAACTACAAAGTCCATACATTTCCTTAAAGTTGACCTCAAAATTAAGTAAAATTTAGGTAAAAAGTAAGGAAATTTGCCTCAGATTTATTTCCTTACGAGGTAAATTTAAAAGGAATTACGTAATTTTACCAATTTTACCATAATAATTAACTACAAAATCAAGATTACTTTGAGGACCTATTTTAAGGAATTATTAAGTAAAATTTCCTTCCTAATTAACCGTAAAGGAGAGTGGCCTTTGAGGTTAAATTCTTAAGTCTAATTTACGTAATTTTAACCGAAATAGGTCGATCGTAAGTCTCACCTCAGCCACCGATTGATTGTGTTTTATAAAAAAAGGAACAGGTTGTGTATTGGAGAATTATTAAAAAAAAAAAATAAAAAAAAAATTGGAACTGCATTCAGAACTGACCAATGTTCTATCAGATGACCGATGTTTCTTCTTCATACCGCTAGCGGCCATTCTATTCTTTCAGTTTCACGTACCTACCTTTTAGGTCACTACTGATTGACAGACCTCTTGGCACAGAGCTACTATACTAGCTGACGGTCATTTTGACACAGCACTTCTACTAGCGGCCATCTTGATGCAGCGCTAGGTGCTTCGACCACTACACATCCGCACCAGGTGCTTCGCCCACTACACATCCGCACCAGGTGCCACTCTCGCTATCGTCAGATCGGCATAGGGCCGACCTGTCGCAATAGTTACAATCCCAGGATCAACCAGGTGTAAACAGCGTTAGCTCTGTTTCAGACGCTCCGTCCGAGTCGGCATACAATGTCGGCTTGGCCTCATTAATACCTAATAGTAGGGTAGTGTTTGCTTGAACTGCGCTAAACATCAGTTGGCCGAAGGAAGCGGAGGTCCACCCGGGTTCGGCATAACTGCAGGCTCCCTCGAGGAACTACCAGTTGTCCATGATTTAATTGGTTACATTTATTTTGCATTGAATTAAATTTTAGGATGACTTCGACATCATCTGATGGCAACCTATCCAGCAATACGTCCGGGGCATTCTTTGAACGCAAGACCGAGGTCTTCCTCAAGTTATAATTCATGACTCATTTAACCAGGTTTAACAACCTATCGAGAAATACGACTGGGGCGTTCCTTAAACCCAAGGCTGAGTAACAGTTCAGGAGGTTTGGTTGGACCCATAGAGAAAACAGCAATAGAGAGCGAGAGGTGTTTTACGTTTTTGAGTGAAGAGTCCTACAATCGAGGCCAAGATAGAGACATTGAATAAATATCTTAATAAGGAAACAGCATATCGGGTGAAAACCTAAGCCACGCGCCGAATTAGTGTGTATTAGTGTGCTGTGTTTGTATTCGTTTCGTCATGGCAGTAGTGAATCCATGAAATTTTGAAGGGGGGCATTTTTTATAATTCAAATTACTATGTAAAATAAACGAATTTTTTAGCGCCCCCTTATTTTGAGATAATATTTCTTGGCGTTGCCTATGATAATTTAAAGTACTTGTCACAATGAAATGTCAGAAATCAAGCAGAATTTTCAAATAGCGACCAGCCCTCTTGTCATCATTTCTTACCCCGCTCTATGAATTTGACTGTCATTGAATTTCCTACTCACGTACACTGTATTCGCACGAAACCCCGCTTCCTTATTAGTTATTTATTCAATGGATAGAGAAAAAGATGAACAATCAACTGAAAGGAGGCCTTGTGACTTTTATAATAGATGGCGCTCAAATCAAATGAGTAATTTTATTTTTGACTTTTGCAATTTTCCAATTTCAAGTAAATTTGTGAAATAGAAAATTGACGGCGTTCGAAAGCTAAATTGTGTTGTTTTTTTTTTTAAAGAAAACAGGGGGAACAGGAGATACCCAACCCAAGCACGGAGGCCACAGCGGCCCATTGTGCTATCCTGAATCCCATTCAGATAGAAGGGGAGACCCTAGAGTATCCAGTCTGCTCCGGGCGAAAGCCGGACACTCGCACAAAAAGTGCTCGGTTGTCTCAGGCTCTCCCTCCATGCAGGACAGACACTCAGGGTTGTCAACAACTCCCATCCATGTTAGATGAGCGTGAAGTGAGCTGTGGCCGGTGATGATGCCAACCACGGTTCTACATTGTTTCCTTCCGAGCCCCATGAGAAAATGGGAGATATTCCCATTGGGCCCATCAAGAAACAGTTTTGTACACCTACAAGCACTCAGGTTCTCCCATCTCTGCTGATGTTTCCTATGAACATCCGCTTTGATGAGAGACCCGATATTCGAGGTGGCAACGCCTACGGCGGGGTCCGGTCCGAGGAACGGAGAGTCGGAGCCAGCCCTAGCTAAAAGGTCAGCCCTTTCATTCGCCATGATCCCCATGTGACCAGGAACCCACAGGAGGGACACATTGTTGTGAAAACACAAACTTATCCACTGACGACCTGCAGTCCCCCAGTAACTTAGACGTTATCCGAGGGCCATTCAGAGCCATCAAGGCTGCCTGACTATCCGAAAGGATAGCGATATCTCTGCCCTTGATTTGCATATCAAGGGCTAACTTCGCTGTCATTGAGATGGCCGAAGACTTCAGCCTGGAAGACAGTGGTGTGTTTTCCAAGTGAGTACTCCATTCCAAAATCAGGTTAAGGAAAGTAGACACCTCCCTCATTAGTGAGAGAGCCGTCGGTGAAGATTTTTAGAGCAGACCGGGGAAGGCACGATAAGGCACCTCCCTCAGTCCACGATTCCCTTGCAGGAAAGCTTACAGAGAAGCGACGCCCGAAACGAAGCTCTGGTACCATCGCATCGCGTGGCATACCGGCCAGAGGGTTTTCCAAGTGGTTATTGTAATCCGTAGTTGTCGTTGTGGTCATCCCTTACAACTGAAGAGAGTGGTCAATAAAATCTAAAGTTGGATGACCGTCAAACGAAGATCCGTGCGATAGTCTACATAGCCACATTTGAGAATAAGTGCAGCATTTGCTTACAGTTGACCAATAACGGTAGCAGTATTGCAGCATGTTCAACCGCAATCCAAGTGAGTTTTTGCGGCGTTATGTAACTGTTGATGAAACATGAATCCATTACAGCACTCCAGATATGAAAGATAAACGTGGCAAACGTATGGTAGTTTCATCAGCCGGAATAGTCTGGATTACAATTTTCTGGAGTTCGCATGCCGCAATTTTCATTAAATAATTGGAAAAAGGAAAACCAATCATAGGACTTTACGCGATGCATCTTCAGGTTGAATCGATCTCAGATTGAATTGATGGAAAAACGAAAAAATGCACCAGCTCACATTTTTTGCAATTGCCATGCCTAAAAGTATTCTCCAAATCTGGTCCCACGACTTCTTTCTTTTCCTAAACATGAACAAATGACACTGGTGGAAAAAAACACGGTCAACGTCGTGCGCATATTTTGCAAAAATCAAGAAATCGTATTTTTTAAAAGGCTTCAAAAAATTGGAAAACTATTGGGAAAATCAAAGTTTATTGAGCTAACAAGGAGACTATGACGAAAACTTAACAATTCGAAGTCACTTATCACTTGGAAAATCCTGAAAGTTCGACAAAACATATGAAACCTGGCTTGAGGTGTCGGAAAGATGTAAAAAAAAGATTCTTTGTATGTTCCAGATTTCTAATTTTGGCAGCAGGGATGTACTCTGGATAACCTCTTACTTCATAAAACAATAGCCTTAGACAACAATAGATACAATGCACAGAGGAAATGATCTATAGAAGAACTCATCCAAAAAAATCGATTTTCTACTCAATTGCCAGATGTTTGCGGTTCTGTTACAAAAAAAAAAAAAAATTAAATGAATGAATCCGGATCATTCCTTGTCATCTTCTCCCAATATTGAATTTCTATAGCTTAAAACGTGAAACATTTTACAATCTTCCTTTATGTACGACACCAGCCTTTGCTTATTCTACAAAAGATTTATGGAAAATGGGTCCGCTTAAGTCAGCTTCATAAACCCAGACAGATCTTATATAATCCCTTCAAGCCAGCCCCGCATTTGACCCTTCCAGCCCACGTGTCGTCTAATGCTATTAACTAAGGATGAATATGAATATATTTCCATAAACAATTGATGTGACAAGAAGTCACATCTAGATGCAAATATGCCGTCTACCCACCCACCTGCCCTTGTGCGACGGGTCTCCACCTATCGATTCGTTCGCCTCTGGGTCGTCTTCCAAGCAAAGTGCTCCCCAACTGAAAATCAATGAGTGAAAACTGTTGATTTCTCCCATGCACATCAATGTCTCCACAAAATCAGTGACATGGCTCTTGACAGATCAAATACCTACCAAGAGTATACGCCATAGGTGTCATTACTTTGGAATAAAATTTTATCCTTTCCGTTGTGAGTTCTACTATCCTTACTCAAGGATAGAGGGATGATGGTGATGCTGACTCCTACCTAGCCTATACGTGCGACAATTCAATTCTATGAGAAAGTTTTTCTTTTCCTCTTATGCTATTCCAGTAAAGGGTCGAGAGCTTACTGGCTCTTATCATCTTGGTTGAATATTTCTTGAGTTGTCAACCACAAATGCTTGGATGCCTTTTTGGAGCAGGTGAGAATACCACTGGCAAGGAGGAAGCACTAAGGTATATGTCACATCGTGCATGTATTAAAGATAGACGAGAAAAGTATTTTTGCTTGTGCAGTTGACGATATACTTTCGTATATCTGGAGGGAAATTGTCAAGATAAATCAAATCTAGTGAACAGTATTAAGGCAATTTGCGCTTGTCTATTTCTAGTGGGTGGGGGGTGCCTTAAGCTGTACTCCAATGGGTGCCATCAGAAATACATTATTTGGTGAAGAGCGATAAGGCTTTCATATATATATACAAATGGAGTTTTGGGAATATCCGCAAAGTGATATGAAGACCGGTAGAAACGTATGTGTAGCCACTGCTTTGAGTTAAGTTCGTATTTGTATGTCTGTACATAAATTAACCCTTAAAAACTGTGCGGTGATTTAGATATCATTCGTAACATTAAATTTTAGATGTGTATTTAAATCTATCAATCGCAAGGTACTTTTATGGAAGCACTTCCTACTGTAATAAAAAACAAAGGCAATATCTCTGGAGCTGTAAAAGGGGACGCTATAGAAAAAAATTCGGCATGATTGCAGCGGATCATGTAAGAAGTGTTGGTGCTAGAAGAAGCCAAGATTAGTTAAGGTCAATAGCAATAAGCTCTCAAACTGAAATAGCTCTTACATAATATGGACTAAAGGGCATAGGTCGGCTTCATTTTCTTCTAATCAGATTGCGCTCTAATAAATAAAATCGGAGTCTCGTCTCTGTATCGTAGACATCTCGAGGCGGTTAAAATAGGTGGTGTACCATAAGGGTCGATCTTAGGTTCACTACAGTTTTTCAGAATAAAGTCATATATCATCTATTCCTATAATAGCTGTGTTCTTTTGTGTACCTTGTTCTAGAACTCCCATATACTGGAGAGAACAAATTGTTCTGTCGATTGAAGCGAACTATTTGTACTGTTAGCTTCATTTATACAACTTCTATGAAAATGTATGAGGCGTTCGTTTGTGTATCTTTTGTTCTGCTCTGTTTAGTGGACACAAAAGAATACAGCTACTATGTGATATAAACAGAACAGAATGGAGAGTGGCGATCTCCATGTTGAAATTAAAGTATGTATACAGTACTGTGCAAAAAAAATTAGCTCACTTTCATTTTCAAGATATCTGCTCGAATTTCTTGGAATTGAGGGTGGGGGTGTAAATTTTATTGCAGTCATTAGGTACTTACGGGTGTCTAGTTTCTATAATGTTAATAATGTTAATGTTAAGAGTAGGGGCGACTAGGCCTCCAGGACCTTGCGGACACCGCTACCATAGTTGATGTATTGTGCATTCCCCTATAGTGATTAGGCAAAATCGAGTCTTTTAACGAGCTCGATTATTGCTTTCGGAGTTAGATTGCAGACATTATCTGGAGAGATAAGTTCTCTTCCAGTGATTTGCAGCCTTAGACCTGCAAGCGCTGGGCACTCACATATAACGTGCATCGAGGTTTCATCTTCATCTTCGCACAGTCGACACAGTTCACTGTCGCATTTGCCTATCTTCTTCAGGAAGTGACGGAAGGGGCCATGACCAGTGACTGCGCTAGCAAATGGTCTGAGCGACTGTCTGCTAAGTCCAATAAATTGACGCGACAGGAAATGAGAAGGATTGAAGAATTTCTTCGCCTGCCTCATAACGGGCCCGCTACGCCAAAGGAGATCCGCAGTTGCCTGTTTTTCCACTTAAGCAGTTCCCCCTAAAGTGGTTTTTGGTAGGCCAAATGTCGGACAGGGACCAATATACGGACATTCAGCTCCGGTTTTAGCCAGTTCTCCGCTTTTTCATTACCGTCCACTCCTTCGTGTCCAGGGACCCAAACCAAGGTTACTTGGTTGTCCCTAGACAGTAGTTTCAGTTTGGAGTAGCAGCTCCAAACTGGTTTCGACTCAAACGCTTGAGAGGAAAGAGCTAGGAGCGCAGCTTGGCTGTCTGAACAGATGTAGATGTTGGAGTTCTTACAGCCCTTGTTTAGGCTTTCCTGAGCTCCAACCTCTATAGCATAGACTTTCGCCTGAAAAATGGAAGGTGAGACAGGTGGAAGCGGAATGGATAGTTTCACTTCTGGACCAACCACCCCTGCGCCTGTTTTCCTGTCCTTCCGGGATCCGTCAGTATACCAGACTTGGGCCCGTTGTGGGAGCTGGAGTCCTCTGTCTAGTATCTGGCTTCTTTCATTAATGGTTACCTTGTAACCTCTTTCAAAAGAAAATCTCTTGGCCATAGTATCTTTTGGAGCTTCTAGGTCGTTAATATTGACCTGCTCGAAGATACTGAGATGACCCACGCTGGAGGAGGTGCAATCATCTGACCTTTTCTTTCGAAGCATGCTAGCTGCAGCTTCCCTCTGAATAAAGAGGTAGAGAGGCTGTAAGCCAAGAATGGCTTCAAGTGCTCGTTGAGGATATGATGTAAAGGCGCCAGTGGCGCCTAAACTTGCCATCCTTTGCACCTTGTCAAGGGTTCTTCTGGTGGTTGCCTGCAATGTTTTAGGCCACCACACATTTGCCCCATAAGAAAGTATGGGTCTGACTATGCCCTGGAAGATCCATAGGGTCATTTTTGGGTTCAGACTCCACTTTTTCCCGAAAAGCCTGTGGCAAGAGCTGAATGCCCACATGACTTTGTTTGTTATCATTTCCAGGTGGGGATTCCAGGTAAGCTTGCTGTCTAGGATTATTCCTAGATATTTTGCTTCTTTGGAATATTCTATTGCAATTCCATTTAACTTAGGAGGTGGGATTTGAAGGCCCCTTTTCCTAGTAAAAGGAACTAGCTGTTTTACCTGGGTTTATTGATAGTAACGATGTTAAAAGCAGTTTGCATAAGCTCTGGTAAAGCTGATTCAAACTTTCCTTTAACACACATGACAATATCATCAATCTAGTTTCTATAAATAGCAAGCGAATTTTTCATATATTGCATTTTGCTTTGATACGTCTTCTTGAAGTGAATTTGTAGTGAAATTTATAAAAAATGGGAAAGTTAGTGCAGAGTTGAAAAGTAATATGTTGGTATTGACACGAAAGAATTTGTTGACACAGGAAGCACCAGTTAGGTTGGGTTGTGCACAACGAACTGTTGCATGGAATTTAAAAAAAAAACTTCGTGAAACGGGCAGTACGAAAAGAAACAGTGGGTCTGGTAGGCCACGAAAAACAACACCTGTTGAGGATAGATTCTTGGTGGCGCTCCAGAGTCTACGTAATAGATTTAGAACTTCTACAGACCTTCGGCATGACCTTTTTCTAGCACGTGGGATAATAATTTCTACAAGCGCTGTAAGGCGGAGATTAAAAGAGGCTAACATATCAGCGCCACGAGATGTGGCGAACGCGTCTACTTTGGGTTAAAGAGCATGTTTTGTGGATGGGGAACAAAGTAGTCATCACCGATGAATCAAAGTTCAAGATATGGCAGACTGTTTGTTCACAGAAGGCGTGGAGAAAGCCAGCGTGAAGAATGTATGCAGATTTTGCCTAGGAAAAACGGAAGGTGTAACAGTGTGTTTACTTTTTCTGGATATGAAAAGGGTCGACTGTACTTTTATTGACCCGGGGGGGGGGGGGGGGGGGGGGGGGGGGGGGGGAATAGTCTGTGAAGCGCAATGCTGAACAAGGTGAAAGCTGTATAAGAGGAAAGCATGCATACTTGATAGATGAAATTTGTTGGTTTGTTGATGATTATAGGAGCGTTTTTTGGTGTTTTTGTAGATCGCTTTGGCATCTCCCCAGGAGAGTGGCGTACAGTAGTGTGGTGTAGTACTTCTCAAGGCGAGGTAAAGTTACCTTAGTGAAATTGAAATTGAGATTTTTGTGCTTGTGTGGTTACTGTAGTAATGCTAGGCAGATGGCCCACGATGCAACGAATTTATGTGCTCATATGTAAGTCAGAATAATAAAATCTCAGACATAGTGGGTGCGAAGAGAAAAAACAGACATAGCCTCTTGGGCAGGGGGCGAAAGGATGTCTAAGATGGATGAATAAGTTGATGAATAACGGAAATCAGGTATGTATGTTTAATAGTGCTTATATGGTTAATATGCATGGTCAGCTATAAGATCCAAATGGTGAATCTCGAAGCATATCCAGACTGAATTGGGCATATCTTAACCTTCACGTGGTCCCCTCTGACAGCGTCCAAAAGATTGTATTACCTGTATAGACCAAGTACAATCCTTTTAGACGCTGCTAATAAGATCTAGGCCCGAACGGAGTTTACCAATACCGTTTAAAAAAAGATATCTAGCATGAAAGATTGAAACTGGGAGTATTCATGTGATCATGCTTTACGAAAGCCATACCAAATGGGCGGCACGACATTGGCTAACTTGGTACTACGTGGTTAGAGGAGCCCTGGATAACAAGGTTTTATCCACCTCAACTTGAGATGGGAGCATCGTAGGTGGCTGTGGGTCTAGGGTGCCGTGACCTGAGATCAACAGAAATGGGGATAAGGTCTCGCTTCTACCCAGTAAGTTGATGTCCATGTCATGCTATTTTGGGCATACTGGTACTTCGTTGTTTCGACACGAGGAATTTGATTGATCTTAACAATCCGTGCATGAACAATGCCGTGAGATTAAGCCATACTTGGCAGGTGCTCACGGAAAATCCTGACATATTTCTGTACTTTATTGACCGAAAAATCACAGCGAATATGTATTTTGGGATGCTCTACGGAATCGGCTTGAGCCTACAGCTATCGAGTTGTTTGGAGACAGATGTGACTGTGTCTACCAGGCATGACAATGCTCCATGCCACACTGGTAGAACGGTAAGTAGCATTGTAAGAATTTGGTTAAATTTCAATACTTTTAGTTAACCTATCAGCAAGGAGAAACAAGTTTTAAGATGGATATCAATTTTTGCTTATTTTTCAATTTACAGGTGAAGATCAACCCTGCAAGAGAATAACATCGAGCTGTTAGATGGCCTCCATATACATACCCCCAGATCTCAATCCAATCGAAAATATCTGACTTATATTGAAACTTATGGTGGCAAGGAATCGAACAGAGGACAATTACAGCATTGAAATGTCTGATCAGGGGATACTTGGAGTCCATACCAGCCAGTATAATTACGAAATTTAACAGAATCCGTGCCTAATAGATGTAAGGCTGTGATAAAGGCTAAGGGAGGGCCGACAAAGTATTGAATTATTTTTATTCGGTAATTTATTGATTTCTTAAAGAGAAAGAAAAAGTGCATAACGGTAAAGAAAGTATTTAATTTCTTCAACCTTTCTAAATCCTATTGAAACACAAAGCTTTGCCGTAATTCTAAAAACATCAGGCCGGTTCGTTCATGACACAAAGCTTTGCCGTAATTCTAAAACATCAGCCGGTTCGTTCATGAAATTTTTCTTTTATTTAAGAGCGGTTTTTGTCAGTCATAGAACTTTTTCTGGGGACTAAAGTGTGTTAAAAGAATCCCCTAAATTCATAAAAGACGGTTACACCGAAAAATCATAAATAAAAAATTTTTTAATTTAAAACAAACGGTAAAATTGAATGTCAATCAGAATATTTGCAGCAATTAATTAGCACAGTTTTGTTTTGCGAGCGGAAAGTAAAGTTGTTGTCCGGAAATATTTTAAATATTTATTGTGGTTATTATGTTATTATACCCTTCCGTAAGAGTAATATTAGAATAATTCAAAATGGGAAAAACTAAAAGTTGCACCCGAGAAAAACGAAAATTAATTCTGGATCTAATTAGTGGAAATTATTCAATTTCACGCGTGTCCAAAATGATAAAGCGTTCTAGGAAGATGATTTATAATGCCATTCAGCACGTAAAAAAGGAAAAAACCTTTGAAAACCATCCCAGGAAGCTGAGAACTAAAAAAAACGACAATAAAAGAAGATCGAATCATTGTAAATCAAGCGAAGGTTGATGCTTTTGTGAGTGCAAGGCAGATTCAAAGCAACATTTCCGAGTTCGATGGTATTGAAGTTAGCGTAGATACTATTAGGAGACGTCTACGCAGTTCTGCACTAAAAGGTTGCATCGTGAAAAGAAAACCACACGTTACCGAAAAAAATAGAAAAATAAGACTGAAGTTTGCAAAGGAGCACATCAATAAGCCCCTATCTTTTTGGAAGAACGTGTTATGGTCAGATGAAAGCAAGTTCAACAGGTTGGGATCTGATGGAAAGCAACATGCATAGCGTCCTATCAATAAATCATTCAATCCCAAGTACACAATTAAAACAGTAAAACATGGTGGTGGAAATGTTAAAGTCTGGAAATGCATGTCATGGCATGGGTCCAATAAAGAAAATTGATGGCATTATGGACCAGTTTGTATATTTAGACATCCTTAAAAATACAATGCAGCCATATGCAGATGAAAATCTGCCAACAACATGGACTTTCATGCATGATAATGATCCAAAACATACAGCCAGATCAGTGAAGAATTGGATTACTGGTCAGAAACTAAAAGTTTTGGATTGGCCACCCCAAAGCCCAAATCTGAACCCTATAGAACATTTATGGAACGATGTGGATAAAGTAATAAAAAAGAAAAAAACCTACTAATTTATCGTTATTATACGAATTCGTCAATGATATCTGGAAATCAATTCCAAAGCACAGATGTGAACGGTTAATACAAAGTATGCCAGCAAGATGTTCTGCAGTAATTAAAAATAAAGGATATCCAACAAAATATTGAAAGCTTAAACCAAAATTCCGTTAAAATTGGAAGTGTGCTAATTAGTTGCGCATATGTAAATTTTCAAGTTTATTACAATTATTTTTTAAATGGATTTTATGAATTGTTCTCAATTTTTGTTTTGTAGTATTTAAGTTTGCTCTAATGAATACAATAATTGAAAAATATGAAAAGTATTAAATGATGATATGTTATATATTTTGTTTAATTTTTTTGTTTAAAATAATAACTGTGCTAATTAATTGTATGCCACTGTATACAATTTTATCTCTATGTAATTAAATCTACCAATCGAAATCCCTCCATGATATTTTCGATCATATCTTTATCCTGATTTTCTTTTAATATCAGAATTGTGAACGAATCTATTTCGCTATAATCCTCAATATTTGGGCTGGCATTCATTTCACATGCTTCATATCTTCTTTTTACTTTTATGGGTCGACACAAGTTCTTTGTAATTTGTGAAAATGATTCACCTTCGAAAATCGCAATTTGAAAACAATTCATTCATAAATTAATAGTAATAGTAATTATAGTCGCTAGAAAGATAATCGATAATAGATTACGTTATAATAGAAAAAGTATACTCGCGCGCCACTTTTCCTTACAAAGAAATTGAAGCAAATTCAAAAAATTGGTACACACTGTATAGGTATATAATCTGACAACTCACTACACCTCATAACTTTTCGTTCAGATTTCTAAATTACATAAATACATATATACAAAAAACAACTCTTCAAAACTTTAAGAAGTTCCATTTTGTACTTTCAACAGCTTCACTAAAACGCGGTCATAAATGGAACGCAACAAAAAATTACTATTTATAATATAGTCAACCTTCATCCAAAATTTCATCAAAATCATACACATTTCACAAATTTGCACATTATAGCATTACTTCCTTTTCATATACACAAATTTACATATACCTAACAATATTCAGTTTTCTCTTCTTTATTCTATAATTATTGGCCCGAATTTTACAATTCGCTACCTATAACCAGAATTACCAATGATAAAAATTCAAATATTCCCGGGAAATCTACACACATACATTTACCCAATGCAGAAAATGGCGGCGGCACATAGAGTATGCAGAACATGCAGCTAAGCTTTCAAAAGCACATTACTCCATCTAACGATGATAAGATGAATTGAAAACGCCAAATTGTATGCAAAATATATTGTAAAAACAAGAAATTTTTGCCCGTTACCTACGTTAACATTATTGACTTTATTTACTGTATCATTGTACGAAAACATTTGAGTTTTTCAAAATAAACAGAAAAAGGTTCGATCTTTGTTACAAATTGAACATCCTTTGAGATAATATCATAATTTTGGTAGTTAGTCGTCTCTGAAAATAGCAGCTTTCAAACGAAAATATATTAGTAACCAAAACTTATTTACTGGTTTTCTTTTCCTCACTACCTCTTCCAGTCCAAGATCTTTCATACTCAAGTACAAATTTATCTATTTCATGTACCATTATTACGTTTTTATGTACCAAACTTTGCAAATTTCATGAATTCTACAGTTTTCTGAAGCTAATTAAATAATTACATATAAAACCCCGAAATCTTTATTTTTGACACGTCATGACCTAAGTTTATGCTTTTTCTCTAAATATGTGCAATTTTTATTATGATACTACAGACAGATTTGCAGCAAATTTGTATTAACTTTTCGTGGTTTTTAAGATTTCAGTGGTAACCCCCAAGCTCAACAAATTCCAAATATATTCAAAATTATTATTATTATTGGAAACTTATCTCCTATAAAATCAAGAATTCCTTAAACTCGATTTTTAAGGAAATAAAATTAACCAATATTTGTCTGCCTATCCCTAAAAGTAGTTATGGGGGAATGGGAAAGGATTACAAATGTTATAATGTTATATTGCCATCTATTTCTATTCTATATATTCATTTGGAAAATCCACTGAACTGAAACTGAACTATGGTGGATTTCGTATAGAACATATTATTTCAAGTTCAGTGGAATCCAGTCGTTAAACCAAAAATATACAACTATAGAAAAGTGATCCTATGATAATGTAAGCGATTTCAGTGGGGTCAGCGGTTCATATAATACATGTCAGTGGTTCATAGAGTTTTGATACGTCCAAATCGGTTAATTAAAATTTCACCTAAAATTTTTGATTTTATTTTATGAGCACATATCGCGACATAAGAACTTTTCAACATCACAACGCTCTGGCACAAAACTGGAGTCCACGAATCACTTCATACAAGAAGAGGACTCAGAAGACTTTTGATTAGGTGCGTTGCTCTAACTATACTTACTACAAAAAAACATGTCATTACGTTTAAAAATCGCGAATTTATTGCTCATCATCCCATAGTCATGCCTAATTTTAACATTTTATCTCGCACAATCGTACAACAATAAACTGAAATCGAAGTATCTAAGCTCTTAGCTTAGCAATGCGGACTCGATCTATAATAGCATTTCACTGCGCCTATAAATAAGTTCATCGGGAATTCCGAATGACATTAAATGAAACACAACAAAGAATTCGCAATTGGATAGCATTGCGATGAAAAACCTTTATACCGCAGCGAAATAGTGCAATTCTTGGAATTCCTATAGAGAAGAAAAATCATTTCCTCAGGTCTCCCTTCCACCGCGCAGCATCTCTTGTTGGGGTATAGAAGGCTGTAAAATAGCATTCGCCATAGCCATCTGAAGTGTACTGGTGCTGTTGCATTGTTCGTCAACCAAAAGCACTCACTCTTGGAAGCTATCTTTGATGCGTTCGCATTCATTTTAATTGAAATTTAATGAACCCTTTATTTTGGCTCGCCTCCGTTAAAGTGGTCTTTCTTGACTGCAAATCGACTGAATAAATTATGCGGCCGGGCTGATGAGCGCATTGTGTGTGTTTTCATTTTCTACAGAAGAAGTGCCTTTGTTTTCTGTCCGGAATGTATTGTTTGCCTTAACTCCACAAAATCCCTGTTTACGACCCTTTCTGAAACCCGGCCCTGTAATATAATTTGTATAGGTAGATATAGAGGGAGAATGAGGTGGTAGCCTATCCTCTTCGATGAATATACGAATAAATGGGCTTGCTTTAGCTGAGAAAAATTTAAGGAATATTTTTAGACACTTTTATAATGTAAGTTCGTCAGTCTTCGTATTGTAGAGACATAAGTAGATGGTTTTTGGCACTTCAAGACGAATTCAAAAATTTAAATTACAAAATTTATAAGATGAAATAGGAGGAGCTATATAGAAATAAAGTTGAAAATCTATCAACCTCAAGACGATCCGACCATTATTGGTTGGGATAAATATAAAATTTTAATACCTTGCCAAAAACAACATACCTGCGATGAACGAGACTGGGGCTGAATCGTTTGTTCAAATTAAAGAAATCTTCAGATCATCTACTCGTAAGATGTCTCCGATTCGCATCTATGTAAAATATTTTCTCGTTTTATGTTTGGAAAAAAAAAAATGACTCAATTTGGATAAGAAAAGATTTTGGAGACAAATACAAAGTGAAAGAAAACTTTTGCCACCCATGAAGGATGCTTGATCCCTATGTAACCTAATTTAAGTGATGTAACCCAAAACAGCAAGGAACGCCCATAGTTGCCTCTCTTAGATACATGAAAAGCGCCTACATTCTTGCTAATAAGAGATTTAAACTTCACAGATACCTATACGAAGAAAAGCATATAGCTATAATCGTAGATGACTAATGAAGTCTCGAACAGGCAACATGGTGTTACGGCGATAATAAACGGAGGGTTAAAGAGGTCTGAAGAGGATTATATGAGAATTGAATGAAAATTTTTATGTGAGATTTTGCCAGGTGTTTTCTAGAACGTGGCGAAATGGATTTCTATTCCATTTGAATGTGGAGGAGCACAGAAATGAGAATGCCTTAGATTCGTAAGATTTTGTTAATAGAAAATGAAAAGAGGAAAACATGATTTTCTTTTTCTAAGGATTTATTTCGAATTTAGCTAGCTTATGAAAAAATCATACTTAATGGAATTCTTCTTTGAAGGATATACTCCGCACGTCTCACAGTCGTGTTTGCTTCAATTCAAATCTTACGGATCGAATTCGACTGATTTAACTAAATAATCCTCTTCATCGTCTTGGATGGAAAAGTTTTTTTGTCAAAATAAAGTAGTACTCTTGAAACTATTGAACTATGTATATAAGAGAAAAAAAAAACACTTTTTCCTACCCGTCCAAATTTCATTTAAAGAAATTCCTTAATTTTTTGGGGTGCCCTCATGCGCCCATACCCTAAACTAACTGGGAGTTGTCGAAATTATTTTTAGGGGTGAAAATGCTTTTTCATCTATGTATCTTCTACATAGAAAATTCTGTTTGTCTTCTACTTTTGTACAGTTTCAGTTTTATTCACTGAAAAAGAAATGAAGATGAAATTTCACTCGAAAAGTTTTGTATTTCTCTTGAAACCCCCCCCCCCCCCCCCCCCCTCCACCGTCCTTTAGGATTATTTCTGAGTTTTCAGCGGGTAATTTGGCACGTCTAATTGTTTAAATACAGTTTCCAGTTTACCGCCAGCCCAAAATGTGCCAGAAACGATGTGAAATAATCGAGTTATAACTCGCAACAACTTTGTCGACTCTTTAAAATTTATTCAACGTATGATGTAGAACAGGGGCGGAGGTTCAAGAAATCGTGTTATGTGGGGGGCGAGGGTGACTTTTATTGGTAGATATTCTATGTTTATTTAGTAGTAAAGTTTCTAAAAAATTATATAGCAGAAGAAGTAATTAAATTTAAGTGGCGTTGTGCAATAAGTATGCGCAGTGGAGATTTTCGTATTTATGTTTGAGGAGTTTTAGCGCCTTTATCATTTTTTTATAGAGAAAAAATTTAAGTTGGACATAACCAGAACTTTTTATCATTGCCCTAAATTGTTTAGATGACATTTAGGTCACACATCTGACGTTTTGCTTTTGAAAATTCCATTTGCAATATGGAAACTTTTCTAAAATACCACTTACCAGAGAGTTGACCAAAGTCTCGTCATTCGTTATCCTGCTTAGGTTGAAATTAGTTGAAATTATCGCTCTTAAGAAACCTTCCAGAAAATACCAGCTACAAATTTTGGCGGTAACATAGAAAAGCTTCGCCTTTAAACAGTAAATAACTTTTAAAAGGTTAAATATTCCACCAGGACTGTTGGTAACGTCATTAAAGTTAGCAAGGCATTTTCGTCTGATTTATTTCGGAACTTCGGAACTATATGAAAATTTGTCGTTTATTTGTCGCTAATATATTGTGAAAACCATAAATTTTTGGTATCCTTTCTAAAAAAAAAAACAAAAAAAACAAAAACTCTGAATGCAGTGCTAAATTGATCTTGTTGGAGTTCAGCCTACACATACCGCATTGAAAAAAATATATATTTACTATTTTTACAAACATCACCGATAAATAAACGACAAATTCAAATTCAAATTTTAAACTATGTGCTAATCTATGCAAAAATGTGTCACTGTGAGAAAAAAAAACAAATTCAATTAAGAAAATCAGTTAAAAGTTTCCTGAATGTGCTGATAGTGCTGGCCCTTTGAATGTTATGGAGCAATAGATTCCAAAGACGAATTAGTTGAACAATGTTAGAAGCCTCATAAATAGCAGTACGAAATCGTGGCATCGAAAGTTTATAACCCCTGGTTGACCGTAGAGGGCGGACCATACTACTTAGATAATGGGGTTGAGAGGTAGCCAATAGATTATAGAAGAAAAATAAGGCCCACCGTTTTAAATAAGTGTCCAGTGAACAGCCGAGTAGCGTGAAATTAAGGTGCGATACATGATCGAATCTGCGTAGCCCAAAATCTAACACAGTCATTAAAAGCGACATTTAACTTTCTACTGCAGTAAGAGTCAAGTTTTGGGAAAACAAGAGAACCAAATGTAAAGTGCTGTAATACTAGAGACTTAACTAAGTGGCAGCGCATTTTCGGCGAAAGCATGCTAGACGACAACCACAAGCGCCTAAGATTTGTATAAATTTTAGAAAGATTCATTTTAACATGATCACAGCATGTCATATTTGACCCCTAAATTGCGAATGTTGTTCTCATAAGGAATTGGGATTCCATTCAACATTATTGCAGGCAAGGCTGACGAGTCAATGGTCAATGAAGAGAAGGCAACGCATTTAGATTTGCTTGGATTAAGTTTCAGATTATTTACTTTAGACCAGTTATAGATCTCATGCAAATCGTCGTTCATTCAAGCAGCACAATCTTCGATAAGTCCTATTGGACGACTTAAATAGACCTGTACATCATCAGAGTAAATGTGAATATCACGTACTACTTTCGGCAAATCATTGATGTACAGGCTGAAGAGCAAAGGTCCCAGGATAGAACCCTGTGGAACGCCGCTGCCAAGAGGGAGAAAGACAGAATACTTATTATTATCCAACACTACCCTCTGGAAATGTCCACTCAGAAAGTCTCCCAACAGGCTGATTGAACTTCTAGAGAAATCAAAGCGGTGGAATAATTTTTCGAGCAGGCTCTTATAGCAAACACACTGTCGAAAGCCTTAGAAAAGTCTAGGGGGGCCAGAATGGAAATTTCTCTCTTGTCCAATGCAGCGCGAATGTCGTATGTGACCTTCACAAGAGCGATTTCACAACAATGCCTAGGTCGGAATCCAGACTGCCAGCAAGTCATTTTCAATTAAATAGTGCTGAATCTGCCAATACAACAACTTTTCAAAAACCTTAGAAAGAAAACAGAGCAAACTAATGGGCCTGAAGGCCTCTGGTGACGTACCTAAAGCTTTTTTAGGCATTGCACTGACATTCGCAAATTTCCAGGCTGTAGGGAGTTGGCATTTTGTGATGCATGAATTAAAAATATGCGATATGGGAACAGCAAGAAGAGGAGAAATGGAGCGAAGAAACTTAGGTGACATGTCGTCAGGCCCCGAAGCATTCGATTTGACAGCAAAAATTGCTTTAAGCACTCCTCGAAAACTAAAGTCATCGACGTCTTCACGTATAATTGAATGCAGCAATGCTTTCTGTGATTGCTGATTGTGACGGAGTGATTCCGGCACAATCCGATTACTGTTGGTTGCTAGCAAAATATGAGTTTAATTCATGGGGAATAAGATTACTTTGAGATCTTTTCTTACCACAGACGCCGGCGTTGCACAGATTGCGCCACAATACTTTCGGTGGGACATCAACGTTAAATTTCCTCCTATAATAAGCACGTTTAGCTGCTCGGATTTTTACATTTTTTTTATTTCAACGTTCCTCAGTCTTCGATATCGAAAATAAAGATATTCCCGCTCCGCTATTAGAGTCTGAATTTCTGTGCTAAACCAGGGACAAGATGTATTATTTATGTTCTTTTTGCGCAGGGGGACATGATTGACGCAATCGAATTATTGAAATTTCAAAATATAATATTTTGCAGTCCGAGAATCTCTAGCCGAATTACATGTAGAGAGCTCTGCGCTAACTCAGTAATAACCGCATCGTTTTTATTAATGACACAACAACTTTCATCTTTTGACGACAAATTAACGACAAATAAACGACAAATTAAGAGATTGTTCCGAATTAAACCAAACGAAGTTGGGATTGTAAATTGTCGAAGGTCTTTGGTGGTCAAATTAAAAGAGACTCTCTCCTCCATCGTCCTAAATTTCAATTGAACAAAATGATTAACAATAAAAATGATGGTGAGTTTAGAAAACTAAATTTAAATTTTAATATCTCGCTAAGTGCGAGTGGGACTCGAGCACGAAGGGTTCCGTACCATCGTACAAAATTTAACACTGTGTAATAAAACGAGGAAAAAACGAAGAAAAAATCACGCTTCTTGTATGGGGGCCCCCTTTAATTTTTAATTTAATTTTTATTATTTGTTATTATAACAGCAATAGAAATACACACTCTTTGAAAATTTCAACTCTACCTATTACAGTTCATGAAATACAACCTGGTGACGGACGGGCAGCGATGTCTTAGTAATAGGGTTCCTGTTGTTACCCTTTGGGTACGGAGCACTAATAAAAACCACTATGACTCCGGGAGTTCTCTATTGAACGACGTACCAAAGAAAAAATTATTAAAAATAAATATATCTTCCTATATTTCCAGATATTAGTTGCCTCCCCCCTCCTACCGCTCCTCTTGATTAAGATTTTCTATCTTTCAATATGAATACCATCAAAACCCTCGAGAATACTTCACAAGCCATGAAACAGACTCACACCCTACCACATGCGAGGCCCAACGTAGTCCTTATATTCTAAAATATTTGCCGTGCTCTTATGTAAAACTGACAAAAGTTTGATTTGAATAGCTCCCCCCCTATAAACTACTATTCATACAGAAAAATGGTGTTGTGATAATCTTAAGCTTAATTTCTTATCTTTCGAACCGTAATAAAATTTTCATACCTTTCCTAACAAAATTATTTAAAAAAATTTATCTTAACCAAATGACTACGATTTCTCAAACAAAAATTCTTAGCTGAGTAGTCATTGTAATGTCGCTGTGCCGTCATGAGATGCCGTGGTCCCGTGGGCTGATGATATCGAATGTAGCTGCCTACAGATTCGGACTCCGGCTGCAGATATACACATGCAATTATTACTCAGCTGAGAGGTATTGAGCGTAAAATGGTAAAGTTACTTTGTAATCAAAATTATTTTATTATTTTGTTAAGTAAGGTATATGGGAAGTGTAGCCCTTGAGAAGGTAAGCAACCAAGCTTTAAATTACTAGAAGACTATTTTTCTGTATGGATAGTAGTTTAGGCTCTATAGCATATATAAAGTCAATGTTTGGCACTTTCCCATAAGTATCAATATAGAACATTTTAGAAAACGGACTCACAACGCATACATATAGATTTCTGTTTCATGGATTGGGAAGTATTCTCGAGGGTTTTGATACCATCCATTTTTCTTATATGGATGGCTGTATAAGTCTGAAACACAGAAGTAGGTAGGCAATAAATTATGTCAAGTTTGTTCTCTTATTAATGTAGTGACGGCGTGTAAAATCACTTATAATTTGGGGGGGGGCGATAAAATTTTCGAGTTACCGACATTCCATTTACATTTGTTGATGATCTCGAAGTTTTGAAGATCGCTTTGTATCTCCCAAAGATGGGCACCATAGTCGGGTTGATTGAAAGGTATCATAATACAAGGAAGTTAAATGCGCACAAGGCGAGGGTTGAGGAGCCCCGGATAGTGCTACTATAGTAGTGCCATTCGCTTCAACATGAACAAGGCCCCCTTTTGGGAGTATCGTGGTGGTTGTGATAGCCCATATACGAGCAGAGAGAGATTGTCTGAGTCTGCATGACTTAGGCGGACAATGTTCTTTGAACAGAAGAGTATGTCCTTTTATATAATTGCATACTGCATCCGAGGATTTGAAGGATGTTCGCTTATTAATGTACGCTTAGAGGATTGGCCTTCGGCGTGCAGTTGCGCTAAATCAACCGGGTGCTGTGACCCAGACATCGGCAGAGATTTTAGATAGGTGTCGCTTCGACCAGGAAGTCCAAGGTCAAGCATGTACTGACATAAACTGGTACTCATCGAGACAGAATATAAATTATATTCTGCCTGTCGAGAGCGTTGATTGTCTCCTAAATACTAATCCGTGCATTAATACTGCCGTGAGATTAAGGCTAACCGCTAGATGCTCACGTTAAACCCCGACAGATTTCTTCCATTATAGCAATTTATTTTTACATTCCACCCCTGAGCTAAACTGTGATATTTTTGCATATCACTTCTTAGAAATCGCATTTGCGCCATTGGAATTTCGTAAAACAAATGTCCATCATTCAATGGAAAACAATAGAAAAGTAACTGTGCATATAATGAAAATAATTTTAATCTATTTAACCCTAAACACAGCCATAAAAACAAGCTTAAATTTCCTGTGCGAGCATACAAAAGTAGCAAAGTTTTGATACCTATTAAATTGTGCAACAATTCAAATTATTTTGGTACAAACAAACAAAGTGCACAAAATATAATTCATGCGAGTTATGCAAAATAAGAGCTGATTGTAAGTCAGTAGCTGGGTATCCACCTGTTCTAAATACGAGATAAATTCAAATAGTCACATCGAATGGAAATCACCGGATGCATCGTCAATTGAAAGCCAGCATCAGAGAGATGAGCCACAACAGAATCCTCCTTGTTGTCCCTGGATCTCTGACCATTCCTCAACCTGAATTTGTGACATGTGCTGTATTTCGTACGTTGTCTACCGATAGAACAACGAAAAATAAAATACGAAGGAAGTTGCATTAAAGGAAATCGGGAAAGCAGGAAGTTTATCATATCCGTTGTAGTAGCCATCAAAGCTCCTTCGACTGAACATGGACATATAGGATTAGCCTAGTCTACCGAGAAGATTCATTCTGCAGACATTGAGTCCATATAGTGGTCATATACATATAGAAGAGTCTCTGCCCAGTTCAGTCGGTTAAAGGCAGAGGATTATTCAAATCCAGCCATAAACGGATTGCTAAGTATACTATTTGGGGTATAGAGAGGGAGATCCACTTTTCTATCGTACATTCAAGCATACATACATAGGTAGCCAAATTGCAAAGGGATAAAAGACAAGCATATCGTGCCACATAAGGAATGATGCTTCGGATGACCAACGGAGCGATCAATATTAGTCTTCAGTGCACACTTCCTGCTCTTTTCGAGTAGATAAATTTTGTGTGATAAGGTCATTAGGTTTGGACTTTGAATGGCCGACATTTATTGAGGTTAGGAGTGCGTAAAAAAAGATAAACAAATCGACTATTTAGTGAGGTTATAATTTATTGTGCGATCTTCCAGCAAAACGAATAAGGAATTGTTGAAAATTCTCTGGTCGGTAAGCATTAAGCTTAAGAGAATTATTGACAGAGACAACATTATCCCGATTGAAATCCTTCAATGGATTTTATGTTAAGAAATTTCCTAGAAGTCGGATAAAAGTTGGAAAGCAGCTAGAAAGAAGCTTTACATAAGAAAATTTAGAATTTTGTTAAAGTTTGTTAAAGTTTTCTGAATAAAAATAAAAATTGCTTATTGGAAATTTATTTGAAGTCCAAATTTTCAAATGCTTGAGCCACTTTTGCATCAGGGGAATTAATTTATTTTTTGTTTGTCTTTAGGATATTTACACAAAATTTTCATGAGAATTTAACATCAATAAAGGGCCTCTCAACTTGAAATAAATTTATATTTCCTTAATGTTTTTGATAAGAGCAGCTATATACGTTTTTTTTAAAGCCCCCAATAACCCACAATAACGTGTTGGCGTAAAAGGGGTGTAAAACCAACAAATCAATCCATATGAAAAGTAGTGTTTGACGTATTATGGCAGTACGGCAGTAACGCACCCAGGATTTGGCCTTGGGGGCGAACCATATGTGTCGGAAAAATAGGACTCTGAAGTCGCGTCCTGCGCCCACCTGAGCACTTAAGTACTGCTATTCTATATTTAAACGTTTTATTTTATTTTATGGGACTTTGTAATTACATTTTATACATAATTTGTAAATTATGTTAAAAAAACTGACAATCTGGGAGGGGACCGGTACCGTTCGTCCCCCTCCTCGATGCGCCACTGATTGACGGACATCGCGGGTGCGGACTAATTGCATCAACAGTAGTTTTGCTCAAATACAAAAGTATACCAAAAAAATTGCTGACAATTTTCCCCAAAATTAAGACCTGGATAAAACTGCCTCAGGTTTGATGACATATGAAGCCTGTAAAACTTAAGATATTTCGATGCTCTTCAGAAGAGTGAACTGAAAATCCGGATGACACATCTTTATTTATGCTATGCAAGAGAATCCAAATCGAGTTGGAAAAATATTCCATTCCAGCTGATAGCACAAATCCAATAGCGTTGTTTCCCGATAATAAATACTCAAGCTAAGGATCCTGCCAACGGGGTCACAATTCCTCCAATCTCGCTTCTTTATGATACCACCCCAGCTGAAGAGTACTACTTGAATGATGACGTTATTTCAATGCCGATTCTAGACGATGTGAAACACTACAATTAAGCAACCAGCCAACGATGACAGGATTCCAACACTGTTGCTCCACGATATTAACAGTTCTGTTGGAGAAGCTTCAAATAATGCCACGGCTCAAGCTATACTGCTTCAAAACGACCTAATTACCCAAGCTCCTATGCTACCTCAAAGTATGACCAATTCATGCGTTACGCAGATGTTCCCGTTTTTATGATTCATAATTTCATTTATTTTGCATATTTTGCGGGGAATTGAATAACAGTAGGCGCGATTACCATCGTCAGTAGCAAAATTAATGAAACTATGAATCATAGAAACGGGAATATCTCAAACACGGTTGCATTTAGGTAGGTACAGGTGTATAGTCAAATTAAAGATAACATTCCGGGATCTCTAAACCTTGTAATAAAACTGTATAGTTATCATGCATTTTGGCGGGAAAATCGTTAAAATTTGAAAAAGTTAGGATTCTTTTCTACAATTTTTTGAATTTGACGTCCTACAAATTCCGACGGAAGATGACAGGAAGGCTGATTGGGCATTCATTGGAAATCTAAGACAGTTTGCTATCATCATCTGATAGGGTGTATATCAAGAAAGTTACAGGGTGTAAAGTGGAAAAAGTACTAAAAATCCTAAACCCGCCTACCGCCGAAACGACGCATCTTAACCCCCTTCACATTATAATTTTTTGCTTTCAAACCCTTGAGCTAGGTGCACCAATTATGAAACACCCTGTATAAGACACGGTAGCAAAATATGTAACGAAACTAGGATGTATGCGGTCGAGACCAATTTCGTTCGATCTTATACCAATAACTGCCGCATATACCTCCTGTTCAGACATATGCACAAAGGAAATCCCCTCAGGAGGAATATTACAAATGAATTCAGCATATCCCTACCTACTATTAAATGTATATTCACTTCCCGAATTAGACATTGAAATAAAGCTTTAATTGAGTTCATTAAGATCAACATTCTCGTCAATAGGCTTAGATTGCCCCAAGTTAAAGTTCATCCAAAGTTTCTTAGTGGAAACTCTGTCATCAAACTTGAATCTATATAGTAAGATTTCTTTGTTTACGGCATTACGTAGAGATCGAAAAACATTCCAATATTCATTGGTGTGAAATCGTTTCCATCCACTTTCAATTCTTCTAGTAAATCATAGACAGCAGGGATTAATTTTAATTCGAGTTTTGATTGGAACGTATTGTTACGAGCGTGGCCTTAGTTCGTTATTTAAAACACGATATTTCAGATATCATTAGCAAGTTCTTCTTTTATTTAACTTCACTTTTTATTTTTATAACATTTACAAGTGATTATCAAATCAATTCTTTATAGTTATCGCTAGTACTGTCCGTCTAATTATCGCAATCCAAATAGTTTACTTCGTTCACTTCACTGTGTGAAATAAAACTCGCCTCCTGGATATGAGTAGCACCGTATTTATACTCTACAAATTATTCTAGAACCTTGTTGTTGTTTCCATTTCCAATAGATGTCGCTTATATAACTTTGTGGCGTGTAACAGTAATTATCGAAAAGATATTCAATGAAATTCTCAATACATAACTGACTTGATCATCAACCTGGAGGGTAATTCAGATCTTTTGTCGTACTTGAACTGAAAATTACCGTTCGCATTACAAATTCAAAATAATGTTTCGAATTTAAGCACTTGTAATGCTATAATTAGGTGTAGAATTTCCATTTACCACAGTGTAAAATTTTTGTCACAACCTCTTGAGCAGTTGACTAATTTTTCGCATATTAAGGCGTGTTTTTTGACGTTTGTTTACCGAAAATTCATTATAGTTCATTTAGTGGTAGATAATAGTGAAGACACAAAATGAACTGTGTTGAAAAAAAAAGTACGACAAAATATGTCAAAAAACACGCCTAAATAGTACAACTGATCAGAATCACCCTCCAATGTCAAAATATACGCCTAAATGAAATGAACTTTTCTACTGATTTTTTCCTGGTTTTATTCAGTTCAGCAAGCTTTGCATTACGTAGAATGAACTGAAACTGACACTTCACATAACGAATTCAAAAATATTTTTCCTTATATCATCATAGTTAAAGCAGAAGCTGAAGTACTGCGTCTAAGCATATCCGCAATAAAAGCCGACAGAAATAATTATATGTGAGTATATGTAGATGTCCAAATCCAACAAGGACAACCTGTAAAATGGTAGTATTGGAAACATTCGGTTCCTTGTACACAGCTCCAATCAAGCATTTAGCAGAGTTAACCTGAATTTCAACAAATATATACTCTAAAATTGAGGATCAGATTCCTTCAATGTTGACTTTTGATGCGGCCAAGTAATGGGCTTCAGCTGATCAGCCTGGCTTAGCCAACAGCCAGGAGTAAAGGCCAAAACACAGTGAGGACGACACAACAAAGTCGCCGTAAATTGGTTGCTGTTAAAGATTCGAATATATCGAAGTCCCATATTTCTTACCACAATGAGGACGACGCGACAAGTTGCGCGCGAAAAGTTTGGGAAAATCTCTAAATTGTCGCGGCAACTTAA
The DNA here is from genome assembly GCA_963930735.1 of Dioctria linearis. NCBI lineage: Eukaryota > Metazoa > Arthropoda > Insecta > Diptera > Asilidae > Dioctria > Dioctria linearis. The sequence goes on along the minus strand of OZ005740.1, from coordinate 2,914,074 downwards.
TTGACATTTCTGTCTGACAGTTCGCAGTTGTTTGCAATTTCGTGAAGCTGTGAATTTTTTTGTACAATAATTGTTTATTTTTCTCCAAATTAGCAGATAATAGCAAATAATTAAGTAATTAGACAATAAAAAATGCTAAAATTGAACAATTTTTTCTTTGACTTGTTTGCCATTTCGATCGATGATAATTGACATGACAGCTGTAAAAGCAAAAATTGCGTCGCGTTCACTGTGTTTTAAACGCAACATTTGAATCATTGACAACAACAAAATTACGGCGACTTTCTTGTGCCGTCCCCACTGTGTTTTGGCCTAAATTGTGATGATGACCGGTGAAGGCGCACGGCGAGCTCAGTGAGATGGGGGCGAGTTCGTGAGTTGTGATAACTTTAGATTTCTGGGGCCGGCTTCTGTAACACGGAGAATTTGGAAATTTGAGAGATGAGAATTTAGTTTTCTTAGAATTCCTCATTCCCTAATTCTCCATTCCTAATTCACTAACATGATTGGAGAATTAGGGAAAACGTAAGAAATGTGTGAAATGTGCGAATCGCCTGGGACGATTAAGGGTATCAATTTTTATTGTAGAGGGTCGGATTTTTTTTCATATTTGAGGTACGTCTGTCTATTACCTTCTACTGTCGAAATAAATTGAAATTGAAGTTTAGAGTACAAAAATATAGGTGAACAATTTTGAGGGGGGGGGCTGTTTTGGGGGTTGGGGGTCGTACTACCCCTCATAGGGGGTTGTCCAAACTACGTCATGTTTGGTACCAAATTAAAGAGGGAGGAGAGGGTAATCGAGTGGTGTAGTTTGTCTTTGATCGTTTTAACGTGATAGCTGACTTGTTACCATCGAAAAACGATTTTTTTTGCACTAGGGTCGTATACACCCCAGTTTCCATATTTTGCATATATTTCTTCCGTTCTTTGTTTCACATCCATTAGTACTCCGTTGTGAACATTTTTGTCTGCAACCATTTTGATGAATTAGGAATGGAGAATTAGGGAATTAGGAATTCTAAAAAAACTAAATTCTCATCTCCAAAATTCCCAAATTCTCCGTGTTACTATTTCTACAGGATTTTGGCAGCTGTGGTGATTTTACCGGGAAATTGTCCAGAATTCAAATTCGAGCGCTGAAGATGTTGATTTTCCAGTGTTGATTATTTTTTCCTTTTTTACACGTTTCGTGCTTTCGCATGCCAAGTGCTGAGGTGCTAAAAAGTTTCCGCTTGATATTCATAGCTATTCCCAGTAATAACGGCGATCTTTTACAAAGGCGGAAAGCAAGTGATGCTTGGTTTAATCCGACAACAGGTGATATCGACGACCAGGATCCTGCAAGGATTTTCTTCTTGACAATGTCTGTGACCGGATTCATAGGGTATATTCGTCTAAGGATGTTCCCGAAGAAGAAAATTTCAACACGAGGATGGCTCCGTCAAGGTTATGTTTACATTCATCTTTTCTTTTCGTACGTTTCTTTTGTTGATTTTTTTTTCCTTTTGTTTCCCTTTTGTAGCCGAATTGAACACGATTGTCGCTGGAGTGCTGGTGGGAATACTCATTACACATATTTTAGTCGGGAAATCTCTTCATTTCCATGCCTTCTAATGACAGTACTTGGAAAGGACAACGCCGGTATCCTACAGCAGTAATTCCCTTTTCGTAGTCTGGTTGGCAGTCTGCAGCCCTTTAGGTAAACTTTTTCAGTTCAGTACGTTCATTTACTAGTCACGGTATTTGTTATTATAGTCCTCTTGTATCGCCGGGGAATCGTATTGGAACGCCGTCGCCTCTACAGTATAAACTAGATTTAAGTAGCTTGACAGAGTAAGGTAGCGCATAAGAATCCCTCGCTAAAATACTACTATACTACTTGTGAATAGATTACCATTTTACAATTTTATATTGCAGACAATATATGAATTTAGGTTGATCACGTTCTATACTTCCAGTATGCAATCTGGTGTAGATTTTTCTATTTGCTCTCCTCCGCGTGGATTGCTTGAGCGATGTAGGCATAGTTTACGCTTCTGGCATAACAAGCTGCAAGTCTTCATGGGTAATAATAATAATAATAATACTAATAATAATATATTTATTTCTGGATATAGTACACAAGATTAGTAATATTATAGTTGTACAATTTTTTTATCTGGCGCTAGAAATAACTTAAAGTCTAAAACAAACCACACTGAACATGTTGGCTAATAAAGCTTAACTAAGGTAGAAATAATGACAAGAAATAAAGAAATAACAATATATATAAGAAAAAAGAAAGCAAAACTAAAGTGAAATAATGTATAAAGCTTAGTGATAAATTACTGCGAAGACAGAAAAAACATGCATGCATACAATTAAGAAGACTGGAAACGTGCTCTTATAAGTCGTCTAAACGCGTTAACCGTGCCAGCCCCCCTGTATACTTAAAGGGAGAGTGTTCCATAAACGAGCAATTTGAACAGGGTAAGAACTTTCCATGACTAATTTTCGGAAACCAGGAATAATGATGTTTCGATTTCGCCGAGATGTTGTCATTTGAAAAAATTCTCTGAGATAGCCTGGCTTACCTGAGTGCAACAAGTAATAAAGATATAGCAAAGCTCTTTGTTCCAGGTAAGCGACCAAAGAGTAGCCAAGTACCTGCGGTCGGTAAAAGGAGACATGGTCAAATCTGCGTAGTCCACAAACAAATCGTACACAATCATTAAACCCAACCTCAACCCTACGTCCACATCCCCTATCTAGCCTTGGAAATATCAAACTCCCAAAGGTGAAGAGCGGAATTATGAGTTTCCTCACTAACCTTAAGCGAGTACCAGTAAGTAGAATACTAGCTGAAAGCCACAACCTGCGAAGGCCACTATCAATTTTCCTCATCATAGCGTTTACATAGTCACAACATTTCATTTCGCAATTCAAAACTATTCCCAGATTAGTGTCTTTGTTTGAAAAGGGTATAGTATAGCCATTTAGATACACTGGTGGTATATCTGCTGTGTTCATATTACTACTGTAGTAATAGATACACTGTTATTTCTTGGGATTGAGTGGCAAACCATTGCATGCCCACCAAGAGCTAATCCTATCAACGTCTTCTTAATGCGGGCCATACAATCCTCAAGAAGCCTAATTGATCTGCTCAGATATATTTGGACATCATCCGCATATAAGTGCATTTTTACATCTTTAACCCTTTGTGGTAAATCATTAATGAACATGCTAAATAGTAGTGGTCCGAGCAGCGATCCCTGTGGAACTCCACGTGAAACACGGGACAGATTGGAGAACGTACCGTTCACATTTACTCGTTGTGTTCGCTCAGCCAGGAAGGATTTTATCAAGCCTAATGCAGTTCTGTCTAAGTTGAAGAAAGTGCGGAGTTTATGCAACAGGAGCCTACGATCGACACTGTCGAAGGCTTTCGAAAAATCAAGTAGTACCATTCCACTAAAATAATTCTGATCAAGAGCAATGGGTACTCTCATAATACATTGCCGCGCGTTTGCAGTAGTAAGGTGCAAGCCCCTAATACTAGCATATCATAGAATGGGTTCCACCTGACTTACTTTTCCTGCCTTGGAGACTAAGTTTCATGTAGGGAGGCATCACTCGAACCAATAACGTCAGTGTCAGTGCAGTATCTCGAAACCGTGTTAGTGTCACGTAACGTACTGCTTTGGTGCATGTAGTTGGTGCCTAAGATTAGCTCTCCTGTCATTAGCCGTCAAGTGATTCGTAGTGCTTTTATTACTCGGTAATTCTGAAATTATAAACAAAGCAGCAGCGGGGATCAAATTAAACACACTGCAGGACTATCACAAACATAAAGTTCCTAAAGACGAGGTTGACTAAGGGAAAATTATACCGCGACAACATGTAGCGAATTCCTAATAAAAACAGCATTTCCACCACCCATTCTTGCAGTATACGATCATTACGAAAAGTTGAAAACTGTATATCAACTAGAAGTTACAGGCTGATTTACAAAATTTTAAAGAGACAATTTCTAACCCTCCAGACTACTTAAATCTAAAATCAATAAAGATAAACTATAGTCTAAAATACGCCCATTTTTGAACCTGTTCACTTCCCAGTAACACAAACAATTACCCTTTCCTGGTAATACGATTCACCATGATCTTCAATTTCAAAAGAAAATCAAACCCTTGAACCTATGGCCCTATAATACTGTAAATAATAATTTATGCAAATAGCAAGGAAAATTTACATTGAATAAACAGAATCGAGTAGCAATCAGAAAAGTAAATTGCATAGTGCTGCAAGATAGCGTAAACTCCCCGGATGAAATTTTAAGCTTCTAACGACAAGAAGCAAACAGCAGCAGGAAATTCACCCCCATATCCCCCAAAGATTCCTCTCTGTGTGCAAATATACCTTGTTCAAAAGGACTACTCGTATAGACTGTTGCATTTGAGAAAACAAAATGCTTTTAAGCTAACGCGCGCGTATGTTTCACAGGGCATCCAATTGAGAAGGAAAGTTCTATGGAGTCTTGTTACTTCGCCATAACTAGTTCTGTTTTCAGCTGTTTGGGGAGGCGTGAGACGATCCTTACGTTTTATGAATAAGCAATGTAACTTCCGTTCCATATACATTTACATATGTATGTAGTGCAATCGATACTACTATGGATTGCCTAAAATAAGAGAAAACCATTCAAAAGTGGGGAATTTCCATTGCGATTCAGTGAGCTCTTATTATACATGATGCAAACTTAATGGATGGATAGATGTGCAACTAAGGTATAAAGCAGGAGCAGTGAATACCGAAGTGGTGTGAATATTTGATATCAATTCCAAGAGTATATCCTATTTCATCTTCTCCCATGAAAATATGGAAGAGTTCCTTGCATTCCGGATGCATTTTGAAAGAATTAACTAAGATATTTCCGCCAGGGTCATACAAAAAAAAAACAAAAAAAAAAAGCCCCATCTACCAGTTTCACACAAAAAATGGAAAAATAATAAAGTTTCATCGAATTTTTTCCTTTTTCCCTCCTAACCTCTTCAGAGTTGGTGGTAATTTTTTTTTTATTCAAAACGAACAAAAGGATAAATTTTGCTCGACCCTACTCCAATTCAAGATGTCAGACTAGAGATGGAGACTCCAATTTTTTCTCTTTTTAAATTCCAGAGGAGAATTAAACCAAAGCAAAAATGATTTATAGAAAGCTGTGGGTATTTGTCTGTAAGTAATATAATAGAATTTCCAAAATAACAATATTCAAGACAATCTCTGAGGCTTTCCGAATCACTTCCTCTCAACTGGTAATAGTTTTACGACTCATTTGAACTTCCGAAACGATTTTCATGGAAAACTTTTGTCTTTTGTCTAGATTTTCTCTATTATCTAAAACAAAAAATAAAAGCAAAGTTGTTGGAAAGAGTTTAAAAGTTTTTTGTGTAGAGAACAGCGCAATGGACGCACAGACACAAGCTCACCACCATTGAAACCCAACACTATAGAAATGCCATCATAAATTTCAGGTGACAAATCGACAATCGGATGACAGTCTTGAAAATAAGACCGAAAAGAAAAACAACAACGAAAGACGATTATTTGTGCAAAGAGCTAAGAAATGCTCTATTGCTTAGCTTCCACTTCTTCCATCCTTTTCCGCCACCACATGGACATTGTCGTCCTTACTCAGTGTACAGGACACAATCAACAGAAAAAGGTCAGGATTCAAAACTTTTCCAGTTCAGAAAGAGTTTTTCGTTTTACTTCCTCCTTGAGGGGATTATATCAAAAAAATCCCTAGATGTCGGATACATTTGTTGTATGTGCGCGCAATGGATATGAAGTTATCAATGAGAAGAAGAAGAAAAAGAAAAAAAAAACAAAACGGCTACTTGAAAAAGTTTGAATTCCCCAAGTCATATGTTCTAGGAAAGGGAAACAAAGGATACTAGGGAATAGTAGGCTATAGAAAGGTACCTACATATATATATATTTGTTAGGAAGGAAGATTGGAACAGTTTCAAAATAACTCCAGACTCTCTAGGTGCAATCTTTCAATTCCAGGTATTTATGCACGTCATGTTCCGGCATATTGAATAGAAGTTTTTACATTCATTTTGTGACTTCACAGGGGAAAAATTACTAAGAATTTAAGGACCACAAAACGAATTTCAACCCTGATATAACCTTAAACAAAATCACGCCCCTTAACACCAGGTGGGATATAACATCTGCCCCCCCTTTTTTTGGTCTATAATATGATAGAACAGTTTTCAGGCTTTTGTTGTTTTTCATCAACGTCAACATCACCGCTTGAATACAAAACAACATTTTCCTCATTTTAATCGAGTTCGCATTCTTCACTACTATCTGAAGAAAAAACTTCCTCTCCGATAAAGGTTTCCGAGATATTTAAGAAGAAAATAAATCTTGGGTAGATTTCTACCCAAAAATATCAACAAAAACTAAGTAAGTATGCGCAACTGTGAGCTTATGGAGTACGTACATAATTTATTTTTCCCGGACGGGAATCGAACTCAAGGGCGGATCCCGATATATGCTCTAGCGGAGGGGAGGGAACCATAAAATAAAAATATTTAAAATTACAATTGAAAATAAATGGAGAATAGAAGATTTTAAGAACATTTATTTTTAACGATTCTAAATCCAATCATAAACACAAAAGAAAAAAACAACCGCCTCGTGCGGGGTTTGAAACCGGGACCTTCCGCTTGCCAGGCAACTGCTCTTACCACTAAGACAAATGATAACTAGCCTACTAAGCCACGTTTTCTCCTCTTGTATTTATGTTTTTTCCTCTTGTATTGAAAGGTTGGCAGTATTGAGCTTTGGAATATGACACCTACAGATAAATCTGGCTACATTAATAATAAATTAAATCATTAAACGCATGCACATGCAAATTTACAGCCGTCTCAAAAATATTTAAATTACGCTAGCAATAGACTTAACTTAACAAACATAAATGAATAAATAAAACACGTAAAACCAAGAACAAAACTCAACGAAACCATAATAAGGCAAAATCGTCAAATGCGAAATACTGGAAACGCCACTGAACTAAAATCAGATATCAAAAACAGCACGACGAGGAGAGACGTCATCGAGTGGACAGCTCGGGGTTTTTTGAGGCCAGTCCGTCCCTTTAACACGTACACGAATTTGTCTGTCTATTTATTTAGATATTTCTTTTTTACTATTTTCGACACTCTCGTAGACCAACTTTTCGTCATCACAGCGAGCTGAAATTTGGCACACAAGTTCATGTCGCGTGACAATTGAATCTATCAAAATTTGAACCGGAAATTTCCATGGAAAACCCGGAAAATCGGGAAAAATCATTTGAAAATTTGGTCCAAATTTGATTAGTGATAAATCCGTTTCAGGAAAAATGCAGAGTTTTCCGATTTTTTCGAAAAAAATTTCCGGAATTTTCCGACTTTTCCGGTAAAAACAGTTTTCTAAATTATGCAGGATCAAGTTCCCTATCAACTGGCATCATTACTTTCTCTCCGACAATGGTGAAAACTTGCAAAAAAAATCGAGGAAAAATCACGTAAAACGCTTTTTCTGAGTTTTTCAGACCAAGGAAGCGTTTGAGCAGTTTGCATGCAACCTAAGATAAAGTTGTACAGCGAAAAGAGTTGCATAAAGATGCTTTTGTGGAAAAGTCCATGGAAAACCCGGAAAAGTGGAAAAATCATCGGAAAAAATTTCATCTATATGATTAGTGATAAATCTGTTTCAGGAAATTTTTCTGGAATTCCCGGAATTTTTTGACTTTTCCGGAAAAATTTCCAACAAACAAGTTTTTAAGCTATGCGGAATCATTTTTTTCCGTCCTACTGGCATCAATACTTTCTCTTCAACAATCATGAAAACTTGCATGAAAATTCATGTAAATTTTTAAAAAAAAATCATAGTATAGGATAAATCTGTGGAAAACATGGAAAATCGGGAAAATTCAGTAAATCAGTGTCTTTTCAGCCGTCATAAAATTGTTTTAAAATTTCTCCATGCAGCACGTAATAACAATTTAGTTAACGTGAAAAAGGCAGAAAATAAAATAAGTAAAAAACGAGTTTTCAAACAAAACTGAGGCAAGCCGCATGAAAAAGTAGAAAATAAACTTTTCTTCACACACAGAGGTGGACTCAGATTTTATTCGCTGAAAATCACCGATATATTTCAGTACGATCAATCAGAGGTAATAAGTGATTTGATTCATGAAGAGAAAGAATATTCAAGAGAAATGTCCCAATCAAAAAATCTGAGTCCACCTCTGTGTGCGAAGAAAAGTTTATTTTCTACTTTTTCATGCGGCCTGGCCTCAGTTTTGTTTGAAAACTCGTTTTTTACTTATTTTGTTTGTAAACAAAGAGCCGCGAAGTGTGTTTGGCGCAGTGACGTAGTTACAAAAGGGATAATTTACTTTTTATAGGAAATGGTTAATGGCTATTGGACTAAGTGATAGTTATATAAAAAGAAGTTATACAGGGTGTTTCCCCTAAGGAGGTCCATAGAACGGGAGGTGATAGTACTCACCTAGACGAACCAAAAATTGTATGGCAGGGGGAGGGGCAATATCAACCGTTTAGGAGTTACAGGGTGATTCATAAAAAAAGCTAGGTTTTCACAAAACACCCTGCATCTTAAAAACTCCAGGGTGTACTGTCACACTTGAGAGCTCATTGTATGCAGAACTTCATGGCCTTTCCAACGACAGCTCAACCAGCCCCGTACCCCTCTCTCCTTAGAAGTTATGAAGGTCTAAACTAAAAATTTCGGATTTTCTTTCCATTTTTTTTAATTTGACCTCTATTATTTTTGAAAAAAGGTCATTAACATAACTTTTTTTTATAAAACCAGTAAACTGTAGACTCTCCTCTTTAATATGACCTATTACACACAATGTGCTATCTGAAGCTCTTTAAGAGTTATTAGCTCTAAACCTATTCTCAAACCTATTTTCAAACCTATTCTCAACGATAATTTGTTCCCTTAGCACGTCATTTTAAAAAATATCGTCTTTTTTCGGTGTGACCTGAATAGGTTATGAGTTAATAACTGTTTAACGGCTACAGTTAACACACAGGATGTAATAGGTCAACTTAAAGAGGAGAGTCTGCAGCTTACAGTTTTTATAAAAAAAAGTTATGTTAATGACCTTTTTTCAAAAATAATAGAGGTCAAATTAAAAAAAATGGAAAGAAAATCCGAAATTTTTAGTTTAGACCTTCATAGCTTCTGAGGAGAGAGGGGTACGGGTCTGGTTGAGCTGTCGTTGGAAAGGCCATGAAGTTCTATAGACAATGAGCTCTCAAGTATGACAGTACACCCTGTAGTTTTTAAGATACAGGGTGTTTTGTGAAAACCTAGCTTTTCTTATGAATCACCCTGTAACTTCTAAACGGTTGATATTGCCCCCCCCCCCCCTGCCATACAATTTTTGGTTCGTCTAGTTGCGTACTATCACCTCCCGCTCTATGGACCTCCTAAGGGGAAACACCCTGTATATGCTCGAAGATTTAGATACAACAAGCCGTGTTGAGGAAAATACTTTCAAAATACTTTTGTGGTAAATTCGGTAAATCCCACTGACATGCATATATAAGTAAATTCGCAAATAATTTAAATATATCGGCAGTGAGAGCATACTTTCTGAAATCATAACTGGTGCCACATGAAACAGGAGATCAGTCAGTCCATTTATATACATGTCAGTGGGTGCTGCGGAAGATTGTGCGGAGTTTCTAAGAAATGTGTTTGAATTTTCGCGCCAGTAATTTGTTGTGATATTTAAGGCATCAACAATTTTTAACGCCGCCTCTGGCACCTCTACTAAACAAGAAGAAGAACGATAGTTGCTACGCTTTTTTCATCACATGTCTCCTCCTTTAGTTCCCTCCTCGAAGATGGAATAATATCCCTGTCAGTATATACAACAGGCGGTGGCTGGTACTTTCAATGCATTAAAAAAACTCGTTAAAACACACAAATTTTCATCTCTTCCGCAAAGGAACTCTAGTTAGTTGATTTTTATAGTAAACATAAATATTTTTTCTTTTTATTTAATGACATATTTATGTTTTTTTTTTCTTCTAAATCGTAATTTTTTATCTAATTTTGATTTTGTTTATTTCTTTAAATTTTGATGTATGTGATTCTAGCACCACTACAAAAGTTGCAGTCTAAAAGATTTCAATCTTAAGTTTATTTTTATTCTTAACCTGAGCCGATGAGAATCAGAGTGGCGTAATACCCTAGACACGCGGGACATATCAATGATCTTTGGTTCAATTACGTAATTCCACTAATGATCATTCCTGTTTTGGGGTGGCACACGGCAATGACGGTCTTCACGTAATTATAATTTTCAGCAGTTTTCCACAATCTTGCTTTTTTCTTCGTCTCTTTTTCCATCTATAATGTATGAAATTTTTTTGAAGAATTCAATTTAATTTGGGAAACATGTAAAATTTACCTTGAAAAATGTATCAGCCAATTTCACAAATGACATCTGACAGTGATGGCTGGAAAATCAGCTGATTTTTCCAATAATTTGCAGTTCCTAACCGCCGAAAGCGCGCTTATCGCTAAAAGAAATGACAAGAAATGCATAATTGCAAACGAATGAGCTTGTGGGGGCGGATGGGGTGCAATGACGAAACGAATAACCATTGCGCTAATGATGCAGTGACACACGAGCTATGCAATGATCATTGATATTTCCCGTGTGTCTAGGGTATAAGTCAAAATTGGATAGTTTAGATTAAATTGATTTTCTCACCTCGGCCCATAGAAAACTATGGACATTTTTTGTTGAAAATGACAATGAATCACTGCCATCAGTATCTATAACTGTAAATTTTGACTTAATTCATGATGGTGCTTCGCGGGTGAATGTCTCTTTCTACTACTTTTCATCAGCTTATCACTATAACTATAGGAAATAAAACGAGACAATTCAAATGCATTGCTACCGACATTGATTTGGCGTCTAAACAAACCTTCCAACCGGCCCGTTCACAGCACAAAGTAGATGTTCAACCGAAACACTAATGTGAAATTTTTCGGTGTTTTCCTATATTTTTGTGGAAAGCATCGTCATCCATCGATTTTCTAATATCGAACTTCCTGGAAATCAGATTCAAGAGCCCAGTTACTGTTGAATTATAATCAGATTTCCATAAAGGGTTGCTATTTAAGTTTTGCAATTAGACTATTTCATTTTCTGACTCTATCACGATTTTGATTCTTCGACCATTTTGAAACGATTGATTTATGATTTTAAAAAGGAATTGGGCTCAAAATCAATGCTCGTTAAAGCTAAAACTGATTCTTTCATGGAGCCAGCCCAGAAATTCTCAGTAAGCTTACATAGTTGTGATCAATAATGATAATACTTATTTTGGAGGCTCCATTAAAGATTCTCCTCTAGATTTATCCTCTTCTCCATTTTGAATGATTAAGTCTAAGCAATTTAAGGCGATTATTCAATTTTAGCCATAAATTTTAGTTACAGAGACCTTAAAGTGCAAGTTAATTACTTCGAAAGGATGTCACATAACCCATACATGATGGAAGTGTACCCACCCCATCCAATTAAAAATTCAAATTGCTCCGTTGTGGTTGATGCACTTGTGCTAGCTCTCTATCGGAGAAGGATTATCCTGCTGGAGCCACTCCCCTTACACTATGAGAAATCAATGAAGCTCGGGTTATGAATGCAAATCAGGAAAATCTCTTGCTTTGGGTATCCTTCTATAGCTCATTACATATAGTTATAGAACTTCATCTCAGGGGTTATAGTTTGAACTCAGTTAACCGATTGCAAAGAGCTTATTTACATTATTTTGCTCTATATTGAGACATTAATGAGAGGGCAAGAGTTGTCTATGGGACTCTGATCTCAAAAAAAAAAAACAAAAAAAAAACAACTCCCGAGGCAGAAGTCCTCTACGCTATTCACCTTTATGTTTGCATTATAAGCATTTTCACTGTGCCACCTCTATTGTAGCAATACTGGAGATCTATTTTCGCTCGAAGGAATGGAAGGGAGGATGATAAAGTGAAATGTATGAATAGAGGTGATTTTATCACAGTACACCATTATTGCTTGATTACCTACCTCGGCAAAAACAAAGTGCTCCGAAAAAGGGTGATATAATCTTATTATACGAAGCCCTAATAGAACTGTGCTCAGTCAAGTTGACATTATGGTTCTATGCCTGTTCCACAGTGAGCACAACAATGAACGCTGTCCGGTGATAGTGTGGTGACTCTTTGATGGTGAAATTAATTTCACCCTTAAAAAAAGGCGCGCTTAATGGACTGAAAATGGTACCTTTGTGCGCTCCGATTAGACCATAGGACACGACATGTCAATATTGTTCCTTTTTCAAAGGATTCTATCTAGTCCAATAATTCTTTGGAAAAATCAAGAGTTAACAAGTCAATTTTTATCGTGATGGCAGTGGTGGGAGGGAGAAGGGAATAAATATCTATAAAATAAGTTGAAAGGGAATGAGAATGGTGGCATTTACATAGAGGAGAATAATTTTTCATATCACCTGTGCATATTGGCTTCATAGACATTTTTTTTTTTTGAACTGAGTTTTTGTTTTATCGGCAACTCAGAGATTAAACTAGATTGTCAAAATCGAACTTGAGAGTTTTGAAAACCTCTATTCACCACGCCCAATTATAGTCTTCATTATTATCCTGCCTTAACATTCCAAGGTGATTTCTAGACTCCTAAGCACATATTTAACTGAAGACACTTATACAAGTGTCATAAAATGTGTCTAGGTTGGAGCAGCCTTTGATAGGAAACTAGTGCGTATTTGAAGATTAATTGTTGCCAAATTTCAATGTCTCTAAAGTTACTTGGCTTGATGGTATAATCTCAACCCTGATACGCCAGTTCCTCTTCTTTAGCTAAGTAGACTCCCTCTCTTCTATTCGACAGAAATTTTCTTATCAGCATGAAATGTTGCAACAATTACGATACACATAGTTTTCAGCCTATTTTAGGCCCTTCCCTGACGGGTCGGTACGACAATGACTCGGTAAGCGTGCAACATGCCGAGCCACTGTCGCCACCGTGTAGTTAAATCAGTACCCACACACGGTTGTGCACTGCGCGGATGAGATGCAACATGTTTTGGATGTGCAGCATTGCGACATGCCTTGTCAGTAGAGAAGCGGTATTTACCGAGTTCACTAGTGAATTTTGTCGTGAAATTAACAAAATGTGCTGATTTAGTCCATAGCCATGTATCACCGTGAGGGAGCTCTATGCGGTAAGAAATCGGTGGGACAAATGTCGTACCGATACTATGTCGCTACCGTACAGTATCGTACCGACCCGTCAGGGAAGGGCCAAAATCGCACACAAAGTGTATTTCATACATTGTGCGTTGTAGTGTAGTAGCTGTTACGAGTATGATGTGTAATACATTTTCTAATGTTGCCAAATTTCGGATTATATTTTTTGTTTTTGTAAATAAAATCATCACACAAAACTGCATCCTTGTCCATCTTTGCCTATATCTAGGTACTATTCCCATCTAAACTTAACTTAATTTTTTCCCACCCAAAATCTATCGGCTTTAATTCTTAAATATACGGCAGATCACCGTTCACCACCTCAATCCCCCCCCCCCCCCCCATCAAAACTGTCATGTTATTGCTTGCAGCTATTACTGGAATGTTCATCCATAAAAAATTTCTATAAAAAAAATTAAAATTTCCATTCCGAATCCAATTGTTGGCATTGGCCCAGTTGAGAGGTTTTATCGTCAGCGCTCGTATACAACACCCGGGGGACTACTACAACTACTATGGTCACTTCATTATGTGTCATCGATTAGGTTTCAAACGGAACATCAGCAGAACACCACAATGTAAAACTTCCTAATTCCCTGATATCGACTCTATGACTATCTGCAGCACTATGTGGATTCAACTTCTCCCTCCACCATCTATCCACCCATTTCCGCCTATCCTCAAACGAGATCTATATCGGATAGAGCCCCCGCCCGCGGTAATTTTTATAGAGCTAATCCGAGAGGAGAAGTCATAAAAAAAATAATAATGGAAAAATGAAAACGCCTGCCACTATGGTCACTACTACTCAGTATCCTGCCACCCATCGTGTCGGGGGAAAAAACTTTGTTATCCTTGCCGTCTTCAGAAAAGAAGCAGCAGAAATGGTAATCGCTGCAGGACGTTATATATTTCCAAGATAATCTCAGGCAATAAATCAAGAAAGACAGCGGCCCAGTTAACGTTTGTAAGACCATGGTATATGCAGCAATTGCCTTCAAAATCTATTCTGGAGCTCCTTCTCATTGGTGATTGTGTCATCTGCTCCCCGTGTACTTTCTGATTAACTTTCAAGGAAACCAAGCTTGCCCGGATGAGGGTGGTACAACAACTATGCTGTTCTTTCTGGTGATCGTCTCGTGGGAAACTATAGCAGAAACGATGGAACTGTTGCTGCTTCCTCCCTTTCTTGGTAGGTAAGTATGTGCTGTTCTGGTTTCTTATACAAAGTGTGACCCAATGCCGGAAGAACGTGTGCCCTAATTCGTAAGGAAAATGCACGTCTGCTTTGGTTCACATTGCAAGGGACGCAACAGTTACCAAAGAGTTCTATGTATATAGTAGAAGCAGATGTAAAATCGATAAATGGGGGCGGCCAGCCAGTAAATATTGACTAGTGGGAATATGCATGACGCGGCTCGTTTGAATTATCCCCGTTGAGCCTAACTGGAACGTATTAGAATGTCAGTTCATCTCTGCCGCCAACTATGTCATAAGCTTTGTATTCTTGCTGGAACGGAATCAGCTCTCAAACCGCAAATATTTGTTCGAATTTTTCTATTTCTATTTTTTTTTTTTTTTTAGTAAGTACACAAAAGTCAAGCCTCATTCATATAGCATAGAATCTCTAGCCCAGACTGCAAACAGTAGAAAATCCCAGATTGGATGGTTTGGAACGAACAGGTAAGTGGAGCGCGTGAATATCCTCTTCGGTCTTCTCGTTCTGATGGTCTTTTAGAAGGGGTTTTGTGTAATAAAACGTTTTAATTATAAATTTTTTTTAGCTCTCGCCCTAAGTGGCTACAATTTTTCATTTTATTTTTCTACTGTGGCAGTCCAATTGAGTGCATCAGAGTCGAGCTGCTGTGTAACCCATTCAACTTGGACCAAAAGGCGAGCAGGTCAGGCGGAGGAGTTTAGAAGTTTCAGTATTTTTACAAAATTAGTTTCATTCTTTGCTGAGTGGTATTTAGGGTAGGTAACAGTTGTTAATTAAAAAAAAAATTAATTATGCCATTAATCATGTAAATTTCTGAGAAAGAGAGCGTGGATGGTTGGGCGAAGGTGAGGGGAGGCAAATTAATTGTCCGCAGTCGCACACTTAACCCTTTCATGAGTTGGGAGAAGGAAATTGTCTGGCTGCAATCAGTTGTGAAACATCATTACTAGAAACTGCTTTGTATGAAGTTTTTTGTTTGTTTCAGAATTAGTTAGTTGAATGGTTGAATAAAAGGAGGGCCGTATTGTGCTAACCATAAAGCAGACTGGTCCTTTGTTAATGATAATGTTAAGAGTAGGGGCGACTAGGCCTCCAGGACCTTGCGGACACCGCTACCATAGTTGATGTATTGTGCATTCCCCTATAGTGATTAGGCAAAATCGAGTCTTTTAACGAGCTCGACTATTGTTTTCGGAGTTAAATTGCAGACATTATCTGGAGAAATAAGTTCTCTTCCAGTGATTTGCAGCCTTAGACCTGCAAGTGCTGGTCACTCGCATATAACGTGCATCGAGGTTTCATCTTCCTCTTCGCACAGTCGACACAGTTCCCTGTCGCATTTGCCTATCTTCTTCAGGAAGTGACGGAAGGAGCCATGACCAGTGACTGCGTTAGCAAATAGTCTGAGCGACTGTCTGCTAAGTCCAATAAGTTGACGCGACAGGAAATGAGAAGGATTGAAGAATTTCTTCGCCTGCCTCATAACGGGCGCGCTACGCCAAGGAGATCCAGTTGCCTGTTTTCCCACTTAAGCAGTTCCCCCCTAAAATGGCTTTTTGATAGGCCAAATGTCGGATAGGGACCAATATATGGACATTCAGCTCCGGTTTTAGCCAGTTCATCATAGGAGCGCAGCTTGGCTGTCTGAACAGATGTAGATGTTGGAGTTCTTACAGCCCTTGTTTAGGCTTTCCTGAGCTCCAACCTCTATAGCATAGACTTCCGCCTGAAAAATGGAAGGTGAGACACAAAGCGGAATGGATAGTTCCACTTCTGGACCAACCACCCCTGCGCCTGTTTTACCGTCCTTCCGGGATCCGCCAGTATACCAGACTTGGGCCCGTTGCGGAAGCTGGAGTCCTCTATCTAGTATCTGGCTTCTTTCATTAATGGTTACCTTGTAACCTCTTTCAAAAGAAAGTCTCTTGGCCATAGTATCTTTTGTAGCTTCTAGGTCGTTAATATTGACCTGCTCGAAGATACTGAGATGTCCCACCCTGGAGGAGGTGCAATCATCTGACCTTTTCTTTCGAAGCATACTAGCTGCAGCTTCCCTCTGAATAAAGAGGTAGAGAGGCTGTAAGGCAAGAATGGCTTCAAGTGCTCGTTGAGGACATGATGTAAAGGCGCCAGTGGTGCCTAGACATGCCATACTTTGCATCTTGTCAAGGGTTCTTCTGGTGGTTTCCTGCAATGTTTTAGGCCACCACACATTTGCCCCATAAGAAAGTATGGGTCTGACTATGCCTTGGAAGATCCATAGGGTCATTTGGGGTTCAGACCCCACTTTTTCCCGAAAATCCTGTGGCAAGAGCTGAATGCCCACATGGCTTTGTTTGTTATCATTTCCAGGTGTGGATTCCAGGTAAGCTTGCTGTCTAGGATTATTCCTAGATATTTTGCTTCTTTGGAATATTCTATTGCAATTCCATTTAACTTAGGAGGTGGAATCTGAAGGCTCCTTTTCCTAGTAAAAGGAACTAGCACTGTTTTACCTGAGTTTATTGATAGTCCCATGTTCTGGCACCATCTGGTAACGATGTTAAAAGCAGCTTGCATAAGCTCTGGTAAAGCTGATTCAAACTTTCCTTTAACACACATGACAATATCATCAGCGTATCCTTGGGCCTTAAAGCCGGCCTCTTGGAGTAAGTTTAGTAGCTCATCCACAACTAGTAGCCATAGAAGTGGTGATAACATCCCGCCTTGTGGGCAGCCTCTAGTGGCCATGATTTTTATAGATTCACCGTTCATGGTAGCTGTTATGCAGCGTTTCTCAAGCATGTTGCCAATCCATCTGACACTGCAGGTTTCTATGCCTCTATCCTCGGATACCCTCTTGATCGAGTCAAAAAGAGTGTTATCGCAGGCGCCTTGTATGTCCATAAAGGAACATATAAGGACCTCCTTTTCCTGTGCGGCTTTCTCGGTAGTCTCTACCATACTGCTGAGAGCATCTTCGGTGGATTTTCCGGGTTGGTAGGCATATTGATTGGCATTAAGTGGACAGCTTTTGAGGAACGTCGTCCGAATAGAGTTGTCTATTATTTTCTCTAGAGTTTTCACGAGAAATGAAGTCAGACTGATAGGCCTGTATGATTTTGCCTCGCTGTGTGGTTTTATACCCGATTTCGGAATAAAAACAACCTTGGTTAGTCTCCATGCCTTAGGGATGTATCCCGTGCACAGACTGGCCCTAAATATCTCAGTGATAAGGGGCTTAATATGATCCTTTAATGGAGGTTCAATAGATTTGAGATCGTTTGGAGTGGGGGGTCTATGTGTTGTTTCTGAGTTTCTGAATTATGGAAACTCTAAGCTAGAAACGCTAACAGAGAAATTATGGTCGAAATGGTGTTGATACCACAACTTTACATGGCATTCCAGACTAGAGGATTTGTTTTGCATCAGCCTTACTACCAACGATCCGCGCTTAACACTATTCTCAATCTCTCTTAACATTCCCATCAATTAGCGCATGGCTTCCACTTGAACAACCTGATTCAGGGGCACAATTTTAAGGAAACACGTTTAGGCAGACATAGCCGCAGAGCACAGAGAGTCCAATACATACAGGTAAATACAATACATTTAGGTAAATTAGCCTTTAAAGCCTGCTAAAAATGTCTTAGACTCCAACTTACATTCTCGACAACTACACACGTAAGAAGCATATGTAAGGACTGATGATACTATCTATCTACTAGTACAAGTTTCCTCTACATTGGGCGAAGAGGCTAGCTAATAGCGGCATTCGACTTTTCATCAGCGACCATATAAATCAACTTCCAGTCTAGCCTCAAAGATCTTATAGACCTTCTAGTTGCAAAATCCTTAACATAGGAAGACAAGCCGAATACTCTTGCCCAATAAGCCCTAGAAGGGCAAAGTGGTCGAACTTTCATCTTGTGGTGTAGAGTACCTACTTATTTTCGTCTAATTTCCATAATTTCACCAGATGGCCACACCAGTTCTCAGTAGTCTTAAGGCTGCCCTGGCTTGGTGTTATCACAACAGCGGAAGGTGTACATCCAAAACTACTCACATGCCATCTAATCTTGATGGAACAAATAACTTATATTTTAGATTGTGTGGGTATTCAGAATGCGTTTTTATGCTCGTTTGCTAATTTTGAAGTGCCTTAGCTTGATCTTCAGCAATTGGGCTGCCGAAGCAGATGAACATCTCCCTACCTTCTATACTAAACTTAAGGAGCCAAAATAATAGAATTTACTCGATCTTCTGGTGCATATAGAAGATTCTTCGTCATATTCCACACATTTAGAGCAGGACTTGTCGATCAAGAACCTCGCAGTTGCAAAAATATACCTTTGTTAAACAGTTACAAATGCAACCATACGACAACTTCGTATGTTTTCGGAAAACTACCTACCTTCATATTTCCATCCAGTTCTAAATGAAGCAGGACTAAACAATAATTGAATTCAGAATCTTGAACACTTTACCTGACTATTTCAAATAAGTTGAATGGCAACAGTAAGGATTGATACTCGACCGAATTTTTGCTATGGTCAGTTTCACACCTAGTACCAATTAGAAAAGAAACAGGTGAACTTGTGGCGACGCTTTTGTTCCGGGCTGTGCATTCAATAGATCGCCGCTGTATTTCCTGTAAATGAATTCCACTTAAATACCTTGAGATACCTTGCTGACGACCCAAGGGACTTTAGCTAGGTAGGCTTTTGGAAAAATTGTGATAAAAAAACAAAAAAAAATAGTAGTCCTTGATCTAATGTAAAACAAATAAGTTCGTTAATCTTTGCTCGTAGCAAATTGAATATTTCTTTTAAAAAAAAAAACAGATCGCGCAATAAAGTATCGGGATTCTGGTTTATGCACATACATGGAAATTGTTTTAATATTTTCCAGGTTCTAAAAGTTTTATTTCAGCTGGCCTTATAAAGTCACAGACTCTCTGCGAAGAACGTCCTTTGCGAAGACAGTGGACAATTTGCTAAAAGCAGCAACACAGCTGCGGCTGCAGAGACTACCGTAAAGACGTAGTCGACTCGGCCAATTGAAATAACTGTTGACGTCGTGTTTCCTGGAGCATCCTCAAGTACGCCTGTACTTACCATACGTCCGGGTTGCCATTGGGCCAACCTAGGACCGAAGCTACTTTTGAAGACTTTCGTTGTTCTCCATCAAACTATCATTCTTTATATTGTTTGAAAGATATTTTTCAAGTTTATTTACTGAACCGTCTCTTCCTGCTAGCTAACTATCTGATTAGACGATTCTTACGCTGGTCAAGACTCAACTTTTCTGGTTGACGGTCTCGTATCAACTGGGACCCTACATTGTCCATACACGACATCGCCGACTCAAGGTAACTTACGGTATTAGCCGTTTTCTGCTTCAAGCCGACATCAGAGGTGCCGTTATTGAACGACGCCTTCACCTCAACGTTAACCCGTAACACGAGCGGAAGTTTCAACTTCATCAAACTATAACATTATAGTCAACATCAACCAAGTTCGTGTTACTCAAGTTCACTCCGAGAGCTTTGCAAAGACGTCGTTGTCAAAACGCCTCTAATCAATTCTCTCCAGACATCCAATCAATACTCTCAAGACATCCAATCAATACTCTCAAGACATCATCCAAGATTCCCGATGAAGACAATAAATTTCGGTGAAGTTTCTTTCTCAGCGTGATAGTGGTTTCCTTAATCGAAACCCCTTACACCCCTAAAAACTTAGGACCTCGAAGAACATGGTCGGAATTTAAGTCCATAGCAGAATTTTTAGAAAAACTTTTTATTTTTACGATTCAAATCAAATTAAAAAAAAACAACCGCCTCATCCGGTTTTGAAGCCGGGACCTGCCGCTTTCCAGGCTACTGCTCTTACCTCTGAGCTAACGAGTCAGCTGTCTTTACTTCTTGTATTTAATAATTTACATTTACTTTCAGCTGGCATTAACCAGTGACGATGGAAGCGAAGAAATAAATTTAAAATTTTTTAATCAAGTCCATACCAAGAACACAGACCTCATGACTAACCACTGAGCTACAACAACCCATCTGATTCCCTTGTGAATAAATGGTTATAGGGCAGATACTAGAACTCTTGAGATCGAAGGCATCTTCCTCTCAAAACACGTCCATTTTAACGCTACCATAAAGCTGAACTATACGTTTTCCAGCTGTATCAAAGAAAGACTTTTTCCAACTCAATCCCTTTAGCAACTTACCCTCCTCTTCTTTATCCTTGCGAATAGTTTTCATATAATAATTCCTTGATCACTTTCAGTTCCTAGTGAAACTTCATAATCTCTTGTAGTCCTTTTATCTCTTGCGTCATACGATAACTAATTACACCAATCTTAAAGGAAGAACATCAGGAGCAGCAGCACCTGAGCAATAAAACTTAGCTAATTACTATGCCGCTAAATAAATTAATCGCAAAGAAATTAAGCCATAACTCTTACGAACTTTCGCCATCAAAGATATTCACATCCCAGAGAAAGCATCCCGCCCGTCGTGTAAGCCCTATAGAAATTTGACTTTTTGAATCGAGCGTTTTTAGAATAATTTTCCCATCATAATTTTCTTCTTATCACCCACCGAGTCGTTTTCCGTTTCCTTAGGACATAGCGATAGCGCAAAGAACAAGTAAAGGGGAAAATTTCACACAATACAAGGGAATCCCACCCACCAGTAACCGCACCGCAACAAAAGTGGTACAATCAAAAGGATGCTGGGATGGAAGAATAAGGCACACACACACCCACAATGGCTTCCGCCGTCCGTTGGCCGATGGAGGAGAAAAAAAAAACAAATCCTGGGAAATTTACTGCTTTACCGATAACAAGGTGATAAATATTTTAAAATTCCTTTACCACACGCCCGCACACAAGAGTTTATAAAACAGGAAGGTTTCCATGGATTCCCGGCCAATTTAAAATTCTTGCGGAAAGTTTGTGTTCACTCAGTTTTTGCCTGCAACTGGTATACATTCATTCAGTCGCTTCCCTCCAGATTTTTTTCTCAGCAAGAGATTTTTCACTATCCTGCCAGTATTCCGCTGTCCGCCACAGTACCGCTCGACTGGCAAACCAACAGCATCACAGGTACAATAGATGTAGTGCCGAGACCGAACCGAACCGAACCGAACCGAAGTAATTTCATATTCAGGGATTGCGGTTCAGGAGGGAGGAAGTGAGGTAGGTCTTTATTTATTCTAATCGAAATTAATTGCTCTTAATTAAACCAACTAACGTGAAACTCTCTGCTGTTGTTGGTTGTAGAATGTTGTTGGTGGAAGGGAGTGATGGCTCCCAGGATCCTATATACCACCCATGCCTATGTTGGAAAGTTTGATAGCTAGCTTTCCCATTGAACACTACCCGACTGTGGAGCTCTATATGTTGCTCACAACGTAAATCTGTAACGACTACCGGCAATAAATTTAACTGATTTACGCGACGATACGCGTCTTGAATTGAGAAGTACTTTAGAGTATATGGGGGGGGGGGGGGGGGGTAATAACAGAATTCACATTTTTCACAGACGAGCAAATTTACCTGTAGCTTGTTTGGTCCACGTGGATCGATAGTATGTAGTAGAAAGAAAGAATTTAAAATTTCGGCTAATCTGTATGGCAGTAATCCACACATATCAAAGGTAACTGAACTCTGGATCATAGATAATCCTACCTCAAATCGATCGACAAATATAAGCCCCAAGACTTGTTAAAAAAAACATAAATACTGCCTATAACCACCCTCGTAAGGTCATAGTACTTTCGTTGTCCTATCGCCATTGTCCCCGGGACTTCGCTCGAGACGACCACATTCAGGATACCGCAGCTGTTCATTTAACGTGCACAAGCTACTTAAGTATGTACCATATACAGGCTGTCTCTTACCTACTTGATAAGTATATTTTACCAGGTGATTGCTCTTCTACAGAAAAATAAAAAATCATGGGTGTATAGAGTCTAGATGTGACATTACCAAATTACAGGGTGATAAAGAAATTGTTTTGATTCTTTTGCAGATTAACTCTTTGTTTTTAAAAGTATAGGGTGTAGGTAAAGCTATCACCAAGTCAACACATTGTGTATGGAATCCCGTGACCTTTAGGTTTGATGGAAGACTATATGGATAGAATCAACAGCGATTTACTCGAAATTAGTAAGTGGGCATTTGCATATAATCTTAAAATAAATCCTTATAAGTCTCAGTGCATTGCCTTTTCAACTACTTCGATCTACCAGCTGTCACTGTGGATGGAGTTGTGATTCCGTACGTGGAAAAGGTCCGAAGGTTCGAATATGAAATGTTGCGACCATATTCAAGCCTCCCTTTCCAAAATTTACGCAACTCTTCGTCGCTTATGGCCAGGGCCGGTCTAGGTCTACCAATCGGCCCGGGCAAAACACTCAAAACCGGCCCCATTGAATTTTCAAAAATTTCTTTTCTAAGAAACAACCCAGATTGTTAGGCCCACTTAGCCCAGCACAAGCAGTGTAAGATAGATTTTTCTATTCGCACGTCATTTTTACACTGGCCAGAATGGAACTCTTTGAACTGAGCAAAAGAAAGTTAAAATGCTTGCCGAAGAGAATTCGTTTGGAAAACGAAATAGTACACATTTGTGTCAGTGCTTTCATAGTGAGTCAAAAAAAATAAATAAAAACATACTTTTCTTTACGTGTGATTGACAGTGATTAGTAGATATTCGTTTTATCGCAACAGTGAATCAAAAAATGTTAGTAGTAAGTGCGAATTTTAATTAATATTTCTGTTTAGCTTCTACTTTCCACGCTTTTATTCGTTATCATTTTGACTGGTATTGCCTGGCTGATTCTGATCTTTTATGGTATACTCTAATCTAAAAATATAGTCCTAAATGAAATGAACTTTTCTACTGATTTTTCGTAATTTTGTTTGCAAATATCAAATATCAAATATTTCTCACTTAATTACTCTCATCCACTTAGCAATGAAAAGTAAACCGGTCCATTTTGGGCCATTATTCTTGGAATTTATTGAAAAATGTTTCTTCTTTCAACATTTTCCAGGTAATGAAATGAAAAATACTGTGCTAAAACCCACTCTGCACTACAAATATTATTACACCTAAAAGTGTAAAATTAATTACTCTGGCAGAAAAAATGAAATATATTAATTAAGTTAATTGCATTTTTATTCGCTGAGGTTTCATTTCATTTCAAAAAAGTTTCATTTTATTCGAAAAAATCTTCAATCCATGCGAAGAAGATTTCACTACATGCGATAAAGGTTTCATTTAATTTAAAAATAATTTCGTTTAATTCGAAAATGATTTTATTTGATCCAAAAATGTAATTTTAGTGACACACAACTTACTTAGTTACTTGGATTTAAAATATTTTTGAATGATTGAAAACAAGAATACTTAAATGTAAACACATGGGTAACACTTTATAATTTATGAAAATTTACTATATGCCTAACAGCCTAGCGCGTCTTTTATAGAGATACAATGAATACAGAATTGTAGAGCCGTCAACTCACTTTCAAATTTTAACGTCCGATTTTTAAAAAGGGGATGCTCAGTAATGTTATTCTTTCAAACTAGGAATGCTAGATTCTATGCTAAATAGTAAATACCGAACAATATAAAATTGGTTTTTTTTTCTAGAATTTGTAATATGTTAAAAAAGAGGAAGCTAGAAATTAATACAGAGAACATGCTTGCATAAAATTTGTATAAGAGCGGTTGACCCTTTCACCCGTAATATTAAAACTTAAACAGGGTTTCCCTATGAAAACAGTACTCGAAAGACCAACAATTTTAGTTATGAAGGAAGTGAGGAAAGAGGTGAATCGTTATTCTCTTCTCCCCTACTGTGTGTTTTTTAATAGTTTTTGTAATAAAATTACCTGATTTTTTTCAAAATTAACAAAAACAAAATTTAAGAACTGTTTTTGCACAATTATTGGTTTTTCAATTGCGAACTTTGTTTTAAAAGTATAAAAAAATAGATCATGGTAACGCAAAATACTGAATAGTGTATGTGCTCATAAAAAATATAGCATAATAATAAATTACTAAAAGCCTAGAAAGTACACATAGGCTTGGAAATCCTTATTGATAAAGATTTATTTTCCTTGCGTTTTTCGAAAAAAAATTATTATGATGTTAAAAAATTCCAAATACTTTTTAAAAAAAAAAACGAATGCTTTCGAAGTCTCTTGATGCCAGATTTGGCGTCTATAATGCCATCTTGGTATTTGGCAACACTTACAAGCTATCTTGGCTCCGAGGCCTATCAGTGTTAATAGGTTGCGGGGAAATCTTGAGTATTTTTAAATCATAACTCTGCTCCAACCGCAACAACCGTAGCGTTCAACCAGAGTATATGGTAAATACGTGTAGCCGCATTAACCCGGAGATGACCGGCCCAGACACCAACGCGCTATTGTTTTTACGAAATTCAAGCTGCACTGGAAAATTAAATGTCGCGTTCAATGACTGCGTCATGTTTATTTTTGGATTACGAATTTTGACCATGTTTCTCATCTTAGGTTTGCTCTACTTAGAGGTCCGCTGGAAGTTTATCTGAAGCAGAGAGTTTTATTTTTTATGTACAACCTTATTACTACAACCAAACCTGCATATCTGGCTAACTTGGTCCGACCTCTTAACTCTGCCAGAGGGCGTAAGTTTTAAATACCTCGCGATTCCTAACATCAGTATTTGAAGGTTCTTACATTGTTCAGGCAGTTCGTTTTTGGAACGAGCTGAATGGTCACATTCAGCGGGCAGATTCATTCGGAACATTCAGACGGTTCCTTGTTGATTTTCTAGAGTAACTCTCGTTTTTGTCTGCGACACACACGCATTTGTTATGTTATTGTTTTTACTTTTCTCTTCCATTTATTTTTTTTGAATTGTAATTTAGTTTTTAAATTTTTGGATTCTGTTTTTAAATTAAATTTAAATTTGTTAATTTTCATTTTGATCTGAATTTTTTCTTTTAATTTTAATCATGATTTGGTTTGTTAATTTTTCATTTTGTTTTTAATTTTGATTTGTTGATTTTAATGTTGATCTTAATTTTAAGATTTTATTTTAATTTTGATTTTGATTTCAATTTTGTTTTTAATGTTAATTTTGATTGTAGTTCTAATTAATTTTTTTTTTATTTTAATTTTGGTTTTGATGTTAATGTTAGTCTTTGAATTTTTATTTGCCCGTCTGTTAAATAGAAACTAATTTAAAAGATTGTCAATCTTGTAGTATCGTTTACAAGAAAAATATATTATTATTATTATTATTTAAAAAACCAAGAATGGAACTATAAAGTGAAAATTTTGAAATTTTAACTAAATTTTGTTTTTCGTGTTTTTCAAAAACACGTCTTTAAAACTAATTTTTCATTTCATTTTTTAAGCTTTCAGTTTAAACGGACATATCATACCCAAAATTCTACCATTTTCTTTACCTGCCCTTTTTTTGTTTTTTCGCTGAAAACTGAGTTATATTTTCGCAATTTGGATTTTAAATCGCCAAAATTTTGGAAGAGAAAGGAGTAGGTAAGGAGGTAGTTCTTCGGCTTGAAAAGATCGAGAAGGTTTCATATGAAGTTTTTCCAAATAAGGCGTACTTCGTAAAGCTTGTTAAATATTTCTTAATCACCCTGTAACTCAGTATTTGTGTGGATAATTATTATGAGGTCGATGTAATTGCCTGCTTTGTACAACTATGAATATTTCAATGATGCGAAGGACATTCCCTTTAACTCGTACACGAATTTGTCTATAATTTCTTTTTTACTATTTTCGACACTCTCGTAGAACCCACTTTTCGTCATCACAGCAAGCTGAAATTTGGCACACAGGTTCATGTCGCGTGACAATTGAATTTATCAAAATTTGAACCGAAAATTTCCATGGAAAACCCAGAAAATCGGGAAAAATCATTTGAAAATTTGGTACAAATTTGATTAGTGATAAATCCGTTTCAGGAAAAATGCAGAGTTTCCGATTTTTCCGAAAAAAATTTCCGGAATTTTCCGACTTTTTCGGAAAATTTTCAGGTAAAAAAGTTTTCTAAATTATGCAGGATCAAGTTCCCTATCAACTGGCATCATTACTTTCTCTCCAACAATGGTGAAAGCTTGCAGAAAAAATCAAGGAAAATTCATGTAAAACGCTTTTCCGGAGTTTTTCAGACCAAGGAAGCGTTTGAGCGTTTTGCAACCTAAGACAAAGTTGTAGAGCGAAATGAGTTGCATAAAGTTGCTTTTGTGGAAAACTCCGTGGAAAACCCGGAAAAGCGGGAAAATCATCGGACAAATTTCCATCGATATGATTAGTGATAAATCTGTTTCAGGAAAAATGCAGAATTTTACAATTTTTCTGAAAAATTTTCCGACTTTTCCGAAAAATTTTCCGACAAAAAAGTTTTATAAGCTACGCGGAATCATTTTTTTTCCGTCCTACTGGCATCAATACTTTCTCTTCAACAATCATGAAAACTCGCATGAAAAATCGAGGAAAATTCATGTAAATTTCTAAAAAAAAATTTGATAGTAATAGGAAAAGTCTGTGGAAAACATGGAAAATCGGGAAAATTCAGTAAATCAGTGTCTTTTCAGCCGTCATAAAATTGTTTTAAAATATCTCCATGCAGCACGTAATAAAATTTAGTTAACGTGAAAAAGGCAGAAAATAAAATAAGTAAAAAACGAGTTTTCAAACAAAACTGAGGCCAAGCCGCATGAAAAAGTAGAAAATAAACTTTTCTTCACACACAGAGGTGGATTCAGATTTTATTCGCTGACAATCACCGATATATTTCAGTATGATCAATCAGAGGGGTAATAAGTGATTTGATTCATGAAGAGAAAGAATATTTAAGAGAAATGTCCCAATCAAAAAATCTGAGTGCACCTCTGTGTGTGAAGAAAAGTTTATTTTCCTATTTTTTCATGCAGCTTGGCCTCAGTTTTGGTTGAAAACTCGTTTTTTACTAATTTTATTGCTTTTCATTGCGGGGTCCCTCAGGGATCTGTTGTTATACAGAACTGTTTTTTTGGAATCAGAACGTCAGATCACCATATTCGATGTGGTTATTTATCTACATGTACGTGAACACGATATCCAGATACACTATGTCAGATATATGTATGGAGCACATTAAGGACATTAAGGTGATTTAGTCAAATTAAACACTAATAAATTCTCATTACGATCATTCGATGATTATACTCTGCAGTCTATGAATAATTTACGTTTGGCCACGATTTCGAACTAGTCCCGTCCATGGAAAAATCATAAGCGAAACAATTTTTCCGGAAAAGTTAAGAAATCTGGAATCATGAAATGTTTAAAGCGCGCGCTCGGTATAAAAACGAGAAAAATTTCACAAATGAATTTAATTTCCCTAAACTGCCAGGGATAAAAATTTATTTTTCGATAAAAATGAGCAACGAAGACTCAACCAGATTCACATAACCATGAAGGACTATGTGGGATGGTGATGGTACCACCTTTTGACTATCGTTAGCCAACCATTAAAATGCATCACGGGCGAAGATTAATTTCAGCACAGCCTTTTCACTTCATAATTTTTGCATCTCTCGCCTAAATGTGTTCTGCACTTCGGCATCATTCCTCTGACTGCTAGAAAAATCCTAGCGGGACGAACTTTAACTTCTCTCGTTTGGTTGTGTGATTTTTTTTTAATACTTTTTAAATTTGTTTCATTCTTGTACGGGGTGAAAAGATGGAAACTTTCCGACTGAGATATTTTCTCTGTTATGCTGAGGCAGCTGTTTCATTATAAATTTCCCACCGAAATAAAGTTTTCTTTAATTTTAATCTTTTTATGGACATTTTCGTGGGAATATGTAGTTCCGAGGCGTAAGCATTTGTATAGTGACATTTTTGCAGGTATTGCAGAATCTTTGCCGAATCTAGAACGTGCCTTTACTTCTCCGGTAAAGTGAGAGATTTCTGTATCCAATATGACCGGTAGCCTTCGCTTGAGAGATTTTTTGTTGACCTATGTAGCACTAAAAATTCAACTCAAGTTAGCTCTTCATATAACACTTAAGTGGATATGGAGTGTAGGTATAGGTCGTAACATCTACATTAGATCTCAGCAGCAGCTTTTCACTCATGAATTTTTTACCATCTGATTTAAGTTAATTTTATGGAAAATGTAAAAAGGTCTTGTTGGGGATTTAGACAAATTTTGGAAAGTAATTTATTCTATTCTATATGATAAAATCTAAATCTGAATAGCCTCGGATAAGAAAAGATGCTCAATAGAAAAATAAATGATCTGAAAACTGGGAAGAATGAAAATTGTAATTTAACTTATGACGTTTTCTGCTAGGTATACAAAAACAAATGTTGGCGAATACAGACTATGAAATGATGGTAAAGGATAAGGAAAGTAGGCAACCGATTCACAGCTGCAGAAACTCAAGGTCGATCAAACCGTTTTCATATTGGAACTGGAAAAGTTCACCTCGGGACTGGTTGCTAGAAGAACAGACATTTTTTATGGTGAATACACTTTGTTTAAGTTTACATTTCGAAAATGTTTCAATACGGGACGAAAAACATTCTTACGGTTTATAACATCACATTAACTGTTTCATCAACCGGAAAGAATATCTGGAATAACAACCAACCGCTTCTCATCATGATCCACCTTTTCTAATAAGCAACAGATCACTCGTTATTAGGATAGGAGCTTCGATACCAATCACCCACCCACCTGCATGGCATAGTGAAAAATATACCGTTTAAGAACAATCAGACTCGAAAGCATCTTTCTAGTTATACTACATCAAGGGCAAGAAGACTTACTGCGCTAACAAACAGAGCAGGCTATATGCTTTGGGATATATTAGAAATGTCAAGGTATATAGAAGTGCAGGTATTCCCATTAAAATTATGACACATTGCAGCTGATAGCCTGTGACGTAATTCTGTGACTAATGTATATACATTTTTATTTGAAAGACAGAGAGAGGAAATCACGATACTACGTCATTAATGGCGGAACGTGGTTCGTAATGGGAATACCTTGTATTCTATATACGAGGCATGTTCAGAAGCTAAGTGTTCTGTGACCATAACGGGCTGTGGTTTCTTGTTTTTTTAGGGTTGGCAACACTTAGCGGTAGAGGGGATCCCCTGACTAGAGCGAACATCGCAGAAACACGGTAGTATGTAAACTCACGTTGTAGTGTCCAGTTGAGTGAAAGATGTCGGTAAGAAATTCCGCCAAGTGCAAGCCAAGTGCTGTGATCCGTTTCCTACTCGCGGAAGGAATAACACCTACCGAAATTTTTTCGCGGATCAAAACGGTTTACGGTGAAAGTGTTATGAACAGAACGAGTGTGTTTAAGTGGTGTAGAGAGTTTAGTGGAGGCAGAACAAATGTTCAGGACGAACAGAGGAGTGGAAGGCCTTCCATTTTGACTAATGAGTTGGTGCAAAAATTCGAGGAAACTGTTCGTGAAGACCGCCGATTGACAGTGGATGAAATTTCTGCGATGTTTCCGCAACTCTCCAGAACTCTCTTATATGAGACACTCACAGAAACGCTGGGATACCGAAAACTGTGCGCAAGATGGGTCCCAAAACAGCTGACAGAGCAGCACAAGAAACATCGGGTCAATATCGCCCGCGAGTTTCTTGACCGACTTGAATTGGAAGGTGAGGTCTTTCTCAGTTCTATTGTGACTGGAGATGAAACGTGGGTAGCTCATTATACCCCTGAGACAAAACACAGTCATCACAGTGGCGTCACACCGATTCCCCATCTGCCAAAAATTCAAAAACACAATTTCGGGCAAAAAAATCATGGCTTCAGTGTTTTGGGACCGAAAAGGCATAATTTTGGTCGACTTTCTGCCTCAAGGGGAGACTATCAATGCACAACGATATTATGAGACTCTAAAAAAACTCAAAAGCAGCATTCAAAACAAAAGGAGGGGAATGCTGACGAGAGGAGTATGCTTGTTGCACGATAACGCCCGCCCTCACGCAGCCTTATCCACCAAGGCGTTCTTGGACTCATTTGGTTGGGATGTTTTGAACCAACCCCCCCCCCCCCCCCACCGTATTCTCCTGACTTGGCGCCTTCAGATTATCATCTTTTCACTTCCCTGAAAGCACACATGGGTGGAATTAAATTTTCAACCGACGAGCAGGTGCAGAAGGAGGTTCTGAAGTACCTTGAGAAATATGTGGAAAGGGAGGTCATCTGCTCAACAAAAGGATTACCGCTAGTGTTAGACAACTCAATCAGAAGCGGAGTACTGAAAAGATCGCCGTATACCAAGTGGGTAAATCTATGATAACCGTACTCGATAGTGTCTAGTGGCTGGAAAAGACGCTGGAGAAAACAAAATTTCTTGATACAAAGATAACAAGGTATGGCCGATTCGAGAGGAACTGTTTGCTTTACTACGTCATGTGGACACAAATGTCATTGCGAATGACAAAAGTAATTTTCAAATTGTCAACTATCCAAGCAATGAAGGCAAACTCTTGTTACTTTTGTATGGAAAATGGGTGTTTCTTCAATAGAAATATTGTGAACAGCATATAAAACTGAAGGAATACGAAAGGGAGTTTATTGAGGATATATGTAGACAATATTTCAGGAAATTCCTTATTAGTTTGGATTTATGGGAACTGAACTTACTCTTTTCAGTGTAGCTATTTGTGGAGCCATATCAGCTAAAATCACAACATCTATAGATGTCGTATAAAGACAAAAATTATGTCAGCTGATCATGCAACAGGCAGCAAAATAACTATGTCTCATGCAGTTGAAACGATAATTCGAGAAAAAGGCATGAGAGAATATTCATCTGAAATTGGAAACTCATCTATAAAAATAAGCTACAATTATTATATTTAACATAATAGGTTTTAAAACACTTGATATACGACATAGCATTTTCATTTTATTTCCCAATACTGAAGTGTATTCAAAAGTTTGTCATGTTGCGTTAATTTCTGCTTTCCTTTCGAATCGTGCGCAAGTTGTAAAAGTGGTGCAGAATTCTATCTCCGCTCCATTGTCCCTTTACGCTGGTATTCCTCAAGGTTCGGCTCTAGGCCCTATTCTCTTCTCCCTCTATATAAATGACCTCCCATCTATTGTGAATAGCGCTTCTGTGCATTTGTATGCCGATGACGTTCAGTTGTACTTTAGCAGACCCATAGACCTGGTCGAGGACTGTATTGCTCGAATCAATGATGACCTACAGCACATACACGAATGGGCAATGGGTAATAAGCTTGCCATTAACCCAAACAAGTCTTACTGTCTGCCGGTATATATAGAACCGTTTTCCTTATATCTGATTTGCCTTCAGTTCGAATGATTAATTCCACGCTTGAATATGTTGAGTCAGTTAAGACTTTGGGCATTCAACTCAATTCGAAATTTAGTTCTTGCGACTACATCAGCGCTTTGATAGGGAAAATTTATGGCAGTCTTCGTCAACTTTCTATTTCTTCCAGTTGCCTGTCTGTGGATTTTCGCAGGAAATTGGCGTTTACTCTTATTCTCCCCCATTTTAACTATGGGAGACGCCCAGGCAATACCTAAAATGTGATCGGAACAACTAAGACTTTTGGATAATTCAATGCCATGATGTTAAGAGATGGTGAGTTCGAGATATCTTCTCCATCGACGGAAATGGGTTGAGCGGGTGTTGGAGTACGTTTAAGTGATAACAGACAACATTTCGTTTTGGAAAGATGCAAGAAATATTTTACTCCATCAGACTTGGCGCATATCTACAAGTCTTATATCAGGCCTAGATTAGAACATAATTCCCAGAGACTGAACGCACTGCATTGTCCGCGTACTTGACTCAACCCAATAATCCTCAATTCGCTACCCCTTATTCCTTTCCTGCCAAAGCTGTGCTACGGCATCATAGGGTATCCCCTGAGCTTTGGCAACATCATAAAAAAAAAAGAAAAAAGTTGTGATAGTAATTTGAATTAATACAGTTTTCAAGATGGCGGAAAGAAATATTCGAGAGAAAGGAGCTTTTATAATTAATAAATTTATATCGGTAAAATGAGTGCTTCTGGGATCATATATTTACATTACATCATTTACCAACACCTTCCTCTTTCTTCCTTTCCCCTTCTTTTTTTCCGATTCTGTTACTTCTTTTATTGCTATAATTGCCGATATACACAAGACTTTACGTCTCAATGCCGTTTTCTTTTAATGAACTTGCATGCATGGTGATAAGCAAACTGCCTTTTAATGTCAAATCTAAAAACACGCTTGAAGGCAGGCTTGCATGCAAGCTGTACTTCCTCCTGTAATCCCCAGGTAAGGCAACATGAAGGACATTGGTACCTCAAAGTGCACCTTATACTCACCCGTCTAATCAGGCTCTAAGCGATGCCCCCAAGAAGCAGTTTTATTTCCTCTCTGCTGAGGTCGTTAGATCTTGTC
Source organism: Dioctria linearis (assembly GCA_963930735.1). NCBI lineage: Eukaryota > Metazoa > Arthropoda > Insecta > Diptera > Asilidae > Dioctria > Dioctria linearis. Next base: position 2,881,042 of record OZ005740.1, on the reverse strand, counting down.
TTTCTTAATGTCTAAAGATTGCTTTTAATATGCGCAAAGAATCTCATTTAGGCAGGAATCATCGGAATTTCCAGATTTTTTAAACACAAAAATATCCAAATATAAAATTGACAGAGGAGAAAACGAAACGAAATGAAATGAAATCATAAAATTATTAAATTTCATATAAAATTATTATATTTTATGGTTTTTGTTTTTTAAAATGCACATTAAAGACATTTTGAAGTTCTTTTCACAGTTCTCAGTTTTCAAAAAACACTTAAATTTTACCGGTTATTACTTATCCCTCCATCTATGAAAAAGTTAACAAAGCGCAACCACCGTTGTAAGTTGACTTGGAAATAGCAAAGATTCACTTTATATTTATTGCTAATACCGTGCACCAGGTGGCAGTGAAATAAATAAAAATTATTTTGCAAAAATTGAATCTTGCCACAATATTAATTGATTTTTCACTTAAAATTAAAAACAAAAAATAAATAAATAAAACCCTCAGCTAAGTGGAACAACATCAGAAATAATCCAATTGCACATATTGAAAATTCCCGTTATGCGATATTTTTGAATTTCATTTCACTTATTAATGGAAAAAAATGCAAAAAAGCACAATATTTTCCTTAAATAGATCTGTTTTATCCCACGAGACGGTAAACTACATGTTGTTTTGATGCTGTGAGTTATATTGGTTTTTTTTTTAAAACAGTTTGTCTGTATAGACGGGTCAGTATGAAGTGCGCTTTGCCTTAGTCAACTTGCTGCCTTTCAGTCGGTGGAAGAAATTAACCGACAAATTATGTAATTATGGATTGATCACGTAACTCATAATAGCCAATAAAAATAAGTGGTGCCTCCCTGGTGACCATGTTTAGATGGGTCAGTATGCTGCCTCTGCCGCACGAAGTTTGTCTGTAGGATGCTGGTCGGGGCAAGAATGAAGTGCAACCTAAATTTCAGAGGCAGCACGTATTTTTATTTGGCATTATGAGTCACGTGATCATTCCCGTTTCAAGCATTGCAGTGTGTAGCTGTTACTTTACATGATTTGTCGATGTGTTTGTTCCACGGACTGAAGGCAGCGAGGGCAGCAAGTTGACTGATGTAATCATGAAGGGCATTTTGAGGCACCTCAAAGCGCACCTTATACCGACCCGTCTAAACAGGGTCTTTCTGTGAACTTTAAAATGCACTTCATTCCTGTCCATAACCATCATCCTACCTAAAAGTTTCGTGCAGCAGAGACTGTACCTATACTGAACCATCTAAATAGGCTCAATGGCAACTTAAGCATAGAAAATAAAAGATATATTTTCAGGGACCGAAAATAACTGGTATTTTGAAAATTGTTAAAGAAAAACAGCTGGGATAAATCATGATCGTGGAATTTAGTGGAATATACCAAAAGATGTCTCGTGAAACCCGTTTCGATTCCTGTAAAGATTTTGAAAACTAAGCTGTAAGGCCTTTTATTTTTTCGAGCTAGAAGTAACAGGTTTTGAAGCCGGAAGTATAAAAATCCAAGCTGGCTTCTTATTTTTAGGGACCGAATCAATTATGAATTTTTACGAAAAAAGTTTAATTTACTTGTTATTCCTGGCCGGTAATAGTTTTGAAGCTAGAAAAGCAAGCGCAACGGCTTGATACTTTTTTTCAGTAAAAATATAAATAGCGAACACGGCATTTTATTTTTTCTAGCCAAGCTGGCTTTTTATTTTTGCCAGATAAAAGCCAATAAAAAAATAGGTAAATATGCGTCTGTCTCAGCGACTGACGTGTAAGAAATGGGTTTTTCTTGTAAATATGTAAGATACATATATTATAAATTAAAATATAAATGAAGAAGATCATAAATATAGGGAAATAAAGAAGATTGTAATATAAAACAAAAATACTCAAACTTTAAAACTTGAAAACTCTTGAAACTATGCGCCATCTGACATAAAGCTTTACCACACATCCTAGAAACAAACGCATCGTAATTCTTATATGTTCGGGCTTTACACATCAGATGGCACTTTCAACGGATAAAAGTAAAATGGGATTGAGCAGTGAAAAAAGAACACCTGCCTTCCTGCTTTGCCTTGCTTGGTTGGTGTTTATTTTGTTTTTGCTTTTTAGTTTGTATCCAACCAACCTTCGAAAACGTACAGCAACAAGCCAGACGCTTTTTGCATTTTGCGTATATTTCCTTAAGGTTGCCTTTATTGTGTAAACCTTTTGGAAGAAAATAAGGAGCGTTCCCGTTCCTTTTTTTCGCTTATTATAATTAATTTAAATTTATATAATGTTGTTAAGTAAATATTAAACTCAAATTAACTGTAATCATTGTGCTAGTTGACCAAACATTTTTTTGTTTCTTTTACTGTTGCATTTGTTTCGACTCCTTATTTTTTGTGAGTTGTGTTTTTGTGTGAATTTTTGTATAATTTGTGAGAGGAATAAGTACGAAATCCGACATAATGGGTGAGTAAAAGATTTTTCTATTTTAATTCAATTATTTCGCCAAAGAAATTGGAGCTCTGAACCTCCGAAGTATCTCGGTGTTTCTAATTCTAATACTAACTGCCATCCATGATAGCCACAACACTAGCCAGCTGCTAGACGTGAGTTTTTTTTGCCAGACAACGTACGACACGTGCAGAGATGAAATGAATGAAAAAGCTTTCTCGTGTCGCAATCGCAATATTCGAAAACGGCTATGTTGCAAGCTTTCCCACGTCATAGTATCGATTTTGCTTGCACGCAAGATAACGTCACGTAAAATGGCAAATTTAATATGGAAAGCAACAACAGTTAAACCTAACCTATGACAAAAATAATTAACGGTTCCAATATGGCCAACTGATTGTTTTCTGTATAATATCGTGATTTGCATTTACCTCTTAGCCATAGTACAGTTTAGGATTGCGATTTACATCGAATATTTCGTCGATAAATCAGTTTCTTTGCCCTTGGAAACCATTAACCCTGGTGTTTCGTCGAGCGCATTAGTTTATTTGTTTTACTTTGGCTTGTGGTTTTTTTTGCGAATAAAGATAAAAGTTTTCTTTTGAAAAGCTTTTCGTTGCATTTTCCTACATATTGAGCTTTTTTTTTTCTTTACGATTCAATCCAAACAGATGAGATTTGGGTGAAATCTATTTCATGTGCCATGACCAACACTTATAGAATTTAGGGCCATATATTCACCAACTTGTGACAGTCATAAAAATTGCATTTTGGTAAACTATTCATGTCATAAAAATTTATATTTTTGGGCTAAATTTGACTGCAGTTTGATAAATACGACCCTGAATCTGTCTGTTGGTAAAACACATAGTCTGGCTAAGACCGTAGCTAAATTGGAACCGAACAGAACCAGATTGGACCAGAATTTGGCTACATTGCATTTACAGTCGAACAAAATCAAATCAGATCAAACTAGTTGTCAACATTTTAGCAATGCACTGTTGCTCCGACTGTCCGGAAGTTAACTATATTTTCAAGCAAGTTATTGGAACTTATTGTGAACCTAGTGTAATGACATTTCCCTGACAGCTCTCCTGAGTATAATTAGCTGTGAAAAGTTATTTATAAAATTGGTGAAGACAAATAAAATGTGCTCTAGCCATTTGTCTATTTCTTTTCTTCTAATTTTCGCTTATGAAGTAAATTATCTGCCCCAATCAGCAACAAATTTCAAGTGACAAATGTCAAACTCTTACACCGAGAAATTTTTAACGTAAGTTCGGAGTAGCCCTATGTTTTTAAAAAAAAACAAGATAGTGTAGTCCTTGGGTGCCCTAGGTTTACCCGGTGCTTTCATCGAACAAACCTACTAATTGACATATATTTATGTATTATACAATGTGCGTTTTACTATTTTATCTCGACCAAATGTTTTATTGATCTCAATTTCGAGCGCAGGCGTATTGTAAAAATCCTCTACGAAACTGATGATCATCTATAATGAGGCTATATATAAGCGCCATCTATTTATGAGTAAAAGAAGTTTTTTCATCCACCTGTGCAAATTTGCTCTTGTAGACACTAGTTCCAGAGAACCGGTGATGTTGTACCTTCTATCGGTTTCTTTATCTGAAGACTTATTATTTGAATGACATTTCTATTGCTCAAATCTTGTCCTAATTCAAAAAGTCAAAATCGCCATTACATCAATTCGATTGAAATGCATCGTTTTACAGTACGTGCACTAGTCTTTTTGATAACATGTAATATCTTACTACCAACCACCAACCATTAGCTCCAGAAGGACCAGAGCATTGAAAACTATAATATCATACAAAGACTGGGCAAATAGAACAAAAATCTTCAATGCCTCGCCCAAATCGACTATGCCTCAACTTGCTGACGTAACCAAAGGGTGGGCTAGCAATGTCTCGCTCCAATATAAAATCAACAACGTCTCGACCTGATGTAGGAAATCCCACAAATTTTTGTTAGAAATTTATTGGTAATTTTTTCTGTAGAATTTTTATCCAGTGAATTTATTCAAGATGTCTTCCTCAAATAATGAACAAAAATTCTAAAGAAAAAGTTTCAAATAAATTTCTAAGAAAACATTGAGAGATTCCCTACATCGACAATAGGCATCGTTGAGCGAGGCATTGTTGTCTTACAATTTATGGTTACGTCAGCAAATCGAGACATCGTCGATTTTAATTCGAGCGAGGCGTTGCAGATTTTTGTTCTACTTGGCCAGTGGTTGTATGATCAGAGCATTCGAAATTTAATCTATCTACAATAATTGGTAAAAACCGTTGAACTGTGGGTGAGGGGAGGAAGGCATGTCAAAAACAAATTTTAGACAAGACAAAGTGAGAAATCAGTATGTTTCGTATTCTTCTTTCAAATTCACACATACGCACACGCATTTCGGTAAAGATATCACAGCTTCTAATTAAAATGTAGGTAATAACTTAAAACACTTACCATTCTCTAATTCTATCCCCATCAATTGAGCTACATATATTATTTTTGCTATTATTGATATTGAAAAATTACAAAAAAAAGCTTTCTATTCAAATTTTGCCCTCACCTGGCAATGCCACCGAAAGAAAGTAAATTTATTTCTCATATTTTTTTCAAAGTCATTACGTATTCCAGGGGCAAATTATTTTGGCAAGTGATTTTAAAAATTTCGTAAAAAACTTGTTTTTTTTTGTGCCCTCAAACAAACACCGAAATTATTTTTTAAACGTGCGCACGCTTAGTTCTTAATAATTCTTCGTAGAAGTTGAAAAAATAAAAAGTGGGCGGGGTGAGATGTTGTTTTCGTTGGAAATATCAACATATGACAGTTGAAAAACACCTTGTTTTTTTTTAAATTTCCTTTACTTAATTAAATAATAAAAATTCGAGAGAATTGATGCTTAAAAAACATTCAATCACGTGTGTAGTGAAGTAACGAATTGTCGTGATATATAAATTCACTTGTTCAAATATTTGTCTTATCCTTAGACATTAAACATTTAAACGGTTTACCTTTGCTGCCTGACGACATTAAAAGCTAAAATTCGTAATTTTATTTCAAATGAATTTCGCGTGACCAAAACCAACATATAATGCATGATTCCAAATTTCATATCTGCCAAATTTCACAGGAAATAGATAAAAACAATTTTTTTTTACTAAGAAATGATTTAAATTTGGCAATTTCATAGATAAAATTTTTTATAAAAAATAAAATGAATACGCCTATCCAAAACGTGCACAACGTGCGTACTTTGCCTTGAAAAATCGAAAAGCTCGCATATATCGAGAAGATTACTCTAACTAAATCCAAATTTCTGATAAGACCAGTAACGCCAATGGGTATTTCACCCATATGCTAACGGAGTGTATTTTTGTCAAGAAGAGCAATGAACGATGAACTCTAGGGTAACTTGGGTAGTGCGAAATCTGAGGGAAGGCAGGAAAGTTTTATAAAAATAGCTCTAGTATCACTAGGTAGGAACTTGGTATTGGTTTAAGAGTAAAGCTGTATTTGTATTAGGGGGCTTGTCGTGTCGGTGTCGCTTTTGCGAACTTTAGATACAAATTCATTCTCGTGGATAAAGAAAGCTTTTTCATGTATGTATACGAGCTGATAACAACAAGAAGAAAAACAAGCCAGCTCGACAAAATTGCCACATTTTCGAAGCGAAGCAAACCCGTGCGATATCCACATTTCCATAATCATGTCTCATATGGCCTCACCATATCCAATTTCATATAATCAAATTGGATATGGAGACGTGCAGCTTAACTGGTTAGTGTCCATTTAAATTACTTCTCCGGAAATCTAAATATCAAGTCTGATATAATTAAGAAAATTAAATTTCCCCAAGTCTCCGCAATGGAATTGAATACTTTTCCTAATCGTTTCTCTCTCTCTCTGCAACTATTGTTGCATTCCGAGGCCATAAAAAATTAATTCCAATGTGGCATGAAATTGAGTTAGGTTAAGAGTTAGTAATTATAAAAGCTTAAGGCTAAATGCAATGCAACTATAACACCTGAAAAGGTTTTACAAAAACAATTCAGAGTTAGAGAAGTAATAAATTTAATGACTTAAAAAATATGGCAACGCTGTTAGACTCTGGACGAAAATTGATTGTTTTTTTTTTTACTTTTTAACTGGTCGGTCAAGGTAAATTACTGGAGAAAGACCAAAACCTGTTTTAATCTACATAGCTAATCTGTATTTGTAGACTTGGGGGCTCGTCTATCTACACACACACACAGCCTTCACTCACTCACCTGTTGAAGAAAACTTATCCGAAACTGGTTTTCTATCTCGATTCGAACAAACTGAACTTTCCAATTAGGTCAGTTCCAAACTTGAGGATGCAATTTAATCACCTTTCATAAATGTATCTTTACCAGTTCAACTAACAAAAATAATATGTTTTATGGAAGGTGGATATTAGCCTAGGTAGGTACTTGAAAGTCCAACAATAGTCAGAAGGAATGGCGGACTTTAACCCCAATCAAAATTGAAGAATGACGCAATCCTTCTGTCTGATAACGTGTGATAGGTAAGTGATGAATAATTCAGTGAAGCGTTTATTTTCGTGTTGTTTTTTTTTCGTCTCATATGAAGTAGGTTAGGCGGGATAAATATAATATACTTATGTAATATCCAGATAATTTTATTGAAGTATACCTACCTACTTGGCACATAATACGTATAATATGTTAAATATGCTTTCAACGGATGAAATTCATTTCAATCTTGCTGTGATAAAAGATTTAGATAAGACGAAAAGTGATAAGTAAGCAGCTAAATTCAATTCTGATTCATAGATGAGGAGGAGATGAGATTTTTGAATATTCTTAATCGAATCGATTTTTTTTTCTTTCTTGTTATCTCTAATTGGTATGAAATTTAAGGAAGGGGAAGATTAGCAGGAGGGGGCAGACTTAGATTTTTTTGAATGTATCTCAAAATCACGGCACTTAAGAACTGAAAATTTGATATAAGTTGAATGGAAAAGTCTTGCAAAGATTGGCCCTAAAGTAGGAAGCATACTAGGTCTGATTCAATAATAAATTTATTTGTCTTACGAAAAAAAACTGGGGTGAAAGAAATCTGAATTTTCTGTTTCAAGGGAATTGGATTGTAGAGAAAATGTATTTTAATGCCAGAGAGGGAATTAGGATGTCACAATCATTCTTTTTGCTATGTATATATTTCTAAAAAAGTATACCGTTGTTATCACAGTATAATGACAGTAAGAAGGCATGACTGCTATGAACAACAGTCGGCCGGCCATCTTGAGCGTCACGGCATCACACGATTGTGCTAAACACATTATACATATATAAAAAAACAAAAAGTACAACAAAAATTCTGAACTCTTCATATGAATTCATTCATTTTCATTCATTTATTAATTAGATTTGGTGCAACAAGAATTACATCTTTTTGTTTTGTACCTAAAGCAACAGAGCATATTAAAAATAAGAAAGAGATAAAAGAAAGGAGTATAAGAGTATAACCGTATAAAACAACAAATGGCAGTACAACCAATAAATAAAAAAGATAACAAAAAAATAAACTACTCTAAGTAAAGTAAGAGAGAGAGAAAAAAAAAACATATGTAAACAAAAATTAAAAAATTAAAAATCATAAATGTAGTACATCAATTCAAACCACAAAAGTGCTCCATTACGCCCTTCCTGAAAGCTCCAAGCACAGTCAACCTTTGAATATGAGTAGGAAGTGAGTTCCAAAGTCGAACAACTTTAACCAAAAAGGAGCGTTCACCAATCAGAGTATTAAATTTGGGTGTAAGTATATTAATTCACCTTTGCGAGCGAAGGAATGTGAGAGATGACGACAGATACTCAGGACCATTACAATCAATTATTTTATGGAGAAAACACAATAATTTAACATAGAAATACATTTTAAGGGAGCAACCAACTATGGAGGATATATACGGCGATACATGATCATGACGACGTAAGCCATGCACAAAACGGACACAGTCATTAAAAGCAACATTTATTTTACTAGCACACACAGAGTCAAGACAGGGAAAAATTACGAGATCGTACAGGAAAAATAGAAAGATAAGCGCCTTAATTAACCTTATACGTGTTGTAGTTGGTAGAAGCGGCGCGCGCAGTTATCCTGAGCCTTCTTAAAGTTGCATATATCTTTGCCAGAGATGAGTTGATATGATCACAGCAGGTCATTTTATTATTAAGAACAACACCCAAATTTTTAGCTTTATCAACACGACTTAGGGTTAAATTATTGAGGTAAACTATAGTTAAATACAAATTTTCATCAAGCTCCGTGCGAGAAAAAATTTTATAGCATGAATTTGAATTTGAATTATCAATTGACCACTTATAAATGAGAGCTAAGTCACTATTTAGTTTGTTTACATATGTATTGATAAAGCTAGTTGGTGCGCTAATATAAAGTTGACAATCATCAACATATAGGTGGATAAAAGAGTGTCTTACTACAGAAGGCAAGTCATTAATGTACAATCCAAATAACAATGGTCCTAAAGTCGAACCCTGGGGAACACCGCATAGTATTCTGGCGGTCTTTGGTAATCGGCCGTCAGATTATACTTGTTGTGTCCTGTCAGAAAGAAAACTATGAATGAGCCTGATAGCAGATGATGTCATACCAAATTTAGAATATAATTTATCTAGCAGCATTTCGTGATTAAGACTATCGAAAGCTTTAGAAAAATCAAGGAGAACTAGGTAACAAATCTCTTTTCGGTTCAAAGCGAATCTCAAATCTATGTAGTGACTTTTACTAGGGCAATCTCGCATGAATGATTTCGGCGATATCCCGACTGCCATTGTGTAAGGTATGAGTACTGATTCAAATAACTGGGAAGTTGATTACTTAAAAGTGTTTCGAAAACTTTTGAAAGGTAACATAGTATGCTGATAGGTCTAAAGTCAGAGGGAGTAGAAGGACAGGGCTTTTTGGGTACGGAAATAACAAGGGCATGTTTCCACATAGCTGGGAAAGTGGAGGAAATGAATATATGATTAATTAAGTGGGATATGACAGGTAAAACATTCGGCAATAGTAATTTTATGAATTTGGGTGGAATCCCATCAGGACCAACAGCATATGATTTTATGCTACACATCGCCACCAGAATATCATTTTGATCAGCACAGCGAAATGCAAATCCATCAGAACTCTCATTAAAATTGGATAACAAAGAGTGAGTTCCACCTATAGCATTGCTTTGAACAGAACTAAAGTGCAGATTTAGAGAATCAAGCTCCAAATCACAGTGAGAATCTGCTTTTACATGAATACCGTGTGTTTTAAGATTTTTCCACAGTGTCTTAGGCGGTAAACTATTATTAAATATTTGACCAAAATATATGCGTTTTAGAGTATTGATGCCAACGTCACGGCATCACCTATCAAAAAATCTAGTGGTCATACCTTGTTAATGTATACCGCGGTTATTATATCCCGTCAATATTGTCCATAAACATTCTGTTTTATAAAATTAGCTCAAAATATTTTCAGTGCCTGTCAAATTGGGTTCGGCAAAAAAAAGCAACTCTAATAAAGGAGAATGTCGATTTTGGGCCCTACATGAACATTCATTAGACATGTCTTAAAAGATGCATTATGATACTCTGAACATATTTAATTTAAGGATGTTTATTTCAATTAAGCGAGGGTCAAAGTTTGATCTAGTATATTTTGAAAATTCTAGTACAGAATCGAATTCCTTAGGTCCTGAGAAGAAGTTTGAGTACCCACACTCCTATAGTCGGAGGCTCAAATAAATACTTCCCCCCCCCCATACTCACTTTTTTGGTATTTCATTCTTTTGTAATCGAACTGAGGTGCTAGATTTTTCGTATCTTATATTGGCTATAACTCGTTATGGTTATCTTCGATCGAAAAACGGGTTTCACTATTCGGTTCAGCTTATTACCATTTACAATTCCCCCGGTGGAGGGGGGGTTGGTTCCAATACGGCATGTTACATATCAAATAAAAGTTCCTGCCGAGTACTATCGGACTGTGTACTTTTTTCCGATTCAGAAAACTTTCTCAAGACGTTTTTGCTGCCGGAAAACCCATTTTTATGCACTTGGGTGACATACACCCCAGTTACTACATTTCACAAATATGTTGGAGTTCTTTCTTCCACGGCCATTAGTATTCAAATTCAAATTCAAACTTTATTCAATGTATACAACAAGACGAACTTTCAACTATATATACGAAAATAGAATATGGTGAGAATTAAGTTAAAAAGGAGAGAAAAAAAAAATTAAGCTATCTTACAACTATGAGGCTTAAAATAATATAAAGAAGAGAAGAGAAGAATAAGAGAAAGAAAAGGGAAGAAAGACAAAAGATAAACTTTACAAATCTACCTAAAAATTTTGTCAGGAGCGCACCCACCTCATGCATTCGCGACCTCAATCAATCTCAGCGGATACTAGGTACTGTATTAGTTTCTCCCTGAAAATCCTCGTTGAGCCAATCGTTCTAATGTCATTGGGAAGAGACTTCCATTTACGTGCAATGTGGACAAAGTAAGAGCGCTACCCAACTAATGTCCGGAATCGGGGTATAAGTAGGCTGAAGTGGCGGTGCGAGTGCAAGAAACTAAGGTATTCGAATAAGTACATCGATGAACGCGTATTTATTAAACGATGTAGGAAACGAAAACTTAGGGCGGTAACATCACGATAGGCATTCAACGAACATCCCAGAACTGAGGGAATATATTGTGACACATGATCGAAGCGACGCAGTCTATAAACAAAACGCATACAATCGTTGAATTCTACATGCTACTAATCCAATAGGTCTAGACAAATAGATCTGCACGTCATCAGCGTATATATGCAAATTTACATCCATCACAACCTGCGGAAGATCGTTTATAAACAAGGTAAAGAGTAAAGGACCCATAGTAGAGCCTTGTAAAACTCCAGAATTGATTGGAAGTAAGTTAGATTTAACTCCATCGACTAAGACTTGTTGGAAGCGATTGGATAGAAATGCGCTGATCATCTGTTGTGTACATTTTTCTCAGCGACGCACCAGTTCCGAACAATCACGAGATGTAGAAAAGCCCACTTCTTCACCCAACAAAGTCGTTCAAGCTACATTCGATCGTCAAAGCTCTCCCCGGCTGAATTGAACTAAACATTGTTAAAATATGTTCAGAGTATCATATTGAACCGCTTAAGATATAACTAATGTTTGTTCACGTCGGGCCTAAAGTTGTATGAAAAGTGGGCATTCCCCTTTTTGATAAGCTATTTTCTCACAAATTCTCAAATTCCGGTAATAATATTTACAAAATTTTATCAAAACATTTCCATTTCATGTTTGAAAGTCTTTAATATAAATTCCCCTAAACAGATGTCGCTCAAATCACATAAAGAACTAGCAAAATTCTGATGAAAATTTTCGAGCAATTTCCTAAGAAAATAACAATCTTTCTTTATTGTTATATTTTTGGGCGGTTGTTGTCGATCACCATTTGTGCATAAAAATTCTGAAGATAAATGAGTGAATTTTTAAGAAGGAAAATTCTCGAGAAAATTTCTTATAAAACATAATTCTTGATTCTTCTGTACTCTGCATTTATAATAATGTCAAGAGAAATCTGCTGTTGCCATTTTGTGGTAACGCTAATTTAGGGCCGCCTTAACAACACAGTGGACCCCTGTGGTGTAGTGTATTACTTTCTCTAATGTTCTAGTATACATTTTATTGTAATATACATTTTTAATTGCTCCCTGATGGGGTCCAAATTGAGGAGAGGACTGGCTAGTGCCCCGGCAGTATCCATAGGCATAGGTGATATTATAAAAAATGTCTAACTTGAAAAGTTTGCGATAAAAGTTTTCGGACCTCCGTTTGACAAATTGCTTTCAAAAAACACAAATGAAAGGATCTATCGAACATATCTTCAAAACAGAGTCGATCCTAGTACGATTATAAATTTTCTTTCACATTTCAAAATGTGATAATTCCATTTAACCTTAAAAATGTTCGAAAGACGTTATTTGTACGTATAAAGCTGGTAAATAAATCACACAAGGTTGATTTCGTGACAATTCTCTTTTATTTGTAAGCAGGAAGCGCTTATACTTCCGATTGATGACAACACTAAGACATTTTTTAAGATAAAAAAAAAAAATTTATTGTTATTGATTGTAAGTGGTGTCGACATAAGAAAAATTCCACCAATTATTGTCTGTAATTGAGTACAATGCGAGTATATCACCAATCAGTCTTCGCTCTTCTAGGCGCCAATTTGATTAAAAAATACTTTTTTTTTTTTTCAAATGTTCTAATAATCATCCGAGTAGGTATGACGTTGGTATATTACAATTAGACTAGATAAATAATAGCTTTAAGAAAAAATGGTAAATAATGGCGTTTGATTCAATTTACATCAAATATGGCTTCACATTTCCAATAGCTTGGTAAACTGATGTTGCACACAGTTCGCAGATTGATTGATCTCTGAAAAGTTCCATGTCACAGCCCTGCATTGCTGCCTGTCACCGCGAAAACTGCTTTGCAAAACTAGTCTAGTTAGCAAGAAAAAAACAAGTAACCGGAACTGCATCACCATCATACTATACCGGTCAGGTGTCCGATAACGCAATCTGCTACAAGGTTGTTACTGTTCGCTTGAAGGTTACAAAAATAATCAAAAAGTACAGCGCAAATTAATTTTTCTATTTGTTTCAATTTATGCGGCCAAAATTGGTTACATTCACTTTATAAAAATAATTAAAAAGTTGCGTTATTTTTCATTGCTCTGGCTGCATGCAATTTAACCGAAGAGGGAATTTTTAGTTTGAGTTTTATTCATGATTTCACTTTTATTGCTAAAGAAGAGAATGTCATGAGACCGGTTTTTAGAATGAACAATATAAGAGGAACTCAGAACTGTGTACTAACGACAGGTTGAAAAATGGTTTTATGAGATTTGCTGGAATTGGTTAAAATCATTCATTTGAGAATGATTTTTTTTTCTTAATACAGAAAGAGTTAGAGCCGCTTTACAAGACGCAATTAAGAGCGATTTTCCTGAGACCAATACTGCTTCAGCAGTTTTCGGCAATCAGCCTCACAAAATTCTATTGACAGATATGGACATAGAATTCATCCAGAGTTCGTTTTTTTTTCAGCTGGTTTCACAATTTATACAGCTTTGAAAATTTCTATAATTTCCTCTCAACACTTCCGTCTGCTGTATACTCCTGACACTCCTTATTCCACACACTTCATAAATGAATCCTTCTACATCAAAATCTATTGAACCCATTTTTATTTGTTTTGATTTAACTCAAATTAAAAAAAAAATCGCGTGACCGATCGCTTCGTGTGAAATGATGTGCAAGACTGAAGCTTATGTTAATTGAGCGGTACGCGACCAAAAAAGTCACTTGAACAAAAGTGGCCGATTATTTCCATCATGTGAAGAGCACAATTTATTTCAATGTATATTTTGGTTGCGTTCTGGGAAGCGGCTCTTACGGTTACAACCAGGCCCGGATTTATGGGGGGCACTCGGGGGCACTTGCCCCGGGCGCTAGTTTTAAGGGGGCGGCAATACGACAGACTTCTGAACCCATAGCTAAACGAGAAAAAATTTTCAGACCATACTTAACACTTCAGTCTTCTTTCCGGAATCTAAAGGCTCCCTTGCTGATATCATACTTTTAATTGTGCTTATACTTATACAGTCAACAGTTTACTGTCTATTAAGTATCAGTGTGTAAGTCTCTGTAAGCTAATTAAACTAAAAATTCCGCAAAATTCTCAAATTTTACCTTTGTATCATATGAAATGAATTCAAAAATTGTACAAAAGTGGCTGGCAACCCTATGTTCCACATCATCCATCAATCCTACCTCGAATGTAGACAAAATATAAGACAGTAGGCACAAGCACAGAGTTTCCAGAAAATATTTTTATGTCAACTAAATTTAGGCATTTTATCCGGAGTTAAGGCCCTTGAATCTGAGTAAAATATTGGAACGACCTGAACGACAGTTTGCCAGAATTCGTACCCAGAATTTTTTCGAAACCGTCTCAAATTTTAGTAGTTTTAGACGAGAAGATACATATTGAAAAGCGGCAAAAATAAAAACTGATCTCTAACATAATTTAAGTTTTTAATTTGTTATCCTTGTGTTAATAATACCGGAGACAGGCTAGCAATTTCAATATTGCATTTTGCGCTCAACCGAAAGTCTGTCTCTATATACTGAAAAACAGCTCGGTATACGGTCGGTGTACACTCAGTATGTAGTACATTGGAGCTCAATAATGAAATCGCGAAACATACGCGGTATACGAGTTTATTGCAATATGATCATAGTTATAAACCATATAATACACGAACCTTTTAGAACCGAATTTAATACTGTAATGTTGGCTACAACTTTTTCTGACATTTATTATTTGACACTTGACAAATTGAAGTGTCTATTTCGTTTTTATTTTTCATATAGTAATTTCACAGTATCTGCTCGCGTTTTGTACGTGCGCGGAACATTCTTAAGTCAAATAACAAATCAAGTGATAAATCAAATGTAAATTCTCTAATTAAATTTTTAGTATCGTAAACAGCAAGTGTGTCTCTGAAATTTTATATT
The DNA here is from genome assembly GCA_963930735.1 of Dioctria linearis. Lineage (NCBI taxonomy): Eukaryota > Metazoa > Arthropoda > Insecta > Diptera > Asilidae > Dioctria > Dioctria linearis. Next base: position 2,865,910 of record OZ005740.1, on the reverse strand, counting down.
GCAATTGCCATAATTGCATTATCAATATATCAATATTAAAATTGCAAGTCTGTCTCTGGTATAAAATAAACTGTATTTTTAATGATACGATTTTTTACTTTCCTTTTATTTTAAAACATTTTGAGATTCAAACGATCGATCTTAATTTTTGTTTGAATTTCAAATTCTATTTATATAACAATCATTTGTTTCAAATACGAATTGTTTTTATCAATTCTGGTTCTAGTTCCAAGGTATGCAGTATAAATAAGTCATATATATATGATGCCTAGTATACCCTGGAACTGTAATAAAATTTGCCCCAAATAAAGATCATTTTTAGAGGGGGCGGTAAATAACGTCTTTGCCCCCGTTCAAAACTTTCCTAGATCCGGCACTGGTTGCAACTAAGCTAATCTCATAACATTAAGCTAAGCAGATATAAAATTTTCATATGCAATCCGTAGGAGAAAAATTAGCTCATAAAATTTTGGGCTAAATATCTAAATCCAGATATTATTTCGTTCAAAAGCAAACATTTTTCTCTCATTAGGATGGCTGCAAAATTAATGAAACTTTGTTCACTTGGCAAGTAGAGTTTGCTTATGATTTCCACAAAAACTTGAAGTTGACAGTTCAGTCTCAATATTTCAGATATAAGTCACAAGCTCTTGTTATTAAAATCTACTGTTTACTTTTATAAAATTCACAAACAATTACCAATCAACTTTAATTTAATTATCGCTAGTACTGTACTTCAAAGTATCACAATCCAAATAGTTTATTACGTTACTACTTCACTGTCTGAGATAAGACGACTCGCCGCTGGCGCTGAAATGTACTGTATTTATACTCTACAAATTACCCATAACCTTTCCGAAGATTCCATTCCAGAAACGTCGATTCTCCGATCTATAGTTATTTACTTTCCGAACCAATAGATGTCGCTTGTCCTTTTATATTGCACGTTACAATATGTACAGTAAGTATATGGTTAGGAGAAGTTTTTTTTTATATACCTTTATTTGGCTTGTATTCCCCGAATTTTTGTGGGTTGATAGATATTGCCGAAGCTAGTGTCTTTCTTATGTTCTTTGTCTGACACATGATACAAATGAAATATTATTTTCAATCTCCCTGGCGTGTTTTTTAATGACGCTGTAACAATTGGTATTCCCTGCTTAGTTATTGATAAGTTACTCGAGGATAATAGTAAAAAAACTAGAGAACACCATTTCTACCTTTTACGCTATACAATGAGAACAGCAATGTTATCCATAATTCCGCTGTTCCTGATCGAATGATGCGAATTTTTCGAAGAAATTAAAATTTAGTTAAAAGCAATTAATAAAAATAAATGTTTGTCTATAGTCGTTGGGCCTTATTGTATTGATAACTTCTTCTAAGTTCTTAGTTTGATTTATTGCAATTACCAAGAATTTTTCAAATGTCAAAAAATTATGTTCTCTTGCTGATGTTGTGGTAATGTGTTCCAACAGACAGAGACAATTTGTTATACCCTAGATGAAATCGTGGAAGGTTTACTAATATATAAACAATTTATATGAAGAGATATAATACATAGAAATAATTCTCGTAGTGCGGACTCAAGCGTAAACACGACTATCTATATTAGAAGTTTGTTCGCGCAATTGCTGGTATCATTGAGTCCGGAAGGCAGGTTGACTGCGTCTTCACTGATCTTAGCAAGTCCCTCGATAAAATTAATCATAGAATTCTAATCGATAAGTTCTCCATTTCCGGGGTCCCCCCCCACTCTTCTATTATCTGTCTAAACGTACGCAGTGAATCCTATTTCGCGTAGCACTTTCTGTTAAGATAGCAAATACCTAAGGTGTGCCTCAAGGCAATATTCTTGGTCCGTTACTATTTATTCTGTACATCAATGATGAATGGATCTCTGCTTTTACTTAAATCCAGAATACTTTGTTATGCGGACGATGCCAAAATATTTCGTAGCTTTTCATAAGTGGTGCTCCAATAATTGTCTTCCTCGAAATGTTAATAAATTCACAACTATGACTTTCGCTCTCAAAACGTCCCCAATTCACTTCAATTATGTTGAGGAAGCAAGTTCATTATCCAGGCTCGACAAAACCAAGAATTTGGGTGTGATTCTCAATTCGCATTTCTTTTGAGGATCACATCGGTTTTGGATTTTGTAAGGAGATGATCTCAGGAATTTGACGATACTTACTTCTTTACTGCACCTTTGTTAAGTCGATACTGGAATATGCCAGCCAGCATTGCCTGGTCTCCTTACTACTAAGTGCACTCTGTAGCGTTCCTTGGAGTAATCATGTAATTTTGCCTACCTATATGGACCTTTTGAATTTGATATCCTTGTAGACTCTGGAAAGTAGACGGAATATCTCTTCAGAATTGTCTTAATTTATGATATTTTTAAGGGAACAATAAATTCCCCTGTTTTGATAAGTTCTGTAGGTGTTTCAACCTCGAGCCGCTCACTGAGAAGCCATAACTATAACTTCGCCTATACCTTCCTTATCATCGAAACAACTATGGCGCGGAAGTGCTTTTAACCGCAATGTCTCATCTCTTTAACCCGTCCCGTACTTTTTTGTTTGGTATGGGTAATTAGCTACCCGACAGTAGTTCTAATAAAAAAGCTAGTGAGGAGCCAAATTTCAAAAATAAAACTCTAAATTTTTCATACATTATGCAATAATTGCGGCATCTTCTACCACGCAAAACCCTCATATGCTATTTTTTTTATTTCGATCGGTGTGGTGAGAAAATAAGGTCGGTCAGGGGTTTTTCAATTATAACTCAGCCATTTGACTTCGGAACATAGAGGTGTGAGTACTCAAACGTCTTTTCAGGATCTGGGCTATTCGATTCTGGACTAGATTTTTCAAAATGTCCTGGATCAAATTTTGACAACCGCAGAATATTTTCTATTTTTTAAAAAGTAAAAGCGTTCTTTATTTTCTGAGATCTTTCGATCCTCATCCTCCCTTTTTGAGACCATTCCCTTTAACTTGTACACGAATTTTTCTGTCTATTTATTTATATATTTCTTTTTTATTGACTTTTCCGGAAAATTTTCCGGTAAAAAAGTTTACTAAATTATGCAGGATCAAGTTCCCTATCAACTGGCATCATTACTTTCTTTCCGACAATGGTGAAAACTTGCAGAAAAAATCGAGGAAAATTCATGTTAAACGCTTTTCCGGACTTTTTCCAACCAAGGAAGCGTTTGAGCGTTTTGCAACCTAAGACAAAGTTGTAGAGCGAAATGAGTTGCATAAAGTTCCTTTTGTGGAAAACACCATGGAAAACCCAGAAAAGCGGGAAATTCATCGGACAAATTTTCATCGATATGATTAGTGATAAATCTGTTTCAGAGGAAAAATGCAGAATTTTCCAATTTTTCTGGAAAATTTTCCGACTTTTCCGGAAAATTTTCCGACAAAAAAGTGTTATAAGCTATGCGGAATAATTTTTTTTACGCCCTACAGGCGTCTATACTTTCTCTTCAACAATCATGAAAAATTGAGGAAAATTCATGTAAATTTAAAAAAAAATTCATAGTAATATGTAGGAACAGTCTTATTCATTAGTCTAAATTCAGTAAATCAGTGTCTTTTCAGCCGTCATAAAATTGTTTTAAAATATCTCCATGCAGCACGTAATAACAATTTAGTTAACGTGAAAAAGGCGGAAAATAAAATAAGTAAAAAACGAGTTTTCAAACAAAACTGAGACCAAGCCGCATGAAAATGTAGAAAATAAACTTTTCTTCACACACAGAGGTGGATTCAGATTTTATTCGCTGACAATCACCGATATATTTCAGTATAATCAATCAGAGGTAATAAGTGATTTGATTCATGAAGAGAAAGAATATTTAAGAGAAATGTCCCAATCAAAAAATCTGAGTCCACCTCTGTGTGTGAAGAAAAGTTTATTTTTTACTTTTTTATGCGGCTTGGCCTCAGTTTTGTTTGAAAACTCGTTTTTTACTTATTTTATTAAGTACCTACTTCCCTTTTTTTATATTAACTGAAGTACTAGACTTTTCGTACCTTACATTGACTTTAACTCGGTAGGATCTGCCCGATCGAAAAACCGCTTTCACTATTCCCCTCAGCTAATTACCAGCTTTAATTCGTAGAAGACATTTTTTTTATCAAGAGTACTTTTAGAGTGGGGGTTAGGAAGTTCCGACGGGGGTGGCTCCAATACGGCATGTTGCATATCAAATTAAAAGTCTCGCTGAATACTTTCGACTTATATACTTTCTTTACCCGATTCAGAACACTATCTCGAGACATTTTTGCCGCCAAAAACTCATTTTCATGCACTTGGGTCACAAATACCCCAGTTACTACATTTTTCTCATAGTATTAGTTTATAGTACCTATATAGTTTGACCTTTGGTTAAGTTTATCTGATGCTTCTTAGCTTTTGCATTTTTTGTTGTTCTACACTATATCTTTAGAATGCTTTAAGTTCATAGACGAAATCTATGGACTCCTTCATAGGGTTGCCATACAAAATTTTCGAAATTTGTACATTTTCACGTGCTATATTGAGAACATTTTCAATATTTCAAGAATATAAAAACCTATAAAAGTGGTTGTAACCATTTTCACAATTTTAAACATTTTACTTGAAATTTTTCAAAACAGGGGGAGTAGTTATACTATGTATTTACGGGCATTAGGGTAACAAAAAATTGTTCAGCAAAAATGCAAAAACAAAAAAAAATCATTTTTAAACCCGTTCTAGAGTTGATTTGGCCACACTCTTCTGCCTAATCATATAATAAAATGAAATTCTTACATCATTCTTTCTAAGGGGCTACTTCCTTCCTGTGGCTGGCTGTGTCCATCAGATCAGTAGCAACCATACGTCAATGACGTCAAAGTCACTCCTCAACTTTTATCTATTAGTGTGTAAATTAAATTCTCACTTTAGCACACATGTGACATAGTGCTAGATTCTAAATGAACTAATTAAATTGTTTTCCGTTTTCTAACTAGTTATCATTGTCGTTTTCTCACAAAGCTTTCAAGTTCTCTCTATAATCATAGCTCTTCTAATTAGACTAGCTTAGACCTATAAAAACACGTCGTGGATAGTGCCCAGTCCACCAACAACGGAAAATCGTATTTAAATGTGACCAGACGAATCTTGTGACAAATTGTCGTTCAAACCGACACTGCATTTTTGCATTGTTTTTTTTTTCTCAATTTGCATTATTTGCACTTGGTGTCATGCACGTCCGCATTTACAGTACACACACTATCGCAATTCGTGCTTTAAGACGTTTTGTAATTATAAAGTTTCTGAGTAAAATAATTCACCTGTTAACTGCATTTTGACCGTCATCGTCGTAACTGGGAAACTAATATTGGAGATAACCACACGAGGCCGAATGAGACTCCTCAATATGCCAGGGGGGGAGTAGAACTGAACTTACAAATGGCGAATGAAGAATGTGTTAAGGTTGTTGATTTTTTTTTTTACCACCTGAACTTAATTAACCACAAAAGAATTCTGTTAGAAGATTTGATGACGACATACATACATGACGTCAGTGGTGAACTAATAACCATCTTCAACGCGGGACGAACATCGTCTCGTTGATTATCACTAATTTGGCGAATCTTCTATAGTACAAAAACTTGAAGGAGGTGTGTTTTGCGCTGTTGTTGAACTTGTTTTTATCTGATTTCTCCGACTTGATTGTAGTATGTATGTATGTATGTTTCTTCGTAGTATGTATATATGTAGTATATATTGGTAATGTAGTAGATATGCTTCATACATATCGCGAGCTGTACGTCATCAATTCTACTCGCGGGATATATGTAAATCGTTCATGTGCGACTGCGAATGCGAAAGTTTTATTCTTTTTGACCCCCGGTGGTGTATGGTTGGCATTTCATCGTTGGTTTTCGTTCATGCCGTCTACAATTTATTTTCTCAGCAACTATACTTACCGAACTACGGCTGCTTTTTTGTTGTTATAACACCCAGTCTGTGTTAGTGTATTCGTGGTAGTAGTGGTGGTGGTGGTGGTTTACTACTTACTTGGCTTGGCAAAAGTTTATAAAAAGAATTCGTTAAAACCGCTGCCAGTTCAGTTGATGCATGACATTCGGTTTTGAAAATTGTAAAAAAAGTTCGCGGATGCAATTTAAAAACGCGCTATCAATTGCGCTCGCCGTTTTAAGTTTATCATAGCTAGTTTGTTTCTCTAGGCTAGCTACCTGCAAATCTACCTGCATATTGCAATTTATGGTTTAAGAGAAAGATAAGCTTTTGCTTGATGCAATTATTGCTATAAAAGTGAAACTGTTGGTGAAAATATCAAAAATCCAAATTCCACGGTCGATTTTGTGCTGTGGAAGGACAGTTTTATTTGACATAATATTTTGCGAATTTCAATTTCTTTGGCGCAGGAATTTTGTGTTTGTTTTTAATAATAACTTTTGAGAAGGAGAAAATAACATTTGTGTTTTTTTTTTTATTCATTTTAAAGTGAAACAACTGATCAAATCAGCCTCATTCCCAACAACGACTGCTACCACCATGAATTTTGGGTAAGTAATTTTTTTTTTTTCAGCAAGTTTTGAACTTTAGCCGCGGATTGGTAGTGTTATAGTACACATGTCATTACGTAATGAAAATTCAAGTGTTATTTAAGAAGTTTTTTTAATTTTTAATTGGTTTTTGAAAATGGAATTTTTTTTTTCATTATAACTTTTACGACTTTCCATTGAATGAGAGTCAAACGAGATTAGAACTTGAATATTTCCAAACGGAGAATTTTATTTTTGAATTATGTAAATTCCGTTTTTTTGTTTTTTTTTTCTTTTTCTTTTTTTTTGCAATAGAAAAGTGGCAACGTATAAACATAATATTGCTCCAGATGTTAAGAAGAATTTTATTGTAAATTAAAGTTATTAGATAGTTAGTAGCTCTGTTCTGGAATTAATTTATTTAATTTGCTTGACGATAGGTGGTGAGATACATATATGTTATGAAAACCTAGGGGAGAGTGAGGTTTTAAAGAAATAAAATAGAACAGCGAAATACTGCTGTTGTCTTTTGTTACTAAAATATGTTGTATTTTTGCAATAATATGCTAATTATAGGTGGCAATTTATTCACCGGGTTTAGCTCCATATGTTAAAATTTTGAATAACGAATAAGTACAGATTTCACCACATTCCCCTGAATTAGTTGCATATCTTAAATTCTTAACGCTAAGTAAATGGTCGATTTTGCTAATTTTGGTTGGAGTTGTCGCCGTTAAATGATTACAAAATTTTATGGAAAGCATGGATTTTTTTTTTAATTAGATTGGATAAGAGATGCAGAATGTTGCTTATGAAATCTCTAAATCTGTGTAGTTTCAAAGATTTCCGCTAGATGGTATATCTCTAGATTTTGTAAAATTCTGTTATTGACACTTTATTATTGACGGTACTCACAAAAAAAAACATATAAATTGGTTTAGGCGATATTTAATTTAACAAAATCTGACTAAATTAATTGTACCTAATGCTGCCAGTTTTGGCGAACTTTTTTTTTTGTTTTGTCTCGTAATCCAAAAGGGTTCGAAAAACTCAAAAAATCAGAAGAAAAATTCAAAATGAAAATAAATGGAAATGAAATGTGTTAAGAGCTTTTATTCCAAATTATTTTCGCTATTTAATTAAAAAAACATTAGTTAAAAATTTAATTTTTAACGGATTTAAAGAACCACCCTTTCAATTATACTACAAAAACTTAATAAATTACAATAAGAGATAATTAAATCAAGCAAATGGGATAATTTAAACTATAGACACGTATGTAATATCCATAAGAATTATTACAAAATAAAATAAGTATAAAATGAGTTTTCAAACAAAACTGAGGCCAAGCCGCATGAAAAAGTAGAAAATAAACATTTCTTCACACAACAGAGGTGGACTCAGATTTTTTGATTGGGACATTTCTCTTGAATATTCTTTCTCTTCATGAATCAAATCACTTATTACCTCTGATTGATCATACTGAAATACATCGGTGATTGTCAGCGAATAAAATCTGAGTCCACCTCTGTGTGTGAAGAAAAGTTTATTTTCTACTTTTTCATGCGGCTTGGCCTCAGTTTTGTTTGAAAACTCGTTTTTTACTTATTTTATTTTCTGCCTTTTTCACGTTAACCAAATTGTTATTACGTGCTGCATGGAGATATTTTAAAACAATTTTATGACGGCTGAAAAGACACTGATTTACTGAATTTACCCGATTTTCCATGTTTTCCACAGAGTTTTCCTATTCCTATGAAATTTTCTTTAAAAATTTACGTGAATTTTCCTCGATTTTTCATGCAAGATTTCATGATTGTTGAAGAGAAAGTATTGATGCCAGTAGGACGGAAAAAAATGATTCCGCATAGCTCATAAAACTTTTTTGTCGGAAAATTTTCCGGAAATTTTCGGAAAATTTTCCAGAAAAATTGGAAAATTCTGCATTTTTCCTGAAACAGATTTATCACTAATCATATCGATGACAATTTTTCCGATGATTTTCCCACTTTTCCGGGTTTTCCATGGAGTTTTCCACAAAAGCAACTTTATGCAACTCATTTCGCTCCACAACTTTGTCTTAGGTTGCAAAAGGCTCAAACGCTTCCTTGGTCGGAAAAACTCCGGAAAAGCGTTTTACACGAATTTTCATCGATTTTTTCTGCAAGTTTTCACCATTGTCGGAGAGAAAGTAATGATGCCAGTTGATAGGGAACTTGATCCTGCATAATTTAGAAAACTTTTTTACCGGAAAAGTCGGAAAATTCCGGAAATTTTTCCCGTTTTCCCGGGTTTTCCATGGAAATTTCCGGTTCTTTTGATTTTGATAGATTCAATTGTCGCGCGACATGAACCTGTGTGCCAAATTTCAGCTCGCTGTGGTGACGAAAAGTGGGCCTACGAGAGTGTCGAAAATCGTAAAAAAGAAATATACAGACAGACAAATTCGTGTACGAGTTAAGGGACGGGCTGGCTTCAAAAATGATTACAGTTTTGATAGTTAGATGGCGTTGTGTGATAATATTAGGTGGGATAGTGTAGGTATAAAAGTGAACTTTTGACCATGTAGTACTTGGTGTAAATGAATTTAATAATGTGCACCCTCTTTCCCTACCCTCCCCTCAACCCTAAGAACAACTTTTCTTAAATATTAAGGGAAATCTCAAAATTGATAGACATTTTAGAGATATTTTCAATTTATTTGAGGGCCGAAAACCCAAATATCGTTTTCTATCAAAAAAGTTCGTTATGGACGATTGTATCAATGACGAGATCGCACTCCGTTCATACATAGTTTTACGAGATTTACTAAATAAACAATTAATATGATAATATCAAGATATGTGCAAAAATTTATAGTTAAATTCTATCACATCTAGTTTGGAAGTAGATAGCTGTCGTGTGTTGGCAAATGTCATAAACTGTCACCTTCCACATTTTTTTTTTAATTTAAACTATAAAAGATTCGCGCATTAAAAAGAAACCAGTTTTTCTTTGAAAAGAAATTAAAATCAACCTTATTACGCATGCGATCGATTAACATTTCGATAGCGGCTGGTTCTAGTTAATTTACATAAGTCGACTTTTAAGAGATCTCAAAGTCTTCATCGATGTACACATGTACGTGTGAATATTCATTGAAAGAAGTTAGAAATATAATTTGCAAAATTTGTATAAATGTTTCGTTTTATAAATGACTCACTTCCGTTAGACAATCTTTATCTTATCTGGTTAAGTTACAAATTTGTTTCAGATATACATATATAGGTACCTATCTAATAGGAAAATTGATTTTATTGAAATTACCTTAGTTTGACTTTGCAATTTGCACTTGAGATATTGCAGAAAAACTTAAACTTTGGAACATTAGATTCGCCAATAACTTTATTTCTTATAGCACAGCGTTTATATATGTATACAGAGCTGGGCAAGTACCAACGAAAAAGTACTTAAGTACAAGTACCGAAGTCCTGAATACGTCAGCGTAAGTACAAGTACTGCATATATGAAAAGTACTTGTAACCAAGTACCTACTAAGTCTATAAAATTTATTGAAGAACTTTTTAAAGTACTTTTTTAGAATCTTTGTATGTTGGCAGTAATATAATGAAGTTTATAGAGTTCAGTTAATAGATATTAATAAATAAATACCTTTTGAAAACTAAATATGGCTACTATTTATAGTTGTTTATAGTTTTCGCCGCTGCATGTAAAATAAAACTTTCATCTCTCATTGATACACTCATAAAAACTATTAGAGGTCCGGTCAAGCACCAATTGTCGCCTCCAATAATTCATAAAATTTCTAAGGAAAAAATTTCCAGTAAATTTCTAAGAAAAAATTACCAGTAAATTTCTAAGAAAAAATGGAAGCCTTCTTTACATCAGCTCGAGGCATCGTTGATCTTATATTGGAGCGAGGCATTGTTTGCTTACCCTTGGTTATGTCATCAAGTCGAGGAATCGTCGACTTTAATTCGAGCGAGACGTTTCTGGTTTTTGTTCTACTTGCCCAGTCTTGTTTGTATGTTATTTAGTTTGTCTGAGGTTCTTCCTTGACGCACGAGTGCGGCACATGATTTGGCAGTTCTTTGCATGCTTTAAAATACAGCTGCGCTAGAGATTGTGTTTGCTTTTCTACGAAGAGTTAGATATTTGTAGGTATTTAATAGACTCAGAAATACTCAAGTAAAAATCTTGGTACTTAAGTACAAAACTAAGTCTTAAGTACAAGTAAATAGAAGCAAGTATTTATGTTCAAGTACTAAGTATGGCATTTCAAAAGTATTGAGTAATAAATCTTAAGTAACGAAAATGTACTTAAAGTAGTACTTAAGTCTTTTTTTAGTTAACTATTGCCAAGCTCTGTGTATAGGTAAAGATAAAAAATCAAACGTGCATTAGGGATACTCGAATCATTAAATCAGGGTACCAGAATAACTGTTACCATAATCTTTTTCATATTAAAAATAAATAGCCCAAAATTTATATTTTAAAATTTACCTATGACATCTGCTTTAAAAAATCATTCACGCACACTTTGGCACTTTTCTACCGAACCCGATGGCTGCTGGCAATGCAAATTCATATCAGCTAGTAGACATTACCAAGTCTAAGACGGAATTCCACAAAAATATATTAATTGATACATTGAAACAGATAAGTTAAAACTCGAACCGTCGTACTTGTAATTGCCCTACTTACTGGATCAGCATCATCTTTACCGATTCCCCATTTAAACTGATTTTTTTTATGGAGAATCCTTGATCCCACATGTATTGTGCATATGGGTGGATGAATTGAAAAGAGTTTGAGACCCCAAAGGGTCCCCGCGGAATCACAACAAATCCCATTGTTCATCCTCCAGACTTATGAGCAATTGCTCATAGGTCCAAATCGACCGCTCTTATAAAGTTCAGTATTGGCCCGACAACCCTCCTTGCCGGCTTCATGCAGTTCGTTCAGGAGGTGTGAGCCAAGGAATCTGTAACGCATTCCTAAGAGAGTCAGACCGTGACAAAGAAAAGAATTGACCCTTTCGGATTCCTCTATGCAACGAAAAGAGTATCCAGTAAGAATTTACACTAGGGTTATCAGGGTTGGCTTATTTAGTCTCAAAAGCTTATTCGTTATGTTTGGATTGGGTTTACCCCACAGTTCCTTTGTAGTTTTACATGAAGGGTCGTCTAACCAAAGATGACTGTACTGGCTGTCGGGCTGAACCGAAATCTTAGAGGTTGCACCAAGGCGAGCAAGCTCGTCCGCTTTTTCGTTCCTGCTGATATCGCTGTGCCCTGGTATCCTAAAAGCGAGTACCCTGTTATTTTCAGAGAAGGAATTCAGGGTAGACTCCAGTACTAGTTTGGAGTTTGTTGTAAAGGGTTTTGATAAAGCCTTGACAATTGCTTGGCTGTCCGAGCAGATGGCAATCTCTTTGTTCTCAGTGTCTAAGTTAAGGAGATACTTTACCGCATCAAGGATGGGCTTGACTTCCGCCTGGAAACCTGTAACATGGCTTTCAAGATGTATGGCTTTTCAGCATAGTCTCGGGGAGATGGTCGCAGTACCTGCGGATGTCAGGTGCGATAAACTGCATGAGTTCAAAGATGGATTTGTGTGGAACTGTCGCTCCAGTGTGAATCTAGCTCTGATTAAGATGCAGTCTCAACGCTGCGATTGCCGTCCCCTTCTTGATATGCATTTGCACGGGATGTATGTTGAGGATAACCTCAAAAGCGTTAGTTGACTTGAGAGCGTCATTTACATTGAGAAGGCACAATCTTTTAATCTTTTCCAATATCTTATGATGATTGGCGAAATCCATTGCTTTCCAACATACTACAGAGCCGTAGGTTAACATGGGTCGGATGACGCTAGTGTATATCCATAGGATCATCCCATAGGTTTGAGTCCCCACTTTGTTCCTATTGTACATATAAAACTGTACAACACATAATTCATTATATAAAATTTTAGTGTAGTATGAATCTACTTCATGGATTACTTTCGAATGCGATCACACTGAATGTAAACCGAAACTTTTAAGCTAACAACTACCAAAGAGAATAGCAACAAAATTCCTTCTCATCGCACTAAGTGAATGATGAATTTTCCACAGAAATTTACTGAGTTAACTAAGTAATTTGCTGTGATTTATTAAAGCTGCCAAGAATTAATAAGGAAATCTCATTCTGTTAAAACAATTGGATTGCAACATTACATTGAGAACAAAACATACCTACTTCTGCGCGACTAATTTAATAAATTTGTTGTCTGTCGTACAGAGAAAATTAATTTTATTTAGCACATACCACTGACTTATAACAATGGGCTGAGCGTATTGTTATTTTCCTATAGGAAAGAATGGCACAAGTTTTATAGTTCTCTCTTTCGCCCTATGACAGAGTTGGAGCTACCAACACAAAATATTGGATTCTGGAACGTTTGCTTATGCCATTTGATGTTTTTATGTTGGCTACAGAGGCAATCACCGCAGAAGGAATAAGGTAAAGATAGTGTTTACCATGCTACGTCTCTCTTGCCCATAAGCAGGATTCAGTTAAGAATAACTTTTGAAAATTAAAGTCGAAATGAGTTTAATTTTTTATAAGCGATTAAAATATCGCTTGGGCACAAGAAAAAATATTTTTTTAATTAAATTCGATTTACGGGTGTAAAATTTCATCTGATTGGTTGAGTTTTACATGTTTTTTATGTAATCGTTTTAACGGGTGCTCTAACGGTGATATACAGAAACACAACATTTTTGTGCCACATTAAATAGCAAATCGCTCAGTCCATTGTTATAAGTCAGTGGCACATACACTTCCTATGCCGCCTATATTTCTGTAAAAAAATAACCCTGGAAAGGGTGCGTTAAGCTTGATTCATTTTTAAAGTTGGTTTTTAAGTTTTGTGTAGATTTGACTTTTTGTAAATATCTGCACACGTGTAAGGAACTCTTGTAAATAAACTTGCAGTCTGGGTGGATAATCGTAGAATTAAGTTTTCTAAATACTCGAATATGCGTCTATTATGAATTTCTAGTGCCCTGCCGTAATCATGATTTTTGTTAGTGTCTCCCTATATTATTTTCTATAAGCACTTCAATGAGCCTGCAATATTAATTAAAAGTTAATTAAATTTTTCTAAAGTTAAAAACATTGGCGGGAGTAGAAAATTTACGCCATGGACATTATTCACTGACATAAAGAAATGGCCGATTCTTGGAATTGTTGGAACCTTAACTCGAAAAATGTTCGGGCCCGTTCAACCCAGTACAAAAAAAAACTTGTGTAATTTTACTATACGGTAATCTGAAGAAATGGAAGGAATTTTACACTTAAAGAATGCAAATTTACGCCGATAATCTAGATTAAGATTTTGTTTGGCTAGCGCATATAGAAAAATTACTTGAAATAGCCTACTTTCTACAAAAATCAATAACAATCTTCTGCAAATCTTCTTAGATTATGTTATCAAATCAGGATAGACTATATTGTGTTTGGATGTCTGATAAGCATTTATACTTGTCAATATGGCGCTGGGAAGGCGGGGAGGCTAGCCTTATTTTGTTTCAGTTCGACATTTCTAAGCATTTCTGTTTTTTTTTTTCATTTCACAATTAAGTTGTCATTGTTTGTTTACTTCACCTTAAAGTTAAGTTATGTCTTTCTACTAGGCAACGTCAAGAAATAAGTATTACCAGAAAATAATAAATAGAGCACTAGGACAATTGTTCAAAATTTTTAAAAATGAATTTAAAACTTTTGCAATATAATCGCTTATTCGCAGCTACAGTTTCTCAAGTTTTCTTTTATTTTTCCTGCTTCCATGACTAAAACGAATAGATTGACGTGGTTCTACTACATGAAAACAAATCTTCCCTATAGCCTATCCTTTTTGCTATACACTTAATCTAAGCATTTCTTTCAATAATAAGTCATGTCTGCAAATGCCCAGAGCTCTATATATGGCAAATATAACATTTTTACCTTCCTGTGTAACATCTTTGGTACATATTCCTTCGAGAACTATTTTTATCATCGATGAAATTATATGCAGTCATTACTTTTGCCTTTTTAGGGAAAATTTACACTGAAAGGGTTTATGTTTACACATTTTTTCTCTACATATAAGGGGTATTCACGCAATGTTGTATCAAAGAGTGTATCGTTGTAAAAGATGTATTTGATTACAACCCAGTAAAGTAATACAAGGCTTATGCATATAAAATGCAATACAAGGGTCTTGTATTTTTACATTCACAAATTGGCAGTGTAAACCGACTTGTATAGTTGTACTTAGGAGGTCAGATTGAACGTCAAATGTCAGGGTGTGCAGAGGGGGAGGGGAGTGCCCTAGGCAAATTTCCAGTGTGCCAAATGAAAGATGCTTTTGAGGATTATCGACGGGTGCACTTATATTTTTTCTAGGTGGTACTGGGTTGATTTAGCAGGGTATTCAATTTACATCTACTCGCGTCACGGTTTTCCCCCACAAAAAAAGGTATTGCAAATTTGTGAACCCAAAACATAATTAATGGAGCATCAAACAGCATGAAACTTTCTGGAAAACTTAATAAAACATCACCGAAAAACAAATTGGTGTGATCGATTTACTTTTTCGTCCCTAAATTACTTAATAATAGTAGTTGAAGTTCAGAAATTTGCTTTAATTATTTTCAATATTCGAACCTTTTTTGCGGGGAGAGGGAGGGGCGGATCAAAAAACCAACTTTGGATTCGTCTTTAGTTCGATAAAGGGATTAAAGTTATGAAAAAAAAAGTTAGGGTGGGGGGTTGTTACCCCACTTACCTCAAGCCCCAAATATGGCATGTGGAGTGTCTAATTAAAGCCCGTGCCGAGCTCTATTGAATGACGTTTTTAAATTTTCAATCCGGTATACTTCGTAGTGTATTTTTTCCACCCTCTTACATTTTACCTCAAAGCCACTTTTTCACTTTGTCGGACTCTGCATCATAACGGATGCCCCTAGAGAAAAAATTTTACATTCAAATTAAAGGTAACAAAATTCTCTATCTACTAGAATGTTTTTATTTTCAATTCGACACATTTTTCCACTGAGCTTTCCTCCCGAAGTTCATAGTTTTTCCTCATCTGGGTCCCATATACCCCATTGCTACATATGAGTTATTTTTCATTTTTTTTTTGATCATAGGCATAAGTGTTCGATTACAAAACTTTTGCATCTTTTCAAAAAAATTCCTCAGAAGCACCGTTATTCCGTAAAGAGAAATTGTAAATTTTTACATCATCTCACGGCAAAAAGCGGTCGTAAAAGGATGTTGTTCTACTTTTATTAAGTTTTCTTCTAAACTATCAGCCCGAGCGGAAAACTAATTCCCAACAAAACAGGCTTCATTTTATCCGCTTACATTATACCGAAAAAGTGTATAATTAAATAGTAATAGTAGAAATAAAAACTTTGAAAACGACCAAAACGGTCAGAAGACGCCATGGAAAACCGGCATTTCCTTAATTTAAGCCGTTCTGTTGAGATACTTTTGTTTTTATCTCAGCTATTTTTAACCGGATCTTCATAATTCTTTTTTTTCTATAATAACTATGACTCCTGGGAATCCTTAGGGTTTTTTTCAATTTTTTCCGGGGTCGGGGAGAGCTCCTACGGGGCCATTTTATCACTCTGTTACATTTCGAAGTAAGCTAAAGGCTAAAGGGTGTGTTCACTTTTTTTTGTAAATTCTTGTTGTATTTTTACATCAGTTACACTGATACATTAAAGAGTGAATAGGTACCCCTATAATATTTACTTATTAGTGTAAAATATCTATTTATTTGCACACTTAATCTAGGTATGTGAGTCTTACAGCTTATTAGTGGCAGGATACACACTTAAATTGAATTTTGCTGATAATTTCTAAAAACTGGAATCACGTTTTGCCAACATTACAATAAGAGATTATTTTTACTACGTAAATTAGTAGAAATCGAACACATACCCAAAATTTCATCGTGTTCTGCGTTTATGAATTTTTTCGATGTGTATAATGAGCGTAAAACTCTTAGAATATAGAGCAAACAGGAACGGTGATAAGCCAAATTTTGCGTAATGAATTTCTGGTTGTGTTGGTAGTCCATTTTTACATGTATTTACACGCCATCCCTATTCTAAACAACTTGTCAATTTGCAAAAGTAAACAAAGGTTTTGAGCGGAGCATTTGTGTTAAAAAATGTTCTTTTTCGACTTTATTTTGAAATAATTCACATATTTAATTTATATAAATCTTTGCTTCTATTAATAAAAAAGATAATTTAGATAGTGCACTTGCTTGAAACACGATTTCCCTAGTTTATAATCCGATTTATATTTGCAAGCACTGACCGAACACTTCATTTCTGTTTTTTTAATTGATATGATGATTTTAATAGGCACTAGTGGCACTATAAATAGTTTTGAAAAGAATTGAGTCGGTACTTTTGTTAAATTTCACAAAAGAATTTTAGATTGCATAAACCTGTTCACAAAGCAAAATCACATTTGACAATCCTGCACCCGGCTTTGACAAATCTTCCGCCCAGCATCTCACTTACTCCTATGTATAATCTCCTGCTCTTGACAAATTACGCTCATGTACACGAATTTTACACGATTCAAACATTCCTGTTTGCTCTATATTCTAAGGTAAAACTGTGTAAACTTACACATTTTTTACAACACAAAATATGTCGTACTTATTTTGTAACCGACTATATAGATAAAATTGGCAAAGCTTTATTTTCAATCAAGCTCAAATCTCCTTATCCCCATTGAATTAAAGTTTTCGAAATAGCTTTTTATCGTAAGAAGCTCTTCTCCTACAATCGTTCTTTAAAGCTCTAACAATGATCGTGTAAACATCGTCATTTCGTCAAATAATTAATTCATTTCCCCTTAACTTTTGAAATAAAAACTTTAACCAACACTGCGCTTTCCAACGACGACCTTAAAGCGTACGTGATTTAGGCAACATGGCCGAGCCTCTTTTTTCACACCCAGTGATCAGCTGGTAATATGCAAAATCGTACTGGTGTGAGTAGGTATTTTACATATACTTATACAATATGCTAAGCTTGGAACTTTTTGTTGCTTATAACAAGTATCAGCAACATTGCTGCGTGAGAAAGATCGTATTACTCGCGTTTTGCTGCTACAGTTTTTTTTTTGCATTATTACATTTGAAGAAAACTTTTAATGGGAATAATTAATGAAAATTGTTCGGTGAAGAAAATTTGAACTGCAGATTTTGCATAGATTAAAAGTAATTTTTTTTTGTTTTTTAATTCACTGTAGTGTAGACAGCTGGCAGTTTAGGGCTTTATTGCTGTCCTGATGAGATCGCCCTGTACTACTGATCGAAACATGCAGTATGCTCTCAAAAGAAATTTTGTTTTTTGGCTACAAAGCCAGTAACTGACCAGTACCTCGGTATACTTGTCTTGTAAACATTGTAATTTTTTTTTTTTTTATTATTAATTTATATATTTTAAAAATATTTAAAAATTTTTCCCAAAGAAATATATTCTCGCATTTAAAGAACAAAATCGCCCGCGTCCCTTGTTTATTTTCTATGCGTCTTGTTCTTATTGATTAGAAATATTTGGTAGCGTTGAGTTGGTTTTAATTGAACCTTGAAATGAATGCGAAATACCTCTACATACCTACCTAGTTAATATTTGCTTTTCCTGTTACGAAAACGATGACGCATTTACCGGGATAATTACAATTGATTGTTTTATTTAACATTTACACTTCTTTTGTTCAGTTAACAATTTTGAATTTGTAATGTATGACTATCTCTCTATATATATATAAAGCTCCCGCAGCTGTGTCAATTGTTTATGCAATTCCGGTCGTTAGTACTGATAAAATCGAATTTATAATTGTTGTCGCACAAGCTTCACATATCTCGACATATTGCCTTATTTCCCCCTAGTTACGGTATAAAATATTTTAAATAGAATTCTGAAAAGAAAAAAATTCTTCTACTCTTAGGTTTCCTATGATTTATGTTTATGTTAATTGATAGAACAGCGCTACATTAAATTTCCGCTTTTATGGTGTGGTATTTCAGCAGAGGTAAATCAACTTTTTTTTTCTTCTCTCTCTCTTCCAATTGATTTGCATAAAACAAGTCTAAGCGATTACCTTGCAATTAATTTTATTTATTATAGCGCACTAATTATGCTACATCATGAATTGTACCTACTAGGTATATACATTTAAAACAAATCTGCGGTTGATTTCTAATCATGACGACCTTCTAACAATATCATCACACACCTAGCTATACATACTTAGGTGGTACCTAGATACCTATATATTACCTAGCAAAAATTCCATTCACTTCATGGATCGAGAAAAAATCTCGTTAATTTGTATTTGTGGATTAATTTTTGCAAAAATTTTCAAGGTTAAGTCTTAATCGTGATAAATTTAAAATATTTGAAAAAAAAAACAGATAACTTCTGCCATTTCTATTGGTTTGTTGGTGAGAGGTGGTGGGGGGGCTTCGATTTATTTTATTATTGTAGAATATTAATGGATGGAACGTGAAAATAACCAGTTCTTTATAAAATATATATAGGTATAAGTTTTATTTATTATCTGAACGTTGCAATAGGACTTCAGTCAGGCATGCCCCTAATATGAATACAAGTTATTAGGACTTGGTGCATTTTTTATCTTTGTAATCAACAGCCGGTTTTGCGGGATAAACTGCGCTTCATTTTCGTTTGCATGCAACTTTATTATTTATTACAGAATTTTTTTTGTAAAGTATAAAAAATTGTGGCTAGGTTGTGGACAATACCTGCAGGAGACAGAAGTATATAGAACACATTTGCCTTAGTAGAAATCCCATATAGAAACTTAATGAAAAACTCTTAAGTTCAGTCAATCAAACCTTCCTGCCATCTTGATGAATGAGCCTCAGTAGGTTCTGATGAATGAGCGAATGTCCATTCTGCACCTGTCGAACATAAGCTAAAAGTTCAGAAAGTGTTTGGTCATCTGTAGAGAATTGCGGCACTTGGAATTATCAATGACATCCAATTTAAAAATATTTGCGTGATACCTGCTCTGACCTGTTATCGATGTCCAAGAAGTGCAGGTCTGGTATCACAGCATTGTATGGTAGATATTCAGATCAGAGGATTGTCCTCATCAAACGGACAGAAATCTGTGTGGTTAGGATTCACTTCAATATCACGTCAACGTCATCTCTGCATCTACGCATAAGCGGCGACAATCGTGTTAAACCTGGTATTTTTCAAAGCAACTTGAACCACATATTATGCTTCACATGAAAATCTCTAATTTTTTATAGACATCAAAAAGAAATTAATCAATATTCACCAGGATAGAGAGGAATCTATACCGCACCTTGTTGTGAGTTGTGACTACATAACACTATGATTAGAATTTTCATCTTAAAATCTGGTTGTAGCCTTACTGAAATAATAATAATACTAATAATAAATTTATTAACGGCCAATGTACAAAGATTACAATATGTTAACGTACTTCTAATATAATGCAATTGTTCCTGGTTCAAAATAAAAACTAACTAAAACACATTAAGGTAACGAAAGAAGTATTAATGAAAAGTAAGAAAAAAAAAGGAAAAAAAGAAATAAATAAAAGCGAAACAAAAAATTTAACTAAAGTTAATGGAAATAAAAAATGAATAAAAAATTAAACCTAACCTGACAAAAAATAAATAAGTAAAACAAGAAAACTAACTAACTATAAAAAGTAAAAAGTAAGAGCCATTTAAATGGCGAAAAATTCTTGATAGAGCCAGCCCGTTCGCTGCATATCAGGAAGAAAGTTCCACTGCTGTATTGCCTGAACAAAGTAACAGCGCTCACCGTATTGAGAGGAACACCGAGGGGCTAGAAGCTGACAACCCCTTCCCGAATGCAAGAAGTGCAATTTCTGATACAAATACCCCGGAATCTTGCTGTATATCAGTTTGTGCAGAAGAATGAGTTCACGGCGGCCTAAATACGTTTTTAGAGGAGTTCCCAGCAGTAACAATACATACTGAGACACATGAGCATTCCGAGGAAGTCTACAAATATAGCGTATTGCATTATTGAACGCAACATCTAACTTTCTCTGGCACCGAGCATCAGGTTTACTAAAGATGGTACTACAATAAGCAAAGATTGGAATGAGTAGCGTTTTAGCCAACTGTAAGCGAATGCCAACAGAAAGGCAAGCAGACGTTATCCAAAGTTGCCGTAAAGGGCCATAGATTTTTCCTATTAAATTTGAAATGTGACTGCAGCACCTGAAATCAGCACTGAAATAAACTCCAAGATTCCTGACGCAGTCAACGTACTCGAGAACGGAATTATTTAATAAAACCGGAGGGAGTTCCGATTTATCAATCCGGCTCCTATATATAGCTAGGCAGTGCGACTTAGTTGGATTTAACGAAAGTTGATTCAGCAGTGACCAGTCATATATGCTACGAAGATCTTCATTAATGCGACAAATACAATCCTCCATCAAAACTATTGCGGTCTACTCAAATAGATCTGGACGTCATCCGCGTAAAGGTGAATAGGGGAATTAGTAACAACATTCGGTAAATCATGTAAATATAAGGTGAAAAGTAGAGGGCCAATAATGGAACCTTGTGGAATACCAGAGCGAAGATATATAAGATCAGAACAAAGATCTTTTACTTTTACCATCTGTGATCGATTGCGTAAATAATCCGCAACAAGCTGAATGGCGGAGGATGAAAAGCCCAATTGATTTTCCAACTTTGAAAGCAGTCTTGGGTGGTTTACGGAATCAATTGAAGTCACCACCAGAGAAGAAGGTCATTATCTGGTGGTCTTTACAAAGCCCTTTGCACCTATGAATCTATGAACTATTCATCTAATTGAAAAACGTTTCCTGCAAAAGTTGCATGAGCTGTTATGCTCTATAATTTTTGTAATAGCTATTCTTAACCTATAGGTAGGAAAAACTAGTTTTCGGTATCGTTTTCCCAATAAGGCGGCGCGAGCAGCTGTTGTTCAAGGTCACCACCAACTCAGAATAGTAATTAGGACACAGAATTGTATACAAATCTACCAAATTTCAACTCTCCTTGCCTTTTTGTACCGAAAGCCCGTCTCTATGTCTTCAATGCCTGCCACATGTGAGCCGTTTCAGTATATATAAATGCATGAATCACGTTATCATGCCAGAAATTTGTAGTAGATAAGCAAATATTTAAGGGGGTACTAGGTACAATGAATTTGGATGATGGTATCACTTTGTCAAAGAGCAAACCTTTTATGCTTTTCCATAGTCGTCCATACTTTAAAGGCTTAAATACAATTCCGACGACAGCGAAAAATTCGTTGCGAAACAGGCAGTCGAAAAATTGGGAACACAATTGCAACGGCAGGCGGTGTGCGACGACTGTGAAAGAAGAAGATATTGAAATTTCATTTGTTAAATGTTTCGAACGTTTTAAAAGGAGATTTTTATCAAGAATATTTTATATTATATTGAAAGAAATGCAATGGACCAAAATGTGAAAAAAAAACTGAAAATGCGGAAATTAACTAAATTAAACGCTTTGATATCCATCCAAACCACGTCTTTTTTGTCCACTTGTCTTGCCTGTCTTGTAAACTATAAATTATTTTATGGATTTTATGCATTTCCTCGATCAATTTTTCCTCAAAGCTCATTATTTTAAATTTACCGCGGCGTGCTACCACCTAAAAAAGACAAAAGTGAATGCCACAACTAATTCATTCGATTAATTTTGTTGGTAGGACTGCAGAGACGACGACGGCAAAATTAGAAACTGATCAATCCCGACGAAAATTTCGTCGATCGCTCAACGTTGGTCGTCGCAATTTGGTGCATTCGCATAAGATGCTGTGCTTTTAGAAGTTTTACTCGTCGTTTTTCGTCTGTCGTCGCAATTGTGTTTAAGCCCAGCCTGATTTGCAATGTGACGCTGTCGCGAGAAGCGGTCGCGAATGATGTTGCTGATGCTGACGCGGACGCAGTGTCTGTTGCTCATGATGACGCTCTAGCATGTGTTGAATTATCGTTCCATTATTAAATAAAATCATTAAATCGTAAATAAAGAAATTAACTAGTTATTAAATACTGTGGCATTACTTAATACTTACAATTTTCACTCACAATTTCAATGTTTTTCAAAAAAAATTGCCTCAACTGCAGCTATCAAGGTGTTGCACGTCTTAAGTTGAAATATTTCAACTTTCAGAAACGCGACAAGCGTCAGCAACACCCTTAGTGACACACTGTACCTGCGCTTGAGTACTTTCATACATTTTAACTTTGGACAGGTTAAGCGACAGCGTCCGCGACTCGCGACAGCATCACATTGTAACTCAGGCTTAAGCCTTAAATTATGTGATGAGAGAGGAACAGAGGTGTGAGGTTGTACTAAAAGACAAGCGCTCCCTCTTTTCTTCCAACCAATTTTTGCCCAAGCCTTATTTAGTGCGCCCTTAACTAGGTTTTTGTTACCTTGACTTAACTCTACCACAAAAATATTTTCTTCATTAACTACGTACGCAGCAGAATTTAATTTAATTTTATCATAACTATTTGTCAGTTTTTTGTTTTTTTTTTCTTTTTATTGATAACAGCTCTGAGAATGTTGCTAGCATATTCACCTGCATGCAACATTTATGTAGACTCACTTTCACTTTCATCATAATTTAAATTCGCGATCACCACAACAACATATGCGCCATGCGTCACTGCAGATTTACTCTTATTTTCCAATAATAAAGTCATAGGAAAGTGTTATGATCATGATGAGCAGCCGTAGGCGCAACATTAATTATGCCTCCATTAACCTGTAACAATTGTCCCCCCTCCCCCGACCCCCACACAGAACCATAAAGCATATCCCCCCACTATGATCTTCTAATACATATATGGAAGGAGTTTTTTTTTGTCTTATAGGTTTTTCCTTCTGCATAGTAATTTAAAAAAAAAAAAATTCATCTTATCATCGCGCACGAGTCGACAGACATTTTTTGAATAAAAATTATTAAGCCGCAATCTGTCGGCTCAGCGGTAGTGTTGACGATTTGTCGGTGGCGCATGCGCTTCGATCATCATCAAACCAAAAACCAGTTAATTCGTTTCGTCGATCGTGTGCATATTAAAAGAGGTGCGATAATCCGCCTCAAGCTGCAGTTACGTATTGGACATTGTGCAGCGCGGAACACTTGAAAGTTGCGCCCGCTTCCGATTCCGCACGAGACTTTTTTTGTCTTCAAATTGTTTTTTTTTTTATTTCTGAAAACAATTTGATTTTATAATTATTTTGTTCACTGTGTGTCATTAGAGCGCGGTTAATTTTTCTTTGTTATATGATTTGTGTAATTAGAAACTATTTTATTCGGTCATTAGTGAATTGAATAAGTGCAATTTGTGTTTCAATGTTAAGCGTGCTTCGATCATAGTATATATAAATCGTTTTACATAAATATAATAGAGAAGGTATCCAGATCAGTGTGAAATTAATTTTTTTCGTCCTTATTCAACGGTGACAAATATAATGGAAAATTTGATTTTTTGTTTTTTTTTTTATATTCTTTAATTTTTATTATATTTGTCGCAAACTAAAAAAAAAAACTACTGCACTTATACAGATACGAAACATGAAGGCAATTTAATTTTTCTTTTCCCATTTATTAAAATACTTAAAAAAAAAATTCCGCGAATTTTGTATCAATGACAGACGTCCTGTTTTTTTTTCAATTCAATTTTAAGTGCAAAGTCTCTTAATGCATTTTAAATGAAGCACTGAAATTATTGAAAGAAAAAAAAACAAAATGATTCGATTGAAGGAAACTCTTTACAACAATAACTGTATTGTTTCCGTTGGCGATCTTCAGTAATTTTTTTCTTCATTTAAATCTCTGACGTCAATATTTATTATTTATGGTTGAACAATAATATAATCGAAAAAAAAACATTATTGTTTTATTACTTACATAATTTCGATTACGAGAAAAATCACTTTATTTTATACTTTGTGCGGTTGAAGTTATGTGTAAAAAGAGTGTGTCTCTAGTTCATGCCTAATTTCAGAAATATTGTAAAATTAGATATTTCTGAAGGCGCGCACTTAATGTTCTAAGACTATCCATCCGCGTCATTCATGAATAGAGATTTGGATTTTACCCTGTTGGAAATTTTTTCATTAACTTAGTTTATTGTGCCTATATAGTAGTAAATTCCAAATATAGATAAGAGGCATGGTTAGTAAATATTTAGTAAATTAACTGTAGTTGTGTTTTAAATTTGTTTGCTTCTTAGTTACAAATGAAATGTTGACGAAAGAGATTTTTAAATCAAAGTGTCTTCAGGTGTATCATGTTATGTATTTCTTTCGAAATGAGTTAAGAGGGAAAAAAAACATTTTTGTAATTTCAAAATTATGACAGTTTCAAGGGAAACTAAACTAAAAATAGACAAATAAATTTCCCCAGTAGATAAGGGAAATGATACAAAATCCATGATGCAATAGATTAGAGTTGTGTGATTTCGTATCGAAATGATGTTCAGAAAGCCTTGGATGAATACTCGTGAAATTAAATTGGAGTCTTTAATTAAAAGTATTTTGTTTTTATACCGGTTGTCTGTGATCTTACATCCGTAGGCTATGAAAAGGTGATGCTTAGGCAAGCAAAAAAATTTTATGGGTGGTGGTGGGGGAAGGGAAATTTAAATTGTTTCCGGTATAGCAAGACTTAAAGATATTTAGGTATGTTTTTATAGATCACCCGGTAACCTCTGAACGTCACGCCATATGATGATGATTTAAAATTTATTAATTGATAATCGTTGGACCTTTTCAATAGTCTATATAGAATTGTCTCTTCTTCTTCTTCCTTTTGAAATTATGGCTCAACCAAGACCAAAATTTCTGAATTTTAACTCGTTTTGAAGTTATGGCTCAACAAAGGTCAAAATTTCGGAATTATACCTCGGCTTTTTTTTTAACTACTATTTTTTTATCAAAAACCGCCAATTTTTCATATTTGATTTAAGAATCCTAAAGGGTTCTCTTTAAAATGATCTAATTCCACTCTGGACCCAAAATGTAACCCTTTCTGGGTTTTTTACACTTTTTCTTAAGCATATAATAAAATTTGAATCATTATCATATGGTATAACGTTCAGAAGTTATAGATGGATCTATCAAAACATATCCAAATATCTTTAAGTCCTATTAAATCGGAAACTGCTAAGATTTCCCCACTTCCACTACCCATAAAATTGTTTGCTTGTCTAAGCATAAAATATCCATATACCTTTCGAGAGTAAGATGACATATGGGACACCCTGTATATAGTCTGTCATCGAAATTATTGATTGGCATCAAGAATTATATCATTATCAAAAAAAGAAATATAATTTTTTGCAAATAAATTTTCAATAACTATTTGTGTTACTTAATTGTGGGGGGGGGGGTCTGGATTTTAGAAGTTCCGCTGTTGAAAGTACTCTATGGAAACATTATTTCATCAATTCCAAACACGTTGTGAAATGCATTCAAAATTGCATTGTTCATTCCTACTTACATATGCGATGTAAGACCAGTGTAATTTCATAGAGTTCTTCGTTTTTCTTGTCTCTAACATCATCATCATCATCAATCATTTCCGTCAAACTATCATTTGCAAATATTTTGGTTTGACATTATCAGAACTTGATTTGTAGATTTCAATTGGCGCTCATATTAACATTAAACATTTAAAAAAAACCTAAAATTTCCGACAGTCAATTAAGTTGATATGAGCAATTTGAAATATTGATAGTCTGATTAGAGATGAATAACGAATAGTGTCACCAATCTTAAGGGTCAAAAGTAATGGGAAATCAAGTTGTTGTAATCACATGAAAATTATTTGATTTTTAAAATCGCTAGGGTTTTTCACAGACTTCATATGACTATTTATAGGCATACTATCTATAGAACTATTATATATATAAACATTCCTCTGTCTGGTATTTCCGAAATTTGATAATGCGTGCGCGCCGAAAAAAACCTCTAACTTAGGTTTTCTTTTAGTTTGGTATTTAAGATCAGTGGATCCCCCAACAGATTTAGCAATCACAACAACAGTTTTTCAGTTCTAACAAAAATTCCAAATAACTGTGTCACTCGAATCTAATTAATTGAATACCCGAAAAGCTGTTAGGATGGACATTTCGAACAAAATCCATAGATAACCGATCCCTCCATGATGTCTAGACATGAACAATGCATGATCCTGCATTTGACACCAATATACTATACTCAAAGAACAATCGTTTTTTACAAAATCCTAACTATCACTTATGAATACATAAACAAATTATCAACTCTAATTTAGTACAACACGATTAGGGAACTGTATGGGGTTTTTGTCTTTAAAAGCCAAGTACAAGTTCACACAGTGTACGCAGACAATTTATAAATGAAAACAAACAATTGAACACAAAAGCTCTGAATTTAAATGAATTCAACGAACACGCGTGAATTTTTTAGTGGTGTACAATTTTTATTTATTTTTTATTCTTTAATTATCGACTTCCTTCTCATTAATGAGATGCAAATATTCAATAATTTCCGAGTAATAAATAGATTTTGAATTCTACGTTTGGTATATGCAAGTAATAATAATTAAATTAAGTAGATAATAAATCGCCTAACAGACATTATGATGCCTTTTATTAATTTATTGCATTTGCATACCTCAATATCACATCTACTTCCTCAAATATATATATATATATTTTTTTAATACGAACAGGAAGTTTTTAATATTCATATGATACCTGCATATTTACAAGTTCTTCACTAAGAATTTGGAGCACGTCGAAATTACAGGGTGGTTCATTAAATAAAAATACATTTTTTAGTATAAATTTTACTCTGTTTTAGAGTTTTCATTTTGATTGGGCATTTGCCTTAAACTCAAAACTTCGACCATACGGAACAAAAATTTTAAAATTAAAAAACGATAATCCAAAATCTAAGCAGCCAGTAGATATTAACAAATATTGAAAGACCCAAACCAGGCCTGCTCCGTATATAACTACTACAGAAAAATCTAGTTGGTGTCAACATGCCATCGAACTCAATTTAACAAAAAAACTGAAAATTCTAAAAAATCCCAAAAATTCACATAAAACTTGTGTGATTGAAATTGTTCCGGGATTTTGTATTTTCGATATTTTAATTTTTCTATTTTTTCGGAATTTTGTTTTTGGTCTTTTTTCGAGAATTAGTGCCTCTGAATTTCCTAAAAAATTTCTCACGAAAACTCAATGTAAAATAAATATTAGACCAGAGTCTGGTAGCTAATCCAAAACACGAAAAATCAAAATTCCGAAATATAATTCAAAAGCAAAATTATCTACGGTCGCGGTCCGGCACGTAAATATTAAAAATAATTCGAAAAACAAAACTTAGAAAAAAACAAATACGACGAAGAAAAAAACTGAATGCTCTGTTAATGTGGCAGGTTCAAAATCAATATTCAAATGTTGAAGGTGAATGTTACATAAAAGTATATACATAAATAAAAAAACAAACTCCTGTAAATAAAAGCAATAATTTCTTAAAGTTTAGCATACCTGTATGAATACAGTTTGCCTAATTTCACATCTTAAACGCTGTTAAACTGAACATTTTTTATGTTAGCAATTTTAAAAGCTATAAAATGCGAGTATTTAACTTAAAAGTAAATGGGAGCTATACAGATAAAGTTAAATATTAAAAAAACTGAAATTATTTGTTTTTGTATCGATCGCGTAAAATATAAAAAATGAAAAGAAATAAATAATTTCTATGAATTCTCACGGAGTATTGCAGTTTACTATTTTTTTTTTTTTTTTTTTTTTAAAACCAATCGATAAGTTATGGGTTTACGTTTTTTCCAATCTCTAATTGATTCCTCCTCCTTTGATGCAAAATTAAAATCTTATAGTTTTTCGCTTCCAAAATTATATGGAATTCATAAACATTTTTCATAATCTTTCAGAAGGAAGCTGGTTTTGTGGAAAATATCAGATTCCTGTTGTGAGATTAGCCAGTCTGTTATCATCTTGGCAATTGATTATTTTTATAGTACAGATAGATGGCGCCAGTAACATTTTCCTTTGACCTAATTGAATGAAAAATCATAAGTTTACAAATTCGGGTCTACTTTTGGACCCGAGTAGATGTGAACGAATTTTAACGTTATTTGATGCCCTGAACTCTGGGAGCTAAGATGATTGCCTCTTCCAAGGAACAATCAATTGAGTTCATTTGCGCCGAGATAGGTTCTACAAATGAAAAGTGCGTTGTGTCCTCGGTATACTGTCCTCCCAACTGTTTTGACATTACTAATGCTAACGAGTTTGAGAAAATAATGTCACATATAGGGCAGTGATATGAGAACGTGATTGTGGGAGGTGATTTCAATGTCAATTTGAGACGGCATGATAATTTAGTCTGTGACAAGGTTTTATCGCACGACCAAATTGATCCACCATTGGCATTTTAGACCATGATCTCTTATTTATGAGCTATGAATTCTCTCTAGATCCGAGTCTCCATCATAACTATTATTCCTTCCGCGATTATAATAACATTGACGCTAATGCTCTAATAGATGAATGCACATCCTTGCGTTGGGACACGATATTTAACTCTGTCTCAGTAAACAATCAAGTGTCTACATTTAACTTGCTTGTTACTAATCTGTTTGAAAATTATTTTCCTTGTCAAAACGAAATGTGTAACTGCGCATGGCTTCCTGTGGTTCTCTGAAGGAATACGATTTCTTATCTCTAAACGTGAGTATCTGTATCATCGTTATAGGCGCCTCAGAACAATTGAAGCGCACAGGTTATACAAGATCGCACGAAATAAACCTAATCTGGCTATCTCACGTGCTAAACGTCAGTACTATTCTTCTAAGTTCAACCTCAGCCTTCCTCCCCGAACACTATGGCGAAATTTAAAACTGGCGAGTGTATATGGCAAAGACAGGAATGATGGCTGTAGTCTAAACCCTGACGAACTAATTGAATTTTTCATTTCCGCTGGAAACTCACCTGTGACAACTAGCCAACCCGGCCTTCCTGATTATCTACTAGAAGAATATGCTACCCCTAATCGTTCTAACACATTCTCGTTCCGTGGGACTGATTTAAATGAACTTGCCGTGGCTATCAGTAGTATTAAGTCTGATGCCATCGGTCCAGACAGCTTGTCACCGCGGTTCATCAAAATGTTATTCCCGTACATTGGTAAGTACATCTTACATATTATTGACTCTTGCCTAATGTCATCTACGTTGCCTAGTGAGTGAAAAATAGCAACTGTACCTACTGCCGGTGCCCAAGGAAACCCCTGCTGAATCTCACGCTGATTACAGGCCAATAAGTTTACTATGTTTTCTGTCGAAAGTACTAGAAAAGCTTATGTACAAGCAAATACTACTTCATGTGGAATCCTGCAACCTATTAACGAGTTGGCAATCCGGCTTCCGCGCTTCCCATAGCTGCGAAACCGCAGTCTTAAAAGTATCTTCAGATATAAGATTGGCTCTGGACCGAGACAAGTTCACTGCTCTGGTTCTTTTGGATTTTTCGAAAGCCTTCGACTCTGTAGACTATCGCATTCTTCTCCAGAAGCTGTCATTCTCCTTTAATTTTAGCACCTCAGCTGTTTCCCTGATCAACAGTTTTTTATCTCACCGTCGTCAACAAGTCAAGTTGAACGATTTGCTGTCCAGTGCGCGGCCGCTAGAACGAGGAGTTGCCCAAGGATCTATTCTGGGTCCTTTGCTTTTCTGCTTATTTATCAACGATTTACCGAGAGTTGTTCATGATGTGAAAATTCATTTATATACTGATGATGTTCAGCTGTATCTAAGTAGACCGATTGGCCTCGTCGAGGATTGCGTGGCACGAATAAACTCTGATTTGGACCGAATTTGCACCTGGTCTAACTATAATCGGCTGCTACTAAATCCGGGAAAGTCACTCTGTGCTATCTTTTACAATTGCACACTCAAGGAAGCCGACATACCGCCTATACTGTTGAACGGCGTTTCACTGCCTATGTCAAATAAGGTCACCAACCTTGGGATAGTACTAAACATTAATAATACGATAAGAAAAATCTATGGGGGCTTACGCAGACTGTGGCTTTCAGCGAATATATTATCCAGTCGTTCTCGTCTAAAGCTAGTAAAAACACTAATCGTGCCTTATTTCACTTTTGGATGTTTGGTCTTTCCTAAACTGGATAGTATATGTACACGCAAGATGAAAGTTGCCCTAAATGACTGTGTGAGGTTCATTTATGGGTTGCGTAGGTTTGATCATGTCTCTCATCTCCGGTCTTGCTTGTTCGGATGTTCTTTTGCCTCTTACCTTAAACGAACAAACTTGGTCTGTCATACGCAAAAATCAAAGAAGGAATATTTGTCGGACCTGATATTCGAAAACTAATGGCTGATGAAGCAGCAGCAGTATGGGCATCGTTTAAAAGTGTTGTTCACAACTTTCTCGGTAAGCACAAATCACCGGATGATTACAAAGAAGTAATCGACAATTTTTTGCAAAATTACCACAAGATTGGAGCTCGGATGTCTCTCAAGTTACATTTTCTGCATTCACATATTGATTTTTTCCCCATACAAAACTTGGGCGATACGAGCGACGAGCAAGGAGAGCGCGGCTATATTAAGATATAGCGAAAATCGAAAGGCGATACCAAGGATTTTGGGACGAAAGCATGATGAGCGACTACTGTTTTGGACCCTAATGCGTGAAAAAAAAACCAAGCAGTATAAAAGACTCAGTTCAACTTCTGTTCATTTCTGATTTATACTTTTCAATTCAATAAATGGCCGTTAACGGGTCAAAAATAGTAAAATAATGAATTTATTGAATATTTCGAAAACTAGAACCAATTTTAAAAAACGGGCTGCTGATTTGGATTCAGGTCCCGAATTTACCTTATAAACAGCTTTTGGTTGCTCGGGTCCAAAACCGGGTATACTTTTGAGAATCTGCCATTTTACTGCAGCTATCTAATTAGTAAATGGACCACGATCAACACTAAAAATACAATTTAATTTAATGTACTTGAGCCACTTTTTTCTTTGCCATTTACCTTTTACCCTTGGTGTACCTCAGGACCCGATATTAGGACCATTATTTTTTTTTACCATCTATTCATTAATTATATTCTTTTGTCCTGTACTCCTTTATAGAACTACATTCAACGCATTAATTGTGATCTGGTCAAAAACTAGACGTTTGGATTTAATTTATTGCATTTTATAGCAAAATGTATAAATCATAAATCTACCGTTAACTTTGATTGGTAAATAACATTCCTGCGTCAAGTATGAAAATATTGTTCTAACTCAACGTGGTCTGCGAGTGTAATATCAAAAGGTGTATATTCATTTATATTCTTTTTGACTACTTTTATTTTCAAGCGAGAAAAGTCGTTCATTAATTTACTATTCCTAAAAAAAACTTATAATTTCCACCAACTAAAAAAAATATATGTAAAATGTAGGTATGTTCGAAAAATAATGATAATGTGATAAATTTAACCCACGTGCAAAGTATTCTCTCTCAAATTTCGCAAAATATTTCCAAAAAAAAAAAGAAACAGCCAACGCGTCAATTTTGCTATCAACAAAAAAAATATTCCTTTGTCATTGAAATCAGTGAAAAGCAAAAATAATTTTTGTATAATTGCAATGGAAATGGTCTGTAAAAAAAAAACTCTGTCCGGTTAAAAACTCAAACAAAGGAAAATTGTAAACGATTCTAGGTATATGAAGCGAACACATTAACTAATTAAAGTAATTTAAGCCTGCTGTTTTAATTTAAGTACATTGATTATAACCAGAAAAAAAACAAATTCGGCTGTGTGTACATATATAAAACAAATTATCACCCACGAATGCAAATTCTACAATAATTATCATTTCTTTCACTCCTCCCTCTCTGCTAATCTATCGCTGCTTATCAACATTAGGCTAATTAACTTAAAGTTAACACTTTTTTGATGATTTATAGCTAGTTAATGAATGAATTAATTTGTTTATCTTTTTTTGTCTACTTTAAATAAATAAGATAATTTTTGCTCTATATTTGATTGTGATTGCATTTTTACTCTACATTGATTTTATGTGGAATTTTGTTAATGCCACAATAACAGATAAGCAACAGAATGAAAATGTAAAAGAGTCATTTACCCAAGATGATATTAACTTTGAGTTTTAACTAAATAATTAAATGTAAATTCAGCGCCGCGGTAGATAAAACTCGAAACTTTTTCATAGCAGAGGGGTGGGGGGGGGGGGGGCTTTCTACCTGTTATATGTGAATAAAACAGCATAATCCTATTGTACTTAGCTACAAAAGGAGTTAGTGATGCGCAGAGGTGCCATGAAAGGGTACAAGCAGAAAGAATGCAACTATTCTGAACGCTGATGATTGTACGTGTTCATATTTAAGCCTGCACGTATACAAGCTAGTAGACCTGTAAAATTCCAAGTACCAGTACCTGGACTTGAAATATTTTAAGTACAAGTACAAGTCCCGGTACTGGTACTTTAAAATTTTTCAAGTACAAGTCCCGGTACTGGTACTTAAAAAAATTTCAAGTACAAGTCCCGGTACTGGTACTGTTACTAGTACTTAAGTACCAAAGTACTTAAGTACTTTACAGGCCTGCAAGCTAGTAGTCTTGTCTTGTCTTAGAATTAGTACTTTAGTATGCTATAAGAATACTGGTTGTGATCTCATCCTCTCCTCACTTGAATGGCGGATCATAATCTTCTCGTCGTCCACTGCCGCGTCACTTTATGTGCTAATACGATTAAGTTCGAACGGAGTAACCAGTCTCGTTTAAATATCTGTATGAAGATCCACTGGAAGTACCCATGTCCTTATGGTCATGGAATACGAAGCCATACCAACTGGGTAGCAGATATTTCTAACATGGTACCATGGAGTTGAGGAGCCCTAGATAGTTCTACTTCCTCAACATGGAGAAGCCCCTAGATGGGAGCATCCTAGTGGTTGTGGTAGCCCATATGTGGCCAGAGAGATAGTGTCTGAGTCTGCATGACTTAAGCGGACATTCTTCTTTGAACAGAGAAGTATATGCTTTGTATAATTGCATACTCCGTCCAAGGATCTGAGGGATGGTCGCTTATTAATGTATGCTTGGATATTTGGTTTTCGACGTGGAGTTGTACTAAATCGACCGGGTGCCGTGACCCACAGATCGGAAAATATTTTAGATGAGCCCCGCTTCGATCAGGAAGTTCAATGTCAAGCATGTACTGGCGTAAACTGGTACTCATTGGGACTAAATCGACCGGGTGCCGTGACTCGCAGATCGGCAAATATTTTAAATGAGTCCCGCTTCGATCAGTAAGTTCAATTTCAAGCATCATGCACTGGCGTAAACTGGTAGTCATTGGGACAAGATATACTCTGTCTCATGAAGGCGCTGATTGCCGCGTTGATACTAATCTCCGTGCATTAGGACTGTCGTGGAATTAAAGTTCCGAGCTAGGTGTTCAGGTTAAACTCCGACAGAATTTGTACTTACCAGAGGCAATTCGTTAGATTTTAACAAAGACTATGGTCTGCTAGTCACCAAACACTATATTGGGTCTAGAATATTGAAAACCTGATAACCTGAATTCCTAAAACCATGGTATAGATTGAACAATTTGGCAGATTTACCGGGTCTTGTTTAGTGATAAATTTTATGATACATAAGTCTAAAACAAGGCGTTTAAGGCCTTTATTTTACAGTTCTTCACCTTCATGTATATTCCCATTCCAAACACTTTCAAGCTACTTTCCGGCTAGAGGAATTTCTTCAAACTAAAATTGTCTTTCTACAATATGAACATAAATATAAAATTTATTAAGTCGTAAATAGTCCTACGGTACCAAATACAAATCTAGAAAAAAAAGATTATAGACAATTCGAAGTCAGAAAAAAAAGAACAAATTATAAGTACAGAATGTTTGTAAAGTCTAATAGAATTAGCGTTCAGCTGCTAACAAGATAGATAAAGTGATAAATAAAATGGCACTACAATGAGCCTCTTGAACGCGATCAAGGAGTTGGCATTTTGAATATTTAAAGGAAGACTATTCCAACAGGTGCAAGATCTGAACAAGATAAGAACTTTTCATTACCGTCTTCTAAAAACGAGGAATTATTATGTTCCTATTCCTGTTCAGATGTTTTAAAACTGAAGAGATACTCTGAGATATTCTGGTTTACCTGACTCTAAAAGATTAAAGAAGAATATCAATGAAGGTAATAAGTCAAAGAACAACAAAGAAATCTTGTCTGAAAAGAGAAGACATGATCAAACCTGCGCGAAGTCCAAATACAAATCGAACGCACTCATTAGCTGGCCATACACGAGCGGAATTTTGTACGGATTTGATCCGCGGATCAGGTCCTCTGTCTGAGCGGAATTTTGGACGGATCTTATCCGCGGACTTGGTCTTTCTTGCTTGTTTGAAAGATCTGGGGACTTTCTGCCGGATCAGTCATATAAAATGGCACCTAGGAGCAGGAAACAAATCGCTGCAGTGGCTGCAGGTATTTTTTTTTTTTAAATTATAATACTGTTATAAATGTTAATGGCCTATTGACGGACTTGAATCAACGGAACCGTTCCACGAAGGAACTGTTCCGCGGAACTGATTCACTCGTTTTGCTCACTAACATGCGGAATTGGTCCCCGGAACAGGGCCTCAGCGAATCAGATCCGTCGAAAATTCCTCTCATGTATGCCCAGCTATTAAAGGCAATCTCAACGTTGCGGGCATATGACGAAATCAGCTTGTATTAAAATATGTAAAGTATGGCATGACTAGTGTCTTTACAAGCTTAAGACGAACGGTAGATGTTAGTATACTTACATAGACGCAAAGACCCCGAAGGCCATTGTAGACCTTGCTAATCAATAGATTAATATTAGCACAGCACTTCATCTCTTGGCTTTAAATAACACTAAGATTTGTAAATTTTCTTAGCATACCCAAGTTGATACCATACAAAACGACCCACCCAGGTGGAATACTTTTTCTATCAAAGGTGTTGTTGTAAGAAGCAATACACTGCGACTTACTTTGATTCAGTATATCAATCCAGTCCTCTTAGCCCACAAGCTTATTCTGTTTAAATCATTATCGTTATGCGTGCAAGACAGTCTTTAATATGTCCAATGAGCCTTCTCAAATGTATTTGTACATCATCAGCATACAAATGCACTTTTACGACACGAACTGCATCAGGTAAATCATTGATAAATAGGGTGAACTAAATAGAAATGGGCCTACTATAGATCCCTGTGGTAAGCCGAATAGCATAGGGAGTGAAAATATGACAAAAAATCTTTAAGGAGAGTAAGAGCTGAAGTTGGTACTGAAATTAAAAGCGGTCCATGTGAATTTATTTGTGTTTTGTTCAAATCTGTCATCAAAAGCTTTTTCTTATAATTCGCCCGCACTGACCGATTAGAGGTGGGGAGAGAGAGTGTGCGGGCTTATTATAATTTTTGAAAATATTGAAGAAAAAACATTTTTCACATTTTTACGTAAACTAAAATCAACTATAATTATATTATTTGTTTGCTTAAAAATATGCTCAGAGAAATTTTATTTTAGTTCTTTATTCTGCCGGACATAGCGCTGTCTGTTATTTGAACTTTCAAGTTTTATATGATTTTTTGATCGAATCTTTGGATGTTTTGAATTATGTATATAATTATCTTCCTCAAGATCATATCCAATAAGATAATAATTAA
This sequence comes from Dioctria linearis, assembly GCA_963930735.1. Classification (NCBI taxonomy): domain Eukaryota; kingdom Metazoa; phylum Arthropoda; class Insecta; order Diptera; family Asilidae; genus Dioctria; species Dioctria linearis. The sequence goes on along the minus strand of OZ005740.1, from coordinate 2,829,463 downwards.
CTTTGAATCCAGTTACACCACGCACTGCTGCTTTTTTTTGTTAAGTGGAAGATAATATGATGACTGATAAGGAAGAGAGTCCTCGCACAAAGAAAAATAAACCCAAGACCTTCAACAACAAAAACACAGTGCTTTTCTAATTTACTAACAACAAGTCAAAAGATATATCTAAAAAAGAAAAAAACAAGTTCAATTATCAAATCAATGCACGTTTCAGATAAAATTTACACAAATCTTATCAGAAAGTGATTTAATGAAATCGAAATGATTACAAACAAACATCCACCGTACTACATACAAAACCTAATTGAACATTATAAGATTTTATAATATCAGAAACAATCAGTAGCCAGAAGAGATACAAGATAATTAATTGAAATGGCTTCAATGAGTTAAAACGTCATACTCAACTCACATAAATCAATTGAAAGATTTCACGCAATAAAACAAGCAGAGCGCAACACTTGTCGTCAAATTAATTAGAATCACTTCAGAATCTGGAAAGAAAACAATTAAAGTGCGACACAACAATGTTGAGGTACTTGGAAAGTGTGGGTCAAGTTAAGTTTTTTTTTGTAAGTAGACATTGTCGCCTCTTCAGATGGGGTATCGACTCAACATATCAAAATAATTTATCTGCTGCTTTCACTACTCACACATACACATACATATATTAGAGCAAAACTGACGCAGAGCATTGATGAAATAAATTAAGAGTGCTCTATACAAATTTGCAGTTACGTCAATGCGATATACGACATACGACAGCAGCTATAATACACGATGAGACAAAGTCTGAAAACGACTTCAGGTTTTGACCTCATGAAGAAACTTATTTGCGGCAGTGGATTTGGATCTGGGCATAAACAGATCTTTTGAAGTCATCAACAAAATGTATTGAGTCAATTACCCGAGGAGGACGCATCAATGAGGTGCGAATGCTACCCATAAATTGACTCTTATTACAAAGAAGTGATAATTTGATTAATCGGGGAAGACCGACCTTAGCCGGAAACATATTTTTAGAATTCATTGTTGACCAATTTATTTTGAGAGATTTTATACTGCGACACACATATAAAACGATGTTTGTTGCCATCAAAATGAATTTATGCTTTCACGTGTCCAAATGCAATTTACTTAGAGAAGAGAAGGGAAGAGCAATTACAAATTTTTGCACATAGATGTCACTACTTTTGAAGGGTTGCTGTTCACTTCACATATTTCCATTGAGATATAAATTTTTGATGATTTTTAATTAATATCAAGAAAAATAACTGAACTGCAGGGTGATCTACATCAATTAAGCACTGATTATAGGGGATGTCCAATTCAAGAATACCAAAAGTTGTGGGGGGGGGGGGGTGGTAAATATTACAAAAATTATGTTTGTGAGTTTTCTGGCCTCTACACCTTTTACTCATGCCTAGTTTTTTGTAATATTATTAAGCCAAGTTCAGGGGATACCCTATGATGCAAAGCACAGCTTGGCAGGAAAGATATAGGGAAAGGCGTTAGGAAACATGAGGATAGTGTCGGAGATGCTGATGTATGCAGGGCGCACCGAGAAGGAGGACGAACGGGACCGCTCCCCCTCCAGAATGTCAGTTTTCTGCACATAATTTACAAATTATGTGTAAAATGTGGTCTTTATATTATTTCAAAGTCCGATAATATAAGATAAAACCTTTTAATATACAATAACAGTCCTTCAGTGCTCAGACGCGACTTTAGAGCCCTATTTTTCCAACTCGTTAGGGCTTGGGACCTATAGTCCCCCCCCACAAAGCCAAATCCTGGGTGCGTTACTGGAAGTATGTCACTCTTCAACTTTCGCTGATTGTATGCCGAAGGAAAAACAAAAGATGGTAGACTGTTCCACATTCGCACAGTACAGGATAGAGAAGCATCATAGAATTTTATTGTACGGTCGAAAGTAGTTTTAAGGGTAATATGATGTCCGCGGCTTGCAACGTGTATAAGAATCATTCTACAAGGGATCAGTGTAGATATTTCAACATTGACCATGCATGTAGCGATAAAGTAGCGAAAGGCATCCAACATTGCAGCGGTGCTCGTGGGAGTCGATATGACAAATTATTGCGAAATTGCCAATTAGCTTGAAGACTCTCTTTTGGACAATACCCAATGAAGCTATGACTGTGCGACCAGCCCCGGCCAAGATATGGGAATTATATTCCTTTCTAGGTGTGATATATAGGACTTGTAGAGGATCGTTAGATATGATGGGCTGACATATTTCTTACACCTTTTTAGAAATCCAAGACAATTCAATGCTTTTTTGGTAACAGAGAAGATGTTTTCTGTCCAGCTTAATTTACTGGAAATATTAATGCCAAGAATGCATAAAGACGGTGCATCGTAAATCAGTGCTCTATCAAAAGAAACGGTAGTAGAAAAATTATGATTTTGCTTCAGAGAGATGAGACAGCTTTCTGATGCATCTAAATGCATTGAATTCGACACGATTCGCATTGTCCCAAACAAGGATATTGACAAGATCGTTATTCAATGATCTAATAATGCAATCTCCTTTGACAGATATGGCACTCTCTCTGGAGTTCACAAGAGTGTCAAAGGAGTAAGCGAAATCATGGCTACTGCCTTCGGCAAAACTATAGATGGAATTGAAAGTAAAGAAAAGTAAATCATTAATGAAAATTAAGAAGAGAGATGGAGAGATAACAGAGCCCTAGGTGAAACCGGCATTTATATGGTAAGGTTCTGATGAAACGCCATCTAGTGCAACTCGTATTAGGCGGCGACCATCAAACCATAATAGAAAAGTAGGAGTGAGATCAATTGCCCTCAGTTTGGCTAAAGAGCTGGATTCCAGACTCTATCAAAAGTCTTTGAAATATCTAGGATAACGATTTTGGGCTCACCACCAAAATTGTGAAGACTATACGGCTCCAACGTTTCGTAAGAAAAGTCGGCAAGTCTCTATAGATGAGCGTCTAGTCCGGAAAACGTATTGATGATCGTTGATGAATTGATTAGTTTCTAGATACTTCATTAATTTGGTGTTAATTATAGATTCAAAAAGTGATTGCAATTGTTCGATAATTATGTGAATTATGTAAAGGACAGCCAGATTTCGGAGAAAAAGGTATACGCATGGTTGTGCGTCTGTGTGCGATCTAACTAACCAATAAATAGCTTCCACAAAATGTCTAACTACATATTTATGGGCCTTCCCAAGAAACAATTATTTTTATATAGTAGTAACCGCAAGGTTTCCATTACCAATTATATAACTTGAGTTATATAGACTGGTACTCGAAACGTCTTTGTAACCACTATAAACCCCTTATAGAGCTTAAATGGAGGAATATATAAAGGTTACCGTGACTTGATTTAGGTAACGTTATATAACTAAAAGTTTTATAAAATGAGTAACCAAAATATTCTGGTTACCTTAATATAACTTCTTGTATAACCCTTATATAACCCATAGTGCTCTCGATTAATTAATTTGGTCATATCCGTGGTTGCAGTAATGTTTCGGTTACCTTTATAAACTTTGCTTATAATGGTGATGGCAACGTTTCCACAACGCTTGGAATTCTCAGACTGATTACTTTCAGTGATTGAAATGTTAGGGAAATTATTTTTTGTTACCTTTATAAAACAATAATATGCAAATATTTACGAAACCTATCTTGACATAGAATTTCGATTTTTTTTTGTATTGTATTTTTATAATGTAAGGTTTTAATATTTTTTCATTTTAGAAGTACAATTTATCGGCATATATGTGGTGAAATTCAGCTGCAATTGAAATTTTACTGTGAATATCATCATATATACTTCCAAAAAATACAGACCGCTCCAAAAATAAGCAATATTTAATAATTTTAATTAAATATGACAAAATTTAAGATTTTCACTTAGGTGATATTAATTCATAAAAATTACATAACATAATTTAGAAATGTTATGTACCTAAAGAAGATGTATTTTCTTCATATAAAAATAAAACGGAAGCCATATGTCTGCAATTTAAAAAAATGGCTTAACCGACATTTTCTTTTTTATCTGCAATGGACAGATGAAAAAATGGCGGCTTGTACTTAAATGAACAAATTACCATTACAAAACTTCAAGTAGTTTTATATAAACTGAGTGACCCTTATAAAACTTCTGGAAATATTATATAAACTAAAGGCACTACCATGCTTCGAAAGTGATCCTTATATACCCTTTAGTCATAATATGTAACCTTTGGTAATGTTATATATCTTAATTATAGTCACAAAAAACAGACGTTAGTGTTCTTATATACCCTTTGGTTACATTATGTTATATAAATAAAAACAGTTTTATAATGGCTCCATTCGACACTAAAAGTAATTTGTTTTTATAACGATCACCGTAGTTACTAAAGGGCCACCAAACAATTTTACGATATTTTATAGTGGGTATATGTATTACCGAAAGTTCCCAATTTTTATTAAAGTCACCTAAATTACTGAAAGTTGTCGAGTTATATAAGGGTAACCACGGATACCGCAATAAGCACTTATTACCAATAAGTTTATAACGTGGTGATCAAAACAATTATAAAACTTTCTTATATACCTTCTAGTAATGGTTACTCTAAGTTATATAGACCGGTCATTGAAACATTTCCATCACCAACTTATAAAACCGTTAATAACTTACTTCCACGATAACTATTAGTAACCTAAAAAACTCTAATATAACTACATCACCAATTGGTAATATTATAAAACTCTTATATAACCACTGAAATTCTTATATAACCGAGTAACCATTATTTATTCATTTATTTATATATTCCCCGTCTACCGATATACAATCTTACAGACTATTTATATTACGTGCAAAAAAAAAATATATACAAAAGTGAATTTATGAGAATGAAGTCATAAAGCTACTTACAGATTTTCGAGTAAAGCACCTATTGTCAACAAAGTCAAACATGCCACTACAAAGATTAAATTGTCGAATACAGCGACTAATTGGACCATTAAGGCAGTAATTAGTTCTGTGAAGGGATTCGTACAGAATGGAGAAGAATCTCAAATTCTTAGATGGAATGTAAAAATGAATGTGCTGGAGCAGGGAAGGAGAAACAATTTTATAAGCCAAAAGATCTCTTATGAACATAACATTTCGTGTCTTCCGTCTGGTAGACAATTTTTGTAAGTCAATTAATTGGCATCTTGCATGATACGGAGGTAGATCAGCACTCCAGTTAAGCTTCCTCAGGGCGAATCTGGTGAATCTCCGCTGAACGCCCTCGACTCTATTGCTATGAACAGCGTAGTAAGGATCCCACAAGACAGAACAATACTCAAGGATTGGTCTCACCAAAGAAATGTATAGACTTTACTTTACCCTTAATAAAACTACCCATCACCTTCAGTCACCAAAAATTGGAAAAATTGTTACTTGGGTTGTTACTTAAAGTTAGCTCTTTGTAGAGCGTGATCGTCAAAAAGTAAAACCATGAGTTTTATAAATAGATTTTCTAAGGAAACTAATACCACAATCAAAATTATATATGCATATGTAGAAGTAAAGACAAAAAGAAACAACGCAGCCTTTTAAAAATTTTATCTAAGTGATGAACAAAGTTTTGTTCTGACCGCACAGAATTTTCCAATGTAGAAAGCTTGATTACTAACAGACAAGCTACAAAAAATTTTATCAATGTGATCTTATGCGAGCTTACGCATCTGAGTACATTTGTTTTATGCCAATATCTACCTAAAATATGTTTTTTGCGAATTTATATTAATTTATCATATTTTTTTTTTTACAAAATTTACATTTTTACACAGCTGGTTTTAGTTTGTTTTACTTATAGAAATCAACACGTTTCCATAATATCTGAAAATTTAAAACTATTTTCACAGATTGTAAAATTTAGCGAAGTCTCTAGAAACGAAGAACGTGCTCACGCCAGAACAAATTTAAATGTTTTGCGCAAAAACATAAGACAAATTGATTATATCGGAAATAACGGTTTTTATCTATTCATATTATATTAGCACGAAAAAATTTAACCTTGAAAACGTGTCTACTGTGTATTATATGATTTTAAGTGTACAACACTGCAACTTATAATGTAAGCAAATCGGCTTACAATAAACCGGTTTTGCTTATATAAATTTCTAACTTGAGACACGATCTGTCTTAAGCAAAATACCTGTGAACTAATTAAAGTCTAATAATAATTAGCAATTAATATCTACATTTACATAACTAGATGTAAGTATATAAAAAAATCATATACAAATATAATTTGGATAAAAGCAACATTTTGTCTGAAACATTTGTTTTTTTTTTGTTTTTGTAGGAAAAACAAAAACAGTTTCGGTACCGGAAGAATAAACTCTTCTTGATTGAATATAACTTTTAATAGAAGTATTTAAAAAAAAACAAAAACGTCAGGAAAATCTTTTAAACAAAGGATTTTTTTCAAAAAAGAGCACATTTCCTATCAGCAAGAACCAAATACTTTTCAGTACGGCTTGATTCATGCCTGCCACAGACGTCAAATACTCGCATGCTCTTAGAAATTTTTTTAATTATATAAAACATAATTTGAGGCGAAGTACTAAAGACTGGCTCCACAGCTCGAGCTTAAAACCCGGGATTAGTTAAACTCCGTTCGTAGTTTAAACTAAGTTTAAATCAAAATGAGTTTCACTAGTCTTTGACCTTTTTTGAATATGGCAGCACTGTGGAATTGTGAGCTAACAAACTATTGTGATTCATTTACTGCCAAAATCAGAGCTGAAAGTATCCGGATTATCCGAGATAATTAGGATCCGATTCCTCAAATCCGGGTATCCAGATAATCCGGATCCTATTATTCGGATCCCAACTATCCGCTTTTTTGCTTAGTCCGGATCCGGATTAGTTCGGATCTGGATCGGGATAGTTCGGATCCGGATCTCAGGAATCGGATAGTTCGCAGATCCGGATCTCAGGAATCGGATAGCTCGCAGATCCGGATATCCGGATATCCGGATATTAGCAAATCCGGATCCAATTTTCAGCTCTAGTCAAAATATTGCTTATATTTTAAATTATTTGCAAGTTTTTCTGGTAAATCGTAGTGAAAAAAAACGGTGATCGTAGGGAAAAAAACATTTAACTAAGCCTACAAAAATGAGTAAAGATTCTTTAAAAACAACAATATTAATGAGAATATGCTGATGCGTTACTGAAACGAAATCTTGTTATGAAATCCTTCTCGTCCCACTCATTAAAATGGTTTGGTTGATTTCTTATTGTCCTTTGTCGTCTGGATGTTATAGTAAAAATTATTGAAATTTCTTCATGGCTAATATCTTCCTGATCTGAATTTATTGTATTATCACACAAATTGTTTTCTAAAAATCAAACTATACTTCAGCAAGTGGCAAATCGAAACGTCACCTCATGACTAAAAATAAACTGAGTTTAAAGCGCTAAATCTTGGTGGTTTAAGCTGGGTTTAAACAACGTGTGAAACTGTATTGAAGAAATAAATTGAGTTTAAACCACTAAGCATTAACTTGAAGTGTGAAACTGTATGCTTAGCAAGATTTTGTACATAGTCTTTTATAAAAATAATTTCAAAAATGGGCTAAATCGGGCAACTCCTTCTTGGTATTGCCATATAAAAATTTAGATTTTTTACGTATATAATGTGAAAACTACCAGTCCTAGACATTTCTGTTTTACTAAAAACTTCTTCAGAATACAAAATTGGTTTTAACCCTTGTTCACGAGTGCGATACGATACGAGCGATATTTTACTGAGGATCCTATAGATCTATTTCTACTTGCGACTAGTTTCTATCGCGCGATACGTTCCCAAGGTTGACAGCGGCCTCAAATTAATTTGTTTAGTTTTGTGGTGTGGCAAGGAGATATTAGTGTAAAATTTACATATATTTATGTTTTTATATTTTAAAGCTAGTCACAAGTAGAGATAGATCTGTAGGAATAGTAGGACCTCAGTAAAATATCGCACGTATCGTATCGCACTCGTGAACTGTGGTTTAATCATATTTTTTGCTGTCCGACGAACCGTTCTAGAAATACTTATGCGAAAAACCACTTCAAATCTCAAAATTGCACAAATGGCTAACCCTATGAAATTTCATACGGGCATTCATCTAAACTTTCATAAGAATTCGTCCTAGACTAATTCTAGCTTTTTTACTTGTTATAAATAAATTTTGAGAGTACCAATGTGACGCGTTGAATTTGGTCTTCCTCAAAACCTACACGCGTCTGCCGCGAAAAGAGCTGAAATTGCACCAGACGCGACGCGTACATTAGGCCTTCGTCTTTAGAGAATTTAGTCAATATGAAATTGACCGAGGTTGCAGACAACTCTGCAGCTCGAGAATCGAGTGACAACAATTCTTTAAAAGTGAAAAAAAAAATTCTAAAAAATTCAAATAAATTCCATCAAAGTCAATTAATCCCTCCCTGAAGTTATGAGCTTGTGAAGAGTTATCGGCGTCACATATTAGTAAATATATAAAAGCTTTCTTCTTCATGTTGCCGATAGATAAGTTGTTCGTAGAAACCAATCTGGTTATTTAAAATCCTAAATGACTTTTTCCAAAATGACGTCCTAATGTGTCAAAATCGTTCGACCCGTTTACCGGTATAAAATTTAACCTCTCTCATCTATAAATACAATTTACCAAAACTCGAAGCCTATAAAAATCGATCTCTCCATTATTTTGGTTTGAGCTTACCGTCAACACAGTCGCCTTTGGTTAGATGTCCCTTCGGGTCGAACTACAAAGGAACTGTGGGGTAAACCTAACCTCAGTGGTCACTTTTACAGGATGAGACATGTGGAGGATCCTATATGCAGATGTTGCGGACAGAAATCCGAAACAGTACTAACTTTCTTTGTCCCTGTCCGGCTCTCTCAAGAAAGCGTTACAGATTCCTCGGCTCACACCTCCTAGACGAGCTGCATGAAGCCAGTCAGGTGGGCTGGACGCCAATACTGAGCTTTATAAGATCGTCCGGTTGGAACCTATGAGCGATTGCTCATAATTCTGGAGGATGAACAATTGATCCTGTTCTAGCCCACGCTCCACGGACGATTTGAGACCCCAACATCTTTTCAATCCATCCATTCATACCCCCTATTACCCCTTAAATGGGTTTTTCCAAAGTCGTAATTTACGAAATTTATATCTAGCAAAAATCTTAAGGGGAGGTTATCGTTCATGACAATGAAAAAATCGATATTGTTTTTGTACATAATTATCATCCTTCAGAACATTTGGGTAAAAGGATATTTCATAACTAAAATAGTTTAGAATTCACAGCCTGTTGAGAGCGGAACCGTCCACTGGCTAAAACCAGGTAGCTCGGGCGCTCAGAGCCCGCTTGGTGGGGAGGCCTTTTCTCGCTACCTGAGGTATCCCCTCATAAAATTCGGGAAACCGTTAATATTCACATTCAGCAAAATCAGTTCTTGAAGGAAGAAGAAGGGCCACTGTATGGTGCTCGAATAGCTGGAGTAAGCTGTCAAAGATTTTTTATAACGTTAAACTTTATATGAGTTTTTCTGAGAACAAAATTTTTTAGCGCGCGGGGCGCTCTACAACTTTAACGGATGAACCTTTGCGCAATTGAAAGGAAATTCAATTTGCGGGCCCATCAGGAAGCGATATTTGTTAAAAATTTATTTACAAATAGTTTTTTCATCCGTTGAAGCAAATAAAAAGCAGGGCAAAAAAATATTTTTTTCTTTTAAACGGCAAGCATGTTTTTATTCAGAGGTTTTTTTGAGAACAAAAACCGGTAAGGCCCTCCCAAATTTTAGCAAGTTTAGTCATTTTCAACCCTATTTGTTCTAATGAATTTGCAGAGCTGCGCAAATCAAAACACGTTGTGCACGGTTTTGTTTGATGGGTGCTGCAGCCGCCCTTTTGGATTTTGTTTTTTGTAAATAAAATTAGAATTTACTCTCAATTGATAGAAAAATTAAATATGTTGAAACCCATTTCCAAAAGTATTCATTTTATGTAAAAAACAAGTAAAAAAGCTAGAATTGGTCTAAGACCAATTCTTATGATACCCTAGATGAATGCCCGTATTAAATTTCGTATGGTCACCGATCTATTCAAGTTTGATTTTGAAGTTGTTTTTCGCATTTATTTCTAGAACGGTTTGTCGCACAGAAAAAATGATTATAATCAATTTTATAGGATTTCGTATTCTGCAGAGGTTTTTAGTACAATAAAAATGTCTTGGACTTATCGTTTTCAAAATATACGTAAAAAACCTAAATTTTTATATGGCAACACCAAGAAGGAGTTGCCCGATTTAGTCCATTTCAGACATTTTAATTGCTCATGTAGTAAAAACATTATGTACGAAATTTCAGCTCTCTACGTCGACGTGTTCTCAAGCAGTGTCCAAATATATAGCGGAAAACGAAATTTTTATATGGCAACCCTACGAAGGAGTTCCCCGATTTGTCTCATTTTCGAACTTAATTTTACTTTTTTTTTTAAAGTCCATGTACAAAATTTCAGCTCTCTAAGTATACGCGTTCTCGAGTTATCGTGCGCACGGACGGACAGACGGACATGCAAAAATCAAAATAACTTTTAATATTATGCGTGGGTGTCCAATCCATTTTGCTCTACCATCATTATTTCGAGGTGTTACAAACGAAATGACAAACTTAGTATATCCTATAGATTTCATCTAGGGTATAAAAAAACTCCAAAGTTCATGCATTTTACATGCCCAGATGAAATTTCATAGGATTGTATACTAAGTTCGTCATTCTATTTGTAAGGCACAGAAATAATGCAAGTAGAGCAAAATGGATTGGACACCCACGCATAATATTAAAATGTTATTTTGATTTTTGTATGTCCGTCTATTTGTCTGTCCTCACGATAACTCGAGAACGCGTGTACTTAGAGAGCTGAAATTGTGCTGACGAGCTTTCTAAAAAAAAAAAAAGTAAATTTAAGTTCGGAAATGAGGCAAATCGTATGGTTTCCATATAAAAATTTCGTTTTTTACTATATACTCGTATTTAGACACTGCCTGAGAACCCGATGATGTAGAGAGCTTAAATTTTTGTACACGATGTTTTCATATAAAAATTGTAAATACCATTTCAAAAATGGACGAAATTAGGCAACCCTTTCTTGGGTATCCCCCCCCCCAAATTGTATACCAACTAAAATAAATAAATTTTTAGAGGTTAAATTCAAATTACAGGAGGCTTGTTTTCAACACACAATAAGAATTTTTAATATCTATGTATATTTCCTATTTTACTATAGACATTCATAATTATTATTGCGTAATAAGTTTGATCCACTGTTTATAAATAAAAACAAAAACTATAATATTTATTACATTTAAAATTTCCTGTTTCTACACATATTTAATGCCTATACAAATTGTTATGCTTTCTACTTTGAAAATCGGGGGGTTTCTCGTTTCTTGTTTTTGTCAATTTCGAAAATCGTTGAAAACTTTCCAGAATAAACAATTTCTAAAAAAATTTAAATGCAAAATTCACAGTGTTTCTGTTTCTTTTTCTCCTTTTTTTTTTCTTTTTCTTTGACATTCAATAATCTTTAATACAGCACAAAAAAAACACGTGACAACTTTTTATTTAGTATAAACTAAAAAGTAATATTATGTAAATCTCACGCGGATTTAATTTAAGATATGCATCGAACCTGTTGTCATATGCAAATTGAAAATAATTAATATTAAATTTTTATTCGAAATCAAAATCGAGGCTTTTGCAGAAAACTTATTGAAAAAAAAAACTTAATTTCAAAACGACAACTTAAAGCAATAAAAATTACAAAAAACAAAAATAATTAAATTAGTGCCGTCATTAATATCAGATATATTTTAGTTTCTAGCAAAAAGATAAACAAAAGATTATGTTTTTTTTTTGGAATTCAAGTTCTAATCTAAGTCATCATTTAAAAAAAAAACATTTTTAATTGGAACAAAAAAAACTCCTCACAAAGTAGGAGATCATATTCATCGGATCATTTGGTTGAATTTTACTACCTTCACTTTATGCTTAACTCGTTGATTTAATTTTATTTATTTTATTCTAAATGGTTTTGGTTATTTTATTTTTATATTTTTTTTTTATTTTTTCTATTTTAGTAAAGAGCAAGAGGGGAAAAGATTGTAAGTAAAATTTTAGGATCTCTTTTATTGAGAGACTATAGAAGAAATAAAAAGCAAAAAAAAAAATTACTCTTATCTAATCCACATTAATTTATGTACATATGTCGGTACTCATCATGTTCATCTTTGCCTTATTTGCTTACTTAATATATAATTATCTCGAATTAACACTAATAACATAGAGCTAATAATATACCACTTGCGTAATATCATAGAGAATCTCCCTTTGGGGCTATTAGAACAAATAATACGCTAAGTCTTCTAGACAACGTGTATCTAACGTGTGCCTCAAAAGTTTACTTATAAATATTCTATAAAAACGACAATTTGTGCTTTGTTACTAGATAAAATGAAAATTTAAAACTCATTATTTTCTTAAAAACGATTATGTATAGACTAAAGGAGTTTGAGGTCCAATTATTGTAACAAAAAAAAATTAAAATCATTCACTTGCATCACATTTAGCCTGTCGCAATGGCTGCCTTAGGAATGTTACAAATGTGGGGGGCCGATGCAGCTATCTACTCTCTCAAACCTGACATTGGGTTGGAGTTTAGCTCACTTAGAAGATTCACTGCTATCTTCTAGACATCGCAATGGCAGTTAAGTTAGTCCTTGATATGGAAATTAAGGGAAGAACATTGATATCCTTTCCGATAGTCAGGCAGTTTTGAGGCTTTGAGTTGCACTCGGATAACATCTCCAGTTCTCTCTTTCTTGGACCACAACCTGATTTTGACGTTACCACCGCAGTGATTGGGTCTCTCATCAAAGACACTGATTTTCTGCTGGGGCTCGGAAGAAAACAATGCAGAACTGTGGTTGGCACCATCATTGGGCACAGCTCGCTTCACACTCATCTAACTAAGATGGTGGCTTTCTGTACGCCAGTTAGACCTTTGCCCAACGGAGTTTGGATGGATACTTTTGCGTCTACCATCCTATCTGCGGATAAGCTGGAAAGCTTACCTCACCTAGACCTAGTGCGCTTTATTAAAAGGACAGGATGGTTTCAGTGTGAAGTCTTCTCTTTTTCTTTTTCTTTCTTTTTTGGTTAGCAAATTAGCGCAATGGACCACCATAGCCTCCATTATTAGGATCTGATCATCCCTCTGCCTGGTAAATAAAGACAAAAAACTTTTGCCCTTCTATAGCGATTGCCTAAAATTATTCTACGAACAATTCCTGTTCCCAAGTGCTCCAATCCTTCACAGCCCTCTGATTTTAGGCCTGTAACCATTTTACCCGCACTCTCTAAGGTTTGGGAAATCTTAATCAGGAATCAAATAACTTCGGCATCTGCTGTCCCCTATCTTATTTACCCCAAGCAATCTGGCTTCCGCAAAGGTCATAGTACCTCGAGTGCCATTCTGGACATTACCGAGACGGTAAGGCTCAACATTGAACACAAGCTGGCTAGCATACTCGTATTACTCGACTTTAACAAAGCCTTTGATAGCCTAGATCACACTATTCTGTGTCATAAGCTGCAGAGCCTTTTCCGCTTTTCCCGGTCCGCCTGTAACCTGATCTACTCTTATCTGAGCTTGAGACGCCAGGGTGTCATGTCAGGGGATCGTACATCTGATCTTGTGGGCCTCCACAAAGGTGTTCCTCAGGGGTCTATCTTGGGACCAATCTTATTTTCCCGATTTATCAATGACCTCCCAGCTGGATTTAGGTTCCCTGTTGTACACATCTTTGCAGATGATGTGCAACTACCCTCGTTTCCCATTTAATTTAATTATCCCGCGTCCTTCATCCAACGTTCTGAAAAATTCCTACTTTGTTCGTTTTATTCCCATTTGGAACTTATTGAATTGCGCTTACTCCTCGCTTACTTTGATGGCATTTAGATCGCACCTTCTAGATTTTTTAAATGCTACTCAATTGGTAGTCTTAACTGGTCGTGCATGGTCTGGCTCTTCGTTAACCTATGCTCTTCTATTTTAGTCCATTATATTCTATTCTATTCTGATCTATTCTAATCCAACTTAATCTAATTCATTCTATTCTAATTTAATCTAATCCAATTTTTTCTTGCCCTTCGTACTACGTCCTTATTTCGCACATTGATTTACTAACTTTCACACTTTCGGCTTGACAATAGGTAGTGCACCTGCACCCTCAGTTCTCACTTCTGTACTAGTACTTTCTACGTAATACCTCTCTGGACAGCGGGAGTGGATTGATCGATCGAGTGCGTTTTGTTGGCATATTTAAAAAATTTTCATTTTAGTTAATCTTAGTATTTTTTTTCTTGTTTATTTTTATTGTTCTGCCACTCATTTTGTTTGCTGTAGCAACATGTTTTTATACAATGGGCCTAAAGGCCTAGTTGCTTATCATAATAAATAAATACAACTAAATAAAAATAAAAAATACTTGACATATAAGATACTAAGTACATTTTGCTGCTGCTTCTATTACTTTCTGAATAGTTGATCGATTGACATTTGACATTTTGTTGTAAATTAAATCATTAGCGCAACTCTGTACCACTGAAATAGGCAAGGAGCGATTAACCGAAATGCAATTAGTAGTAATTGTGGTTTAGAAAAACTTAGCGATCTCTTTTATGCTTAAAGCTGGACTAAGCTAAACTAAAGGTGTATCAACAAGAAATGTGAAAGTATAGGTTTTTTGGAATTAGAAAACATTCTGGCATAAAATTTCCTGTACACAATGGGAAATTAAGGAATTTTTTTACCATCTTCTGTGAGGTTAAATTAAGAGGGGCATGCGAGTTTTCTACAAAATATGAACAGATGAAAGTGCGTCTGTGAAATTCTTAACCGCTCTACTATAAAAAATTTGTCAGTTGATTTTTACTCGAATGGTGTTATCACACCACCGAAAGTAGCGACACCCACTTATGGTTGCAAATTTTTTCACTGACTTCTTTAGTACCGCTTTCTGTGATTCGAGATCTTATAATAGCAATATTGATTTTTTCTCACTTAACAAGGCTCCCGCCAACATCCCTTAAAGCCAAAGTTTTTGTGTTTGTATACGTAGCTATTACTGAACATATTTTTGATTTACCTGATAGTTTTACAATAGGTGCGAGTGATGTTCCCGATTTCTTTCTAAAGAAATACAGCTTATTACTGTCCCATCTCGTACCTATTTAATCTGACCTTGTCCTGTGGCTCCTTTCCAAAGTCATGTAAGTATTCTGTGATTATTCCCCTTGGGTTTCTTCCTCTCTTTTTTCAATGGTTATCTAAACGTACGCAGTGAGTCCTATTTCGCGTAGCACTTTCTGTTAAGATAGCAAATACTTAAGGTGTGCCTCAAGGCAATATTCTTGGTCCGTTACTATTTATTCTGTACATCAATGATGAATAGATCTCTGCTTTTACTTAATTCCAGAATACTTTGTTATGCGGACGATGCCAAAATATTTCGTGACTTTTCATAAGTGGTGCTTCAATAATTGTTCTTGTCCTCTAAATGTTAATAAATGCACAACTATAACTTTCGCTCTCAATACGTCCCCAATTCACTTTAATTATGTTGTAGAAACAAGCTAATTATCCAGACTCGACAAAACCGAAGATTTGGGTGTGACTCTCACTTCTCTTTTGAGGATCATATCGATTACCTAATCAGTATGGGGTTAATTCGATTTTGGGTGTTGTTAAGAGATGGTCTAAGGACAAAACTTCTTTACTGAACCTTTGTTAGGTCGATCCTGGAATATTCCAGTCAGCCATGTCTGGTCTCCTTACTAGATACCAAGTGCAGATTGATCGTATTGAAGCTGTTCAACGCAGATTCCTCCACTTTGGACTCCGTGACCTTCCTTGGAGTAATCCGGTAATTATGCCTCCCTATGTGGACCGTTTGCATTTGATATCCTTGTAGATGCTAGAAACTAGACCGAATATCTCTTCAGAATTGTCTTAATTTTTGATATTTTAAGGGAACAATAAATTCCCCTGTCTTGCTATGTTCCGCAGATGTACCAACCCCGATTCGCTCTCTTTAATGAGCATTTCAACCGTATTAATTTGAATTTTTCTAGATTGCAAAGACGACCTTAGATAAGTTTATTCGCCCCTTTTTTTGTGTATGCATTTTTGGCATTGTAAGATGTTTTTTTCTTATTGTGAATTGTAGTAATCAACTTTGATGAATCTCGAATACATGTAAAGATTAAAATTTCCCCTCATATCTCGTTTCTTTTAAAATTTCGTAAGTCGTCGACACTCTTAAAATAATAATAAAAAAAAAAAAAAAAAAAAAACTATACTCGCTCTAGCCTAGACCAACACCGTCAAACAAGGTTTGAATTGCGTCTGCCCGGTTTAATAGTGAAATGACACGCGCCTTTATCTGCGGAAATTGTCTTGATTATCTCTTGACGACATTTTTGCTTTACTTTGCCATCCCAACCTGATATAAATCTCACCGGAATCACCGATATCACAGTTGAGTGGGTGTCAATATCGCGATTCGAAAGCATGCAACACTTTTGAAAAATATTTGCCTTCATTTTTACCTGTGAGCAGTTTTTGTTTTTTTTTTATTAAATTAATTTCGTAAGAAGTTATCAAATTATAAAAAAAGTTTTATTTTGTTCAGTATCTTACCGTTAGTTGATTTCCTTCGTATAAAAGCACACACGCCTTCTTGTTTTAATTAAAAGTGCGTTGTTTTAAAAAAAAAAAAAAAAAAACTGTGATTCGATTTGAAAATGAGTTTTCTACGCTTCGGGATTGTTCTCTTTTTGAGCTCCTTTCAACATACTTTCGGTCATGCCGTCCCGAAATTGCTCAACAACAACATCAATCAGTTGAGGAAGTTCACTGAATTGCCACCATCTTGTCACAGGTAAGTTACCCGCATTTTTTGTAATAATTTTTAAGAAATAATTTGAGATGAAATCGCTAATTGAGATGGGGCCGTAAAGGTGGAGGTTTTTGCAGCCAGCACACTTAGCTTATTAATAATTGCTGGGTTGCTGCTGCTGCTGCAGTAGTTTTCCGCGAGGAATGAAGAATGGAAAGGAAGTGCGAAATGTCACAAACAAAAAAACTTGAAATAAGACAAAATTCAGATTCATATCGCCCGCTTGTCGCCGTATTGTCTCACGTATTTTTCACTATTGTTGTTCCAGCTGAGTGCATTAATGTCGTGTCGCGTTGCAGTTCAGTACTCAGCTGATGGTTTGTTGGTCATGGTCTTTACACGGCCTAAAAGTTTTCATCATTATCACCAGCTTGTTTCTGCGTGGTTTTTTTTTACTGCTGTACTGCTAATATTTAATTTGTATTTTTTTTAGACGGAAAGCAAAAAGAAAGATGCTGATAGCAAAGAGATTTAAGAGCAATAATTATCGTGTGACAGAAGTCCGTACTTATGTCAATTATTAAAGTGTGCTGATCGATATTGTTGGTGATTGTCATCATCATCATCATCATTAGCAATCGTCTGTGTAATCCCTCGAAAGAAATCAAGCGAAAAGAGTAGCTCTTCTTGATTTTACTAAACTTGACAGTTTGATGGCAAACTGTTCCCCATTCGTACTGTTCTGCTTATGACAGCTTCGCAGAATTTTACGGTACAGTCGAATCTGACTTCAAGGGTGTGAGTGAGCTCGGGTTACAGCTCGTTTGGTGCGTATAGAAGGAATTCTACAAGGTATCAAGGCTAGAAATTCCGTCAGGGCAATGATTATAGAAGTAGCGATCAAAAAGAGACAGACATCCGACATTACGCTGGTGCTCTAGGGAATCATTAGTTGCTATTGATATGTCATCGCTAATAAGTCGGAAGGCCTTCTTTTGGACTTTGCCTAACGCGGACAATGCAGTGCGTCCAGCCCCTGCCTAAATATGGGAATTAGCCCAAGAAGCCCAGGCATTTCATTAAGTTTTTGACAATACCAAAAATATGATCGGACCAACTAAAATTACCTTCTCATCTAGATTCCTGATTCTTCTTCGGCGTAGAGACGTGTATGTGGATATACAAATAAGATTTTTTTATACGTTCGTAACGCGTAGATGAGCGAAATCAAACAATTCCTTCGTAGGGTTGCCATATAAAAATTTTATATAGATGAGTTTACGTACCATTTCATTCTTCCTAAAGAGCTCGTTCAATGGACACAAAATATGAGTCGCCGTAAACATTTTTCCTTGAACCGCAAGTTCGACAGGAGTCTTTGGATACAAGATTTCTGACTGGGAATTTTCATGGACCAAATGGTTGTGCGGAGCAACTCATCGATGTGTGCTTAAAAATACAATATGCTCGGTGGAGCGAGCAAATACTAAGACAAAGAATGCTGATTTTTCACATCTCCAAGGAGGCGATTTTCATGTGAAGCATATATCGTTTCTCTCTCTCTCTACTTTTTACCAGGCCCAGTATGGCAGCTGCTTTAGTGACTCACTACTCACTAAGTATTGAGGATTGGTATTGCTCCATCGTGAAATTATGATGAAACCATTGAAGAAAAGTTTCATCTCAGGATATAAAAGTTAAGCGACTTAGGGCCGGTTTCACAGTTCGAGTTTAAACTCAGGATTAGTTAAACTCCGTTCGTAGTTTAAACTGAGTTTAAACCAAAATGAGTTTCACAGTATTCGACCGTTTTAATATGGCAGCACTATGTGCAACTGTGAACTACCAAGCTATTTTCTGTACAATTGTGAACTAGCAAACTATTGTGAGTCATTTACTGTCAAAATATTGCCGGCCAAATCGTTGTGACAAAAAAATTAATTAATTAAACCTACGAAAATGAGTAGAGACTCTTTGAAACGCACGATATGTCACTTCATTCACATTTAAAGATAAACTTAGTTTAAACGCTCAGTTTTGGTGGTGAAAAACTAAGTTTAAACGAGATTTAACTTACCACTGTGTTGAAGAGATAAACTGAGTTTAAACCGCATCTTGAGTTTAAACTTGAACTGTGAAACCGGGCCTTAGTCGGATTTCTAAAGTTTTTGGACAATCCTCTGTAGCCATTTTTCCATGTTAAACATTTTGATATCTTACTTCGACTCAAACCCTACCATGGAAAATGATTGTAAGTATAAAGGTAAATGCAACTATTATCTTCAGGCAATATTTAAAAAAAAAATTGTAAAGCTATAAATCTGCAGACTGACAGTGGAGCACTGCATCGATCGCTCTCTTACTGATAAAGGTGCTCTTCTTAGTGTTCTCTATCTGAACCTGTTTTTCAGGCTCCTACGTGCTCACTTTTACCATCTTATTGAAACTAACTAGAAGCATATCAATATCTTTTCAGATACTCCAGGTCACTAATGCCATCAATAAAACCTCGGATAATATCCAATTACAAAACATTAAAAGTGTTGGGCTGAAGATTCACAAAGCTATTTATTCCTTGACAGACCCAATAAAAGATTCATCGACTTTCTTTTTGGGGTTGATCGACCTCAGTCTGGTCACAGCTTACTTCACGAATATATTTCTTAAATGATTATCCGTGGTAATGCTGAATATCATTAGTTCCAACTAGATATGCCCAATATTTTATTGAATCAAAACAACAGTTGTGATACTGGACTACATACTTGTTGAAAAGCACCCCATCAATATCCTGTAGATATTGACCCCAAATTGAAAAATTAATAATTTTGATGCCGAGGCCATAGTGCAAAAAACTCTGTCGAATTTACTTGAAATCAAAACTAAACACGGAAAATCCCCGCACAATTTAAAATCAAGAAACTAACTAACGACACAGGGATTCCCTGGTATTACGTAACAGTTTCCAACGTCAATATGAAAATTAGGAAAAATCGTAAATTCGATGACGATCATTAGCAATACGAGATGTCACCTTCCATGGCTTACTAACCGAATCACAGTACTCATTGCATGCGAATTGTGTTAATCCAGCTGTGGGCAATAGACGTGGACCGGTTCTCACTATCGTCAGCAGTCGTTAGTCAAAACAAAATCCACCAAACCGAATCTTGGTGAGTAGTAGGTAAATAGTTGCTCCGTCTTCGTTTCTTGCGCTACCTTAAAGCATGGCTGACAATCCGTGTACACTCCAAGTTAAATAAAAACCACAGCAGTCGCCTTGACTTCTCTCATTGAGCTGTCTTTCTTGTGATCATTCTTTTTTTTTTGTTCATTATCGTCTAATAAGTCTCATTGCCAGCGATTGTATCGCATGCCTTCGACTTGAATATTTTATTACTAATTTTATAATTTTCTTCTTTTTTTTCTCGTTCTTACAGCCAAATCTATTGCTATGGCAAACTTTTGGATACTGTCCAGATGGCCAAAATCTACGAAGATTCGAAGACATTTGTTGACATGAAACTTAATTTAACTCCTGAAGAGACTATGAAGAAATTCGATGATATGATGGAGGCACATGGTCCAAAGCCAAACAGTGAAATTGTAAAAAATTTCGTTGATGTATGTTGACGACGTAATTTCATCTATTCAACAAAAATTTTTGACACACTTTTTTTGTTTCTATTGCAGACTCACTTCACCAAACCGGGAGAAGAATTCGAAGATTGGACACCGACTGATTGGAAAGAGAAACCACGTTTCCTTGATCTAATTCGAGATCCAGATCTACGCCAATGGGGAAGTGATTTGAATAGAATTTGGCATGATCTTGGTCGTAAAATGATCGATGATGTTGCCACAAATCCCGATTACTATTCAATTATTCATGTTGAACATCCTGTAATTGTGCCGGGTGGTCGTTTCAGAGAATTCTACTATTGGGATTCATATTGGATCTTAAGAGGTCTACTTTATTCCGAAATGTACACTACAGCACGTGGCATGTTACTTAATTTTCTATCTATAATTGATCGGTACGGATTCATACCGAACGGCGGACGAATTTATTATTCGAAAAGATCACAACCTCCACTTCTGGCTGCCATGATTAAAGCTTATGTTGAATTTACGGGTGATGATAAATTTGCTATTGATTCGGTAAAAACATTGGAGCATGAATTTCAATTTTGGATGAACAATCATACGCACGAAATAAAAGGTCATCACTTAGCTATTTACGGTGATAAATCCAGTGGACCACGACCAGAATCGTATCGTGAAGATATCGAAACATCGGACGCTTTTAATACAGACGAAGAAAAACAAGAACATTATGCTGAATTAAAAGCTGCCGCTGAATCTGGAATGGATTTTAGTAGTCGATGGTTTATCTCTCATGATGGTACCAACAATGGAACACTTAAGGATCTTAAAACACGTTCAATAATTCCTGTCGAATTAAATGCAATTCTTTTCTGGAATGCCAGAATTATTGCTGAATTCTATTTAAAGGCTGGTGATTTAGCTAAAGCTGAAGAGTATGAAAAGAAGGCCCAAGAACTTTTCGAGGTGAGTATCTGCTATGAAAATTTCTAAATGCTCAGAATTTAATTTTTGTTTTGTTTTTTTTTTTAGGGTATTCAAGCAGTATTATGGCACGACGATATTGGTTCCTGGTTAGATTATGACATGATAAATGATAAACGTCGGGAATATTTCACACCCACTAATCTCTCACCGCTCTGGATGAAATGCTATGATATATCGCAAACAGAGAAAATCGCAAAACACGTATTAAAGTATATCAATAGCACTGGCATCGATAGATATCCTGGTGGTGTACCGAATACTCTACAACAAACTGGGGAACAATGGGACTATCCGAATGTCTGGCCCCCAATGCAATACATTCTTATTGTTGGTCTCGACAATATTGGTACACCGGAAACTAAAAATTTGGCACATAAATGGGCAACCCGATGGGTGCAATCGAATTTCGAAGCGTACAAAAAATCACGAACAATGTTTGAAAAGGTAAATTTTTTCTATTATATTTTATGCCTGTCTATCTAGGTACAGGAGTGTTTCAATAGTGATTATATACATAATTGTAATGTTCTCTAGGAGTGTTTGTAATAAGTTCCAAAGACTTATATCACAAATCCGGCGATAGCTACTTTGAGATTGATCGGCAAGCTGAATAGCTAACGATTAGGTCAATTTGTTTCTCTTAATTGAATTCATTTTCTTAATGGTCAGTCTGCTCTAAAGGCATCTAAATATATGAACTTGAGCCCTATCCAGTATTTGGATCGGCTACACAATTACCGGTTCACGAAGAGTCGTGGCTTCCAGGTTACGCAATCAGTATCCTGCGGTGTGTATAACTAGAAGGATTTAAAGTTTTACACAAAATGTCCAGAAGCATACATAAGAGCATTCAATGCTCATACTGGCAGCTCTTTAATTTTTAGATCCAATATTAACTCCTCACACTCATCAGCGTACCTATCTAGTCTAGGTTGAAAAATTTGGGAGAGCGAGCATATTAAAAAAAGCATCACTGCCAACATTAACGAAAATTTTTTCCATCTGCTGAATAAAAAAAATTGTGGAAATGGTCGGCAAGAGACTGTCACCATAATGACTTCATTTTTAATTAAATGGAGTCAAGTGTGCAATGTGTGACACAAATGAGATGCATTAAGGACCATTTTGCAGTATTTCGATTCAATTTTAAACTGATAAAATTTTACTCCACATTAGTGAACTTGCAGTAAAAGTGCCACCTACCGCAGTTAAAATGAAGTGAATAAATTGAAAAGTGAAAAGACAGCTATCATCTGATCGTGAAATCTCCTTTTTTGCAGCGTTGCTTCTTTTTATTTGGCTCTCTTAACAACAACAAAAATTCCTCTGTCTAAATAAATGTTAATGTTAAGAGTAGGGTGACCAGGCCTCCAGGACCCTGCGGACACCGCGACCATAGTTGATCTATTGTGCCTTCCCCTATAGTGATTAGGCAAAATCGAGTCTTTTAACGAGCTCGATTATTGCTTTCGGAGTTAGATTGCAGACATTATCTGGAGAGATAAGTTTTCTTTCAGTGATTTGCAGCCTTAGACTTGCAAGTGCTGGGCACTCGCATATAACGTGCATCGAGGTTTCATCTTCCTCTTCGCACAGTCGACACAGTTCACTGTCGCATTTGCCTATCTTCTTCAGGAAGTGACGGAAGGGGCCATGACCAGTGACTGCGTTAGCAAATAGTGAGCGACTGTCTGCTAAGTCCAATAAGTTGACGCGACAGGAAATGAGAAGGATTGAAGAATTTCTTCGCCTGCCTCATACCTGGCGCGCTACGCCAAAGTAAATCCAGTTGCTTGTTTTTTCACTTAAGCAGTTCCCCCTAAAGTGGCTTTTTGGTAGGCCAAATGTCGGATAGGGAACAATATACGGACATTCAGCTCCGGTTTTAGCCAGTTCATCCGCTTTTTCATTACCGTCCACTCCTTCGTGCCCAGGGACCCAAACCAAGGTTACTTGGTTGTCGCTAGACAGTAGCTGGAGTTTCGAGTAGCAGCTCCAAACTAGTTTCGACTCAAAGGCTTGAGAGGAAAGAGCTCGGAGCGCAGTTTGGCTGTCTGAACAGATGTAGATGTTGGAGTTCTTACAGCCCTTGTTTAGGCTTTCCTGAGCTCCAACCTCTATAGCATAGACTTCCGCCAGAAAAATGGAAGGTGAGACACCAAGCGGAATGGATAGTTCCACTTCTGGACCAACCACCCTTGCGCCTGTTTTCCCGTCCTTCCGGGCTCCGTCATATACCAGACTTGGGCCCGTTGCGGGAGCTGGAGTCCTCTGTCTAGTATCTGGCTTCTTTCATTAATGGTTACCTTGTAACCTCTTTCAAAAGAAAATCTCTTGGCCATAGTATCTTTTGGAGCTTCTAGGTCGTTAATATTGACCTGCTCGAAGATACTGAGATGACACACGCTGGAGGAGGTGCAATCATCTGACCTTTTCTTTCGAAGCATGCTAGCTGCAGCTTCCCTCTGAATAAAGAGGTAGAGAGGCTGTAAGCCAAGAATGGCTTCAAGTGCTCGTTGAGGACATGATGTAAAGGTGCCAGTGGCGCCTAAACATGCCATCCTTTGCACCTTGTCGAGGGTTCTTCTGAAGGTTGCCTGCAATGTTTTAGGCCACCACACATTTGCCCCATAAGAAAGTATGGGTCTGACTATGCCCTGGAAGATCCATAGGGTAATTTTGGGGTTCAGACCCCACTTTTTCCCGAAAAGCCTGTGGCAAGAGCTGAATGCCCACATGGCTTTGTTTGTTATCATTTCATGTCTAAATAAGTGCTTTGCAAATTGCAACTACAGCAAATACTCGCAAATTTCCTTGATAGCATTTAATTAAACTATTGAACTCTGCCATGATCTTTACTCAAAGTGGGGAAATATGCACACATAATTGTCGATGACATTTCAAATGAACTAATTTTCGTGCACAATCTGTCACATCTTCATTTCCTTGAAATGACTGAATTTCAAATTAAGTTGAGTATGGAAGTAGTCTGTCTAGTAGTAGCAAAGTCGATTTTACTCCTAGCTTCTGTGTAATTTTGTCGTGTCGACCATACTACAACCTATAACTAGCGCATACAAATTATGAGGAAACATTTTCGACAAAAGTTTGTGAGAAAAATGATCATTTTAGCAGTTAATTAGCGATGCTCATAAAAATAGTTAGCGCGGACCAGAGAAACAAATCAATCCAACTTTTTTGAGCTGATGTTGGCCTCCAACAATAATGCATAAAAACTCTGAAGTAATATTTCCAAGATAATTCGCAGGAAAAAAATTATTGTAAATGAAAGTCACATCTGTCCGATAAGGATTTCCTTTTCCATCGCATAGTGTTTCCAAGAAAAATATCGCTACGATTATAACGAAATGTTGTTTTTAGAGTTATCTTCACTTTATGGACTCACATTTATGTGACTTAATTTTCTGGCGGTTCTTGTCCGGAGTCACATTTATGTGACTTCAATTTTCTGGCGGTTGTTGGACGGAACCACATTTATGTGACTTAATTTTTCTAACGGTTGTCGGCCTGAGTCACATTTATGTGACTTAATTTCTGACGGTTGTCGACCTGAGTCATATTTATGTGACTTAATTTTCGGTCGGTTGTTAATTTTAAACCTCCACCCTACCTACCTAGCAGCAGCCTGTAGTTTTCATCAATATACATATGTCGGCGACAATTGCAAAGCTTTTTGATAGGAGCTAGGCGCGATTCCTACCACCCCCCCCCAATTCGCACCCAAATACTCCTATTCAAATTTAGTTTTTAAACTAGTCAAATAAAGTATTCGTAAGTGTTTGCACTTTCTATATTTATATATTAATAACATCCGAGTGCGGTCAGACCACACCAGATTTAGACATTAGACCAATTATGTAAGACGATTGGTCTAATTTTGTAGATTGGTATCTAAACTAGATGATTATTGACATTCCCACAAAAATTTTTCTACACTGATATATCACACTAATGTTCCTACAAAACCCGCAGATACTACTTTTGAAACACCCTGTAGGCAATATACAAAGAAAATATTTGTAGTTAACAACAATATTATAAAAATACCGTCTTTTCTTATTTTCAGTATAACGCTGAGAAATTCGGTGATCATGGAGGCGGTGGTGAATATGAAACTCAAAAAGGATTCGGATGGACAAATGGTGTAATAATAGAATTTCTAGCAAAATATGGTGACACTCTTCGACCAACAAACGCACCAACACCGACCGTTACCGGCAAGTCATCTTCGTAAAATAAACAAACAAAAACTATGAAAAATCGTTTTGTTTCGTCATCATCGTCGTTCGCAAAAAAAAACACAAATTTTTTCATCTCACACTAGAATAAAATTGAATTAAGTGTTAGCCCGTGTGATGTATATTGAAATTTCCTGTTGGCAGTGTTCTTTCTCTTTTTGTCTTTTGTTTTGTTATACTAATTTCAATGTGATAGTTTAGCTACTAAAAACAAACGGCGTATGGAGTATCATTTTTGGATGTGTTCCTTCTGCTGCTGCTGCTATCGTCACATGATCCTTCTTCACATATACAGTTTCTCCAGTAAAATTTTAAGGCTTCTTGTTTTATGTGCGCAACATGTAAGTGGTTCTTTCTTAAATCTTTTTACAAAATTCATTCATTTTTATGTAATTTGGCAATTTATTTGGCATGGCATCAAATTAATGCCAACAATCCAAAAAAAATGTAAGCTTCGTTCAGGTGATGACTAATATTTTGTGTTTCTTCTATAAGCACTAAATTTAATTCATATTTAAGTAATAGTTTAAGAAAATTCATATGTAAATAGTTTTTAATTTTTAATACAAAACCGATTTAAATAACGATAGTTAGAACAACTAACGATAGGTACACTAGATTATGATTAAGATTAAGCGGAGCGAATGACGTTTGTACTAGCCATTTATTGGCTTATTGTGCACCGCTTTTTTTACAGTTCATCCAACAGTCCCACTCTTCCTAGGAAGAGTAGTTTTTTTTTTTTAAGTTTCTTCAAAGTCGGAAATCTTTAAGAAGTATGAACCACAACCCTTAAATCTACAATATGCAATAGTCTCCCATTAGCATAAAACGTGCTCCGATGTTTCATCCTCTTCGAGACAAAACCTACATACATCAGTGGATGATATACCTACATTTCCCATGCATGTCTTTGTTAAGTTTGCAGTGTCCGGTTAGAGTCCTAATGATTCTGAGTTGATTCCTATACAGCCTTGAAAGTTCCAGGCTCTTTTAAATTTTTTAGAGCCTATCAATGAAGTCCATCTCTGGCCCATTTAGTTCTGGATCCAGTTTTGGATGGTAAGCTTCACGGTGTTGTATGTAAAAAATACCGCAAAATGGTTCCGGTCCTATGAGAGACATGGATGCTCCTTTAGTCTCCTCCTTTTGACCAACAAGTCTGCCTTATTATTACCATCAATTCCCCAGTGTCCTGATACCCATTGAAGTTTTGGTGGTTCTTTGTGCCAAGGTTTTTTAATGCTTGAATGTATTAATTTCGTTTTGACCTCAGATGGTAGGATGGCTTTGAGTGCCGCTTGGCTAGTGTAGGATCGGCTAAGGTTTTCGTATGCACATCTAGTGATGGCATATACTTCTGTCTGGAATATCGGAGCGTATTTTCCTAGGCGTTGATAGATATAAATTCTTGGCTTACACCGTATATTCTCCTGGTCCTGCTTCTTTCTCGGTTTTAGAACCGTCTGTATACCAGATGAGGGCTTCATTTTCTAGATAGGCACACTAGTAAGTCTAGATTTTCTTTGTGCAACAGAAGAGGAGGCTAAATGAAAAATTCTGATCCACTATCTTACGATTTTTGGGCATAAATACTGACATGCTGTTTCTTAGATCTCTAAATTATCTTAGGCTGCCTATAAGTAGGTTGTATAAGAAACAACACAATGAAAAACACAGCAATGCTATAAGTGTAGTGGAATTTTTACCATTATTCAATGATAGATTAGGTCTTTAAAAAATTTTTCCAACATTGAGAAAATCTAGCTTTAGTTGTCTATTTTTAAAAACCCGGTTTGGAAATTTTGACAACTCCTTGAGGAAGTCTCGCGGCCTCAATGTGTGTCTGCCTTAATGGTCCTAATAGAACATTGTGCTCAAGTGTTACTTGCATGAACTTAAATGAAGTAAAAGTTGGGAAAAGTGTTGTGCAGCGACATTCATGGAGTTAGAATGAAAGTTGAAAGCCTAAAAAAATATTTGTTTTTTATTTCAAAATTAATTCTATTCTAAGTAACTATAGCGAACTTAGACAGTACAAAAATCAAAGTAACCAATTTAAAATTAATAAGTCAAGAACACTGACATATATATATAAATGGACTGCTTGATCTCCTGTTTGATGTGGCACCAATTTTGATTTCAGAAAGTATTGCTCTCACTGTCAATGCTCCTAAATTGGCGCTATATTTAAATTATTTGCGAATTTACTTATATGCATGTCCGTGAGATTTACCGAATTTACCACAAAAGTATTTGGGACTATTTGTATCGTTAAATTTTATTATGAGTCGAAGAAAGTGTTTTTTACAAGGATTTTGACAAGCAATTCAGTGGGAAAGTATGCTCTCACGGAAAGAGACAGGAATATGAAAGTGGTGCCATTTACTTTCATGCATTTTTGGTTCAACAAGCAGTCCATTTATATACATGTCAATGGTCAAGAACAACATACAAGGATTTTGCGTAACATAGTTATAGCAACTTTGAGTTGACTGGCATTCGTAGCTCGATTTAACTAAAAACAGGAGCGTTTGCTGCAGTATACCCGACGATTCGCAACTTCACTAAAATCTAATTTTCAATGGACTTGTTCTTTTGCATGGCCTTATACTTAAGAACACATTTTAGTTATTGTAGACAGACAACAATAGTTAGCTAGTATAGAAGGCATACAAGAATTATAGCCTAGGTACTTAGATCCATCTAAATTATGCACACATTTGTTTTTTACATTATTAAATCGTTTACTAAAACATTTCTAGGATAAA
The DNA here is from genome assembly GCA_963930735.1 of Dioctria linearis. Taxonomy (NCBI): domain Eukaryota; kingdom Metazoa; phylum Arthropoda; class Insecta; order Diptera; family Asilidae; genus Dioctria; species Dioctria linearis. Next base: position 2,800,839 of record OZ005740.1, on the reverse strand, counting down.
GTTAATAACATTTTTCCCTCCATTGAATTTCTATTAAAAGTATTTTTTTTTAGTAATTCTTACGCATAATTCAATCGCTATTAGCACCTCCTTTTTATTAATTCTTTTACAACCATTCTTTACGCTAAAAACTTGTTAATTTAATAAGATGTGGATTGGCAATTAATTAACCTTATTTAATAAATTAGTGGAGAAATGCTATAAAATAGAGTCGGACCTAAAGAGACACAAAAATTATTAATCATTTAAGACAGCAGAAATATTAGTCAATACCTGAGCGAAAATTTATTTTGAAATTATTGTTTTTTTAGCACTACTTCCTAATGGTGGACTTTTTATAAAAAAAATTTGTTTTGATATTTTCCAGGACTCGCTCGATGTAACGCATGGAGTGGAATATTAGTTATTGCCTTAACTATATTTGTCGCAACAGTAGGACGATAATATTTAGTGAGGTAAGTGTAAATTATGGATATAAAATAAGTGAATAAGAAAAGAGCTATTCACTGAGATTATGGTTACTCCAGTTCCATTTACGAAAATCCTAAAAGTTTTGATAGAAGGGTTTCCATCTATCATCTAGTCGTCACTGCAACTTATAAGATCTATAAGATCCGTTTCCAGATGCCTTAGCCTTATTCGGGCAATAAGATGCTTTAATTTTATTCGGCCAAGAGCTTCACAGTTGCAGAGGATGTATTTACCAGTCTCGTCATCTTGCTTCCATACAAGAGCGATTAGATCTCGCTATCTGATGATATCTAAGTTGGCAATGCCCAATAAGTAGGCCCATTATGAGCCTTAATTTCTTCCTGTTGAGCTTGAGGAATATTTTTGTCTTTTGTTGCGAATTCGTATTGAAATTCTTCGTTTGTCTAAGCCCTGGGGTATTTTCCCAGCATATGCCAATTTATTTCTGTCCTCCAAAGCTTGACTTGTGCCGAAAGGTGGCTTTTTGGGTGTAAAAAAACTCGCTGAGAGCCTATACACAGACATCTGACTCCTTCCTTAGCAAGGTAGTTCGCTATCTTGATAACCCATAGTTCCTTCATGACCTGGCACCCAAATCAGCATAACCTTATTTGTTTCGGTTAGCTGCTTCAGTAAAACAGTCCCAAATCAGCTTTTTTGTTTATCCAAAAATAAACGATTGATGATAGTGATGGCCGCCAATATTATGTTGCTTATTAGGACAAACCCAATCTGTCAGAGTGGAGGCAATTGGTAAACTCATGGTGAATATATTCCCCTTCAAAGTTTAAATGATGTATAGATGATCTGAGGAAGGATTTCATTACTGCCATGACGATATGTCGTTTCCTTATTAGTTATTCATTCAATTGGCGTAAGTCAACAATTTTCAAGACAAAATTATTACTTCTTAACGATCACGCTAAGCACCATCATGAATTAAGTCAAAATTTACAGTTACAGCTACTGATGGTAGTGTTTCATTGTTATTTTCAACAAAAGATGTCCATAATTTTTATGGGTCGAGGTGCGAAACTTCAATTTACTTAAACTATGCAAACTTAACTTACGCCACTTTGAATCTCACCGGCTCAATTGTAGCTTACAATTTACGGCAGTAGAGAAAAAATTTATAAATCTATGTATGGAGCCTAAATGTTCAATGGACTGGGTTTAACTAATTCGAACTTAAGCTCGACCCGCATTAGGACTAGCCGACTCAGTTTTACGTCAGAATTAAATCTAAAATTTTATAACTTAACAATTTACATTTTGTGTTGTTTCAGGTCCCACCAATTTGGATATTTTTTACGTCTTTTAAATGGAAGTGTTTGCGTGATTTTAAATAATCTAATGTTACTAAATAAAAGACTATAGATTTGTTAGCGCAAAATATTATAAAATTATTATTATTTCTTATGAATTTTTATATATACAATTTATATTGTTTTGGAAAGATTCTTTTCGATAAGTCAAAAACCAATTTTAATTTAAGTAGGAACATTGGTAAATTAATTAAGACTAACGGAAACAGTTTAACTAAAAATTAAATTAATTTAACAAATTTAAGGAGGCCCTATTACGGAACATGAAATGAAATTGCATCTCAGTTTACTTCGAAACTATCAATCATTCATCGTCTTCCATAATAAGACCTTAGGCTTTTTTCTCCCACAACCCAATTAAACAGAAAAGAATAAATGCTCATCATTCCTGATAAATATAGTAAAAAAAAACGAAAAAGGAATTTCGGTCTTGATTTAGACGACCTATTATATTTAATTATACTTTAAATTTATCATTCATCTCCATATTTTGTTTGTTTTTGTCCTTTATTTTTGGGTATAATCCATTTTCTTCACTTCTCTTGGAAAACTGTTGGATTGGAGAATTTTTAAAGTGAGTTAGCGGCAGCCAAAGTATATTAATTTCGGTGTTGCGATTCAACAGTATTCCACCGAAAATTTGGATTTATTTAGATTTCATTTACCTTCTACATACTAATATTTTTGTATTGTATCTGAATGTATTGATTACCTAAGATTTATATTTAGTTAGTAATTATGTATGTGAAATTAAAATATGAAGACATAAAAGAACGCACAAATGTTTAGTTAAATTAATCCCTTAAGAACGGGAACTTAAGTAATTTTATAGAGAAAAATAAAAACAAAAGCACAGTATTAACCTTGTAGTAATTGGTAATGCTCGATGAAAGATTGTGTTAATTGTGCGCTTACCTACTTATGTATGGAAATTTATTATTTATTTAAATAATAAAATAGAAAGTTTATGTATTAAATAATTAATTACGGTTCATGAAATTTAAATTTTTGGCGAAATAGTCAAATATCGTTTTCAATTCTTTGGTCAACTAGTATCTAATGCGTGTATGACTGTGTGCTAAGCTAAAAGTTATTTATATGTGTGTAAACAAGCAGGATTACAGTTAATTTGTACTTTTGAGTTCTAAGTAAATTTATAATTTCCTGATGTATAATGTATAAAGAAATTTATTTTCAAAAAATTGATTTTATTTCTTTAAATAGTTCAAAAATTCTATATCGCTGGAACAATTAATTTCTATTCTTTTGGGTTGTTTTTGTTTTTTACCTTGTTAATCTTTATAGCAAGGACAAATCCCTCTTCATTGGCGTAAGTAAGTAGGGGCCATGATGCCCCCCCCCCAACAGAAAATTATGAAAATTCCCAAAAAACATTCGTTAATTCGTACAATCTTAGGCCTAATTAAATTGAATCCGTTCGGATCGGAATCGAAAAGGCTTTAACGAGTTCTTTTCTTCAAGAAATCTTATTAAAATCTTTTTAAAAATTTTTAAAAACTATTTTAAGTTCGCTCTAATTCCAGTTAATTTTGACAAAGGCGTGATCCGGAGGAGAAATCATGCAGAACTACTTTGACAGTGTGAACAGAGTCCATCGAGTTGAAACTTGGTTAAGAGCAAATGCATCAGGAGAGGTTTTCGAACATGGCACTCATAAACATTGAGAATTAGATAATTAAAAACAAACTAACAGCAGCGCACAGGTGCTAAATAAATTTGCAGGAAAAAAACGTAAACTAAAGCATATACAGACTTTAACTATCTCTTTATTAGTGCTTAATAAAAACGTAAATAATTGATCTAAAATGTGTATCTAACTTCAGACCTGTAAAGTACTTAAGTATTAGTACCAGTACCAGGACCTGGACTTAAATGTTGTTTAAGTACAAGTACAAGTCTCGATACTGGTACTCAAAAAATTCTCAAGTACAAGTTCCGATACTAGTACTTAACGCACTTACTACAAATACCGCCATAACGCGAAGTATTTCAGCTCTTGTAAATTATTTAAAAACGCCTTCTAATAATAGAGATTATCTGTATCTCGACAGTGTCTCAAGAAATCTTATCGCCTTCAGTAAAATAGAAAAAAAATTAGCGCAATATATGAGTAACAGTAGGATAGAAATTGACATGCTGAATCGATATTCTTTGTCGAGAAGGTTGGCAATCAAGTGCCACAATCCGCTCTCTTCGTCCGCACATGTAGAGCGTTGATTTTCATTTGCAAGGCAATCATGATCTGATGTAATATTTGTTTTGCTAAAGGCAAACTCAATTACTGTATGTATAAACAACTTCCACAATTATGTAGAAATTAAAACAGCATATGATATTTCGTAAATGGATACCTTATCCAGTTATTTAACTATAGGCTATAGGTTTTTCAAAATCTCTGATTTGAGTTTTCGAAAGCTTTTGAACCTTATGAATACCAGCACCAGTACCTAGACTTGTACTTGAAAACTTTTAAGTACTAGTATCGGAACTTGTACTTAAATGATTTAAAGTATGGGTCCTAGCTCTGGTACTTGGAATAAATGCTGGACATTAGGCAGGGCGTCACTATCATATCAGTTTCGTGTATTTAAGAGGATTCTGATTTATTTTCCTTAATACGTGAGAGAAGCAAAGGAGGGGATGTGGAAAACAAAAGTCTGTTAATTAAACGACACCATTTTCTTTTATTTTTCTTTTAAAATCGTGCAAATTTTTTCATTTTTCAAATAAACACTACTTCCTATGATGTAAGAAAAATTTAAATTGCTTTGGCTGTTTGGAGTGGACTGTAGGGAATTAAACAAAAGAATGCACTTTCACCAATTACATTATGGACTCATCTATTTTCATAATAATTTAAATGTCCGACTAAAACTATTCCTTAAATACTCGACGCCGTTGGTCTCGATAAATGATAAATATCGCCCGATTGCCGAATGTTGATTGACAGTTATTCAAAAATTGATTTAATGCTGATGACTAACGGATAAGCGATGTAAAATGCTTTTCTCTGTTGTTCTTCTGATTAAGATCGCAATCTCGACAAAGACTGCCATATCTCAAAAGCTTCCCCGAATGTGCACACGCACCTGCATTTGCAGTAGTTTAAAAATGCTGATCTATTTGTTTTGCTTTCTTGGGAGCGGAGTTAAGGTTTCACGTAGGAAGACTACATATTACAAAAATAGTGACGCGATGTCTGCCACTTGTAAAATGAGAATTATTTTATTTATTTATTTGTTATGAGAATTATTTTATTTTTTGTATGCCGAGCTTGTGTGATCAGTAACTTGTAGCCTATCGGTACTCTGTACTCTCTGTAACTTTAGAAATTTTATGTTTTTTTTAATCTATGCAATTTCATTGGCTCTAGGCATTATATCAACAGCTTATAAGTACTCAGAGCAATGCATAAAAAAATTCGGTCAAAAGCTTGGAATACTCGTGAGCTGGTATACTTCGCAAACAAAATGTTTGTTAAAACCTATGTATGAAAGTTGTGCGGACCTGGCCCACCCCAGAAAAAAGTCCTAGTTACGCCAATGCATCTTCTCTATATAAATATGATAGTAAAAGCGATAGCCTGCACTTCTGAAGATATATGCAAGATAACGACGAACTATCTATACGCTTACGGCATATTACCATATTGTGGCATATTACCGTATTTTCAAGTTTGAGAAGTAAGCATATTGTAAAGTAAAAATAAAACTCATACGGCATGAATTCAGAATAGATCCTCAATCTTACGAATTTACAGATTTTCTATTTGCTCTAGAAGTCAATTGATGTACATAGCTGGACATCATCAGCGTACATACAAATCTGATTTTAAGTAGGTACATATTGAAGGGAAGCTCATTACTTTGGGCTAAGTATGAATCATTCTTATTTTTTCCGGGAAATTGTGTAGTACGCCATTAGAAATATAATTAGTTAATCAAATATTGTCTCCCACACCTACTTGATAAAAATTTATTTATATCTCAATAAAAGTAAAAAAACTGAGATTTCCATATGAATTTTTCTCAAATTCAGACCATCTATTTTATGACTGGAGGAAGTGAGGATTAGTTAAGAAACGAGATCAAATCTGGTTATGAAATAAGTAAATATATGCTGGATGTTTGTAAAATTAAAAGATATAGAATGGATGGGATTCTTGAACGTATGAATTTCAACATGCATGTCCAAAAAATGAAAGAATACCTACTTACCAGTACCCTATGGTATACCCAGTGCATAGTATACGGATGTTGACATTAAGGTGGTGAAGATTATTATTGCCCATTCCTAAAATGCGAAAAGAAAAACTATTGAAATACATAATAGTTGTAATACTTAATAGTCGTACTTACTATCTAAGGGATAAACATGAGATCCGCAGCGAGGCTCCGATTTTTTTCAAACTTTGCTCATTTGTTCTTATTTACTCACAAATCACGAATCTAAAATTAATTTTTCGCGCAAACTTATACTTTCAAAGATATTAAAAATAGCGAAATTTGCACTGCACTTCACAACACAATTTGACGTATACCATGATAATCCTCTTACCATTAACGGCTAAATGATTTGCTAATTACTATTTACTGTTAACTATACTTGATGATAGTCTGCAACTGGCAGAATTACAACCATTGTATAACTAAGCACAGATTAGACTCTATCTATACTAAATCTAACTTAATTCGAGTGTCCAAACAATGGATTTAAGCTCTGAACTATTTATTTGCTTACTTACTTTGTTCGTATCACTTTATACTTCTGTTATAATACCCTAATCACTTTACCCAACGTCAGTGGCGCTTATGCCGGGGTATGTAATAAATAAACTTTGAATTTGAATAAGCGTAATTTTAATTTATTAAGATAAATCGATTCGATGTTGAAATAGAGTGCCTAAAATGCTCTCCTCGAAACATTTTTCAAAAGAAATGCACTATTTTCGTAAATAAAGAGCAAATAAAATGTGTCAAACTGTGTTTGAGAAGCGCTGGTTTTGCTATATATTTTGTACTACTTACACTGCGCAAAGTATACATTTGAAGGAAGAAGCTGCATGCATGCCATTCCAGATTTGACAGTTGATTGACAAATCTGCAGACAAAAAATTTGTTCTATTTTAGCTGGGAATTTTTTGGTTTATTAACTATAAATAATAGGACAAAATGAAGCCTGCTATTTTTGGTATTATAACCACATACAGGCAAATATCCACCACGCCAGTTGCCGAAGGTAAGAGAAACTTCAAAAAATTCCTCTTGTACAATAAGCGTGGAACGAGGTCCTTCAAGGAAGCTCAAAGGAAAAATCCCAATCCAGATATCCCAATAGACAAAAGAGGAGTAAGAGATACAGGCATGACCATTAAAGGCAAATACGTCGAAATACCAGGGATGATACCACAACTTATCGTACCCGATTTGACTGACTTTAAATTGAAACCGTACGTGTCTTACAAGACCCCGGAAATACACCAGTCCGAATTTACAAGTCAAGATTTATTCAATTCAGTGTACGCTGAGAAAATACTAAAAGACTTTCAAGAAAATAAACTCAATGAAGATGGCAGTCCGAAGGAACCTTCTCGGGAGGAGTCAGTAACGCCAGAGGAAGCATGGATAAATGCTAGAAAGACGGGTTCTGATATATTTTAAACTGTATAAATAAACACAAATGTTAGTTTCTCATTAAATATTTTTATTCATTAAAAGACTTTTGTCTATACGTGAATAGTTTTTTCGTCCATTTATCAATCTTCTGTGCCTCATTTCCTAGAAACTGTTAAGATTTTATTAGAAAAATTCCAGTAATTAAATTGCTCTTACATTAGGATGAAAAATCATCTCCCCAGCTTCCGTTGATTCCTTTAAAGCTGGCATCAAAATCGTCTCATTTTGCAAATCTATAATAAGTTTGTCTGATGAAATTTTCTTCCTGCTAGCAAATGTTTTCGGAGCGAAACTATCATCTTCGATTACGTCGAGAATAGATTGATTTATCTGCCCATCTAAAACGTCCAGAGAAACTTTCTTGAGCGCATTAAAACAACGTTTTTCCGATGCTTGCGACGAGGAATCTGAACTACTAGAACAATCATCAGCTTTTTTCAAAGATTTTTTTTTCTCCAAATAAGTAAATATAGACGATGTCTTGCGGGTAAAGCTGGGACTTTTATTTGCTGGAGATTTATCACGACTCTTACTTGCTCGTGAAGATGAATGTGATCTAGACTTCCTTGAGCTCTTCTTGTAGTCTCTAGATGATGAGTTACTCCTGGATCTTGATTTGCTGTTATCTGAAGAACTTGTCTTTCGTCTGGATCTAGATTTGAGTTTCGAGCGAGATGTAGATGGTGACTTTCGCCTATCACGGGAAATCGACCGAGATCTTCGTCTGCCGCGAGAGATAGATCTGGATCTTCTTCTACTCCTCGAAATCGACCTTGATCTTCGTCTATCTCGAGAAACAGATCTTGATCTACGCCTATCCCTTGAACGGGTTCTTGATTTTCGTCTATCCCGTGACGCTGATGCTGACCTTTTTCTTTCTCGTGACGATGATCTAGATCTTCGCCTATCTCTTGAATGAGACCTTGATCTTGATCTGTGTCTAGGCATCTCAACTTCTCACAACTGTACTTAACAACAACAGAAAAATACAAATTAACTCACCAATGACGCTTCATCAAACTATTTGACAGCTTTCAATATTATGTTCTTCTTCAATTGAAAGTGTACTCAGCACTCAATAGGTAGTTAATACCAAAGCGAAAATTTGGCAGTTTTCAAATCTTCATACTTTCATTATTATTATAGCAAATTGGTTATATAAGCCTAGTACGCAGTTTATGTAAAAAGTGACATTTCCATACAAATTTTACTGCTGGTGCCAAAATTTTACTGAGGTCTTTACTAGTCCAGTCGTTTACTGGTGAAAAGGGTCATTTTTTCTATTATCAGATAGATGGCGTTTTGTAAGTCTCCACTCATTTTTCTGACAATTTTAATGTGTGGAGCATTAAGCCTGTATGGAGCTCGTGTATTGGTAAAATTTAACGCAGTCTCCAAAAAATAGCATTTTAACGCTGGTAAAATGTTGACATAAGCTTTTTGTGGAGAAATCGAAGTATTTTTAAAAATGTTAAATGATTATTATTTATAATGGATATTAATCATCAACATCGACGGCAAGATTGGTGCTACAGCAGGTCTAACTGTGTATCGTCGTCAAGGAAATCCACGGGAAGAACTAAATAAACTCGTGTTGTCAACAATCAAAGAAATATCAAAGTTTTACCACCATTTTTATGCTCCGCACGTCAGTAAAATGAGTGGAGATTTACAAAACGCCATCTGTCTTATAATAGAAAATTGTCACAATTTACCAGTGAACTCCGTAAACCAGTAAAGAAAGTAAAATTTTTGCTTGCGATTTTACCAGCGGTAAAATTTGTATGGAAATGTCTATTTTTACCTGAACTCCGTACTGTTTTACATGAACTCCGTACTAGGCTTTAGTGACGAATTATGGTGGAAATGTGCAGAGAACACAATACCAAGTTATATAGGAGACGAGCTATTCCCATTAAAATTTTGACACATTGAAATTGATAGCCTGTGACGTAATTCTGTGAATAATGTACGTACATTTTAAGAAACCAAATTCTTTAACCACGACAGAGTACACGATATTTAGCTTTCTTTAGTTATATGTTCTAAGTATTATACCACCCTAAAGAAGAAGAATCCTATAAACATCATACAAACAACTGTCAAAAATCGAGCGGCTCAGCAATTTTCGTAGTGTTACTGCGAATTTATTAAAGGATAAGGGCATGAATTTAAGAAATCTAACGTAAAGATGTTATAAAAAATTCAATTAAATAATCATGGGTTTTTTAGAAGATAGCATCATTGTATTTGCATCCCAGGTAATATTTATATAAAACAAATAGAATAAATTGCATTCCAGTCATTCTCTTATTAGGTCCTGTTTTTCGCCGGAGGATGGGTGTTTTTTGTAAAACAACTTTTTCGGAATTACGAAATAAGGCACATTTCCGTTCAGTTGATTTTTTCAATAACTTTTGCCTTATCTATTACGATGTTTGAATTGATTATATTCGAAATTCTGGGTCTACTAGAGTCGTCGTCAAGATACTTCCATTGGCGCCTAGGATTAACACTACTTCTTCTCATGGTTATAGCAATTATACCACTGTACATCGTGTACTCCTTCATCAGTAATATCAGTTTTGGTAGGGTAGCTGAAATATATTGTCACTTAATTATCACATTTATTTTAATTTATAGTTCCACAGAAATGGGTAAAAGTAATAACTATGCTTATGTGGTTTTTCTATTTGTATGGATTATGGCGTATTGGTGATCCATTCCCACTACTAAGCGTCTCTCATGGCATTTTTACTATTGAACAAGTAATACTCAACACCTTTCAGTGAAATCTTGTTGATATCTTTTTATAAAAAAAATCCAATATAGGCTGTATCAAGAATAGGAGTAATAGGAGTAACAGTTATGGCATTATTATCAGGATTTGGTGCTGTTAGCTATCCATACACAAGTATGGCATACTTCATAAAGTCAGTCATTTAAAATTATTTTATTATAATTCATCTCGAAATGAAATACTTATGTTTAAAACTCCTTTTTCAGACCAGTATCGAACACGGACATTATCAATTTGGAGCGTCGACTAATTTTAACAATGGATATGATCATTGGTAAGAAAAGACGAATCGCACTGGAATTGAAGCGTAGCAAACAAAACAACTTGAAACCAACACTGTGGGCAATTCTTAGTTCGGTTTCGCAAAGGCCTTCAGGTACCGAAAGTGAGTGAACAATAAATCAATGAAATAATTTTCTCTTTTCGCAATGATAAGCATTTTAGACATTGGTCAATTGCGTTTGGAGATATCTGGGCTAGAAGAGCTATCGAGACAATTGTTTCTAGAAATACACTCAATGAGAAATATGCAAGAGCGTCAAAGATGGGCAACCACCTTTCAAGGGAAATACTTTAATGTTCTGGGTTACTTCTTTAGTCTTTATTGCCTGTGGAAAATTTTAATAGTAAGACACTTTAATTTTATATATATGGAAATATGTCTTATCCTCTTACCTTGACTTCATTTTCAGAGTACTGTAAACATAATTTTCGATAGAGTAGGTCGAAAAGATCCTGTTACACGAGCCCTAGAGATTGCAGTACATTGGTGCGGATTCGATATAGATTTAGCCTTTTGGAATCAACATATATCATTTTTTCTTGTTGGTTGTATTGTGGTCACATCAATAAGAGGATTGCTACTTACTTTAACAAAAGTAAATTTCAGAAAACATAATAACAATACTCGACGATAATTACTATAATTTCACCGTTTTTTTTCAGTTTTTTTATAAAATTTCTTCAAGTAAATCGTCAAATCTAATAGTTCTACTATTGGCACAAATTATGGGCATGTACTTCTGTTCCTCAGTTCTTCTTATGCGTATGAATATGCCAGCCGAATATAGAGTTATTATAACAGAAGTGTTGGGAAGCTTACACTTCAATTTCTATCATAGATGGTTTGATGTAATATTTCTGATCAGTGCATTGTCTACAATTGCTGTTCTGTATCTATTGGAAAAACCATCTAATTCTGATGCTATTGTTGATTAATATACTTATCATATACTTATTATATTTTTAATTGAGAATAAATTTGCTTTTAATCTTTAAATTATTATCAAGCCTGTGTTATTGATTTTCTAAAATGTGAGTAGGTATCCTTCAGCATTACTCATTAGTCTTTGATTTTTTTATTAAAAATAAGCCAATGGTTTTCTTTCGAATATGTAAAAGAGAAACTCACAAAAGATTTAAGATCAATTAGGCTACCCTGGATTTGTGGTAAAGACCATTACTGAGTTTCCATATAGAGTTCAACTCGCATTAAACTTAAGTTAGTGGTCATAGAAACGCGAGTTGAGTTCAGTTTAGATTAAAGCCACGTTAACTCCACGAAACGAGTTGAGTTTGGTTTTTTGTAAGTATTTGTAGGAATAGTGTGGATGTGTTATTCAGTTCAAATCTGGCTCCTTAATACGTAATATTTCAGCTACCAATGTCACTCAAAAGCCGTCCATAAAGTCTTCCTCTTAGCCACCCGGCTAGCCCTATTAATTGAGCAATGCCTATAATTTTATATATATAATTTTTTTTATAATAGCAATTTTAAGACGAAGTACTGAATTATCCTTAGGTTTTCGAACCAGTAGATTTCAGCCATGCTATTTCTAATTCTTATGGAGATATATCCTGCTGGACAGTTCTAATTAAAAGTTACAATCCAGGGCTCGATAAAAACATTTTAACAGATCTTTGTTTTTACGTTCAACGTAAGATTTTAAACAATTTCCAAGAAGTTGTTAGTTTCAATGTAACGGCAACCGAATTTTGTTACGTATTTTAGCAAAATATGTACAGTTACTAAATTTGGCTGATTGTACAAATCTTCATTTACAAAATTAATAATGAACTACTAGTTTGTTGTAATTATTTCAAGTGCTAATACTCTGTTCTGTTTCATATCAATATTCATTCCTAGAATTTTATTATTATTATTAAGAAAGGTTGGAAGATTCTTCTCTTCACTACGTCCAGCGAAAAGGGAACTAAAATATAAGTCAGCTAAATCACTGTCTAGCCATGGTGTCAGTAGATTTCTTTCATTTTTCTGTTCCTATGCTCTGAAGGTGGAGCTTATGACTATCAGAATCTGCTTAACACGTTGTAGTGACATACGGTCAACAATTCATGTTTTTCGTCACTTAGTCGGTATTAGTATTAGTATGTTAAACTAAATATAAACCTAACACCAGATGAAATTACATGCAATACGACATAGAAACAGAAAAATAAGTATTATATAGAAAACATGTTTAGAAACGTCAACTACAAAATGTTCAGCCCTAATATTAACAGGAATGCAAATGCGATTAATGTGTTCATACATGTTAAAGTTGGGACCTTGAGGAGTTAACATGCAACAGAGGTAATTCTCAAATTGTGCCCACTGACACGGAAAGAAATTCTGGAGAGTCAACATTTGCGTTTAAAACTTGATTCGTAATCGACAACCATGTGACATTTTTCAAGCGAGTACATATTTAAAAGCTTCAAGCGATCCTCACAAGCTGGAAGAATCAATGAATTATTCCAGGGTAGATGCCTAAGAGCGAAGCGTTGAAACAGGCTCGATACGGTCGATGTATTTACCGTAAAAACAAGACCAATCCTGGCTTGCGTATTCGAGAAGTGGTCTCACGAAGCAAGTATACCAACGCAATATTTTGATGGAATTCGACAGCTTTTGGTATCAACGTTTTATAAAGCCCAGCATAGAACTACTCTTTGATACCATGTAGCTTATGTGGGAGATAAAATTCAGTCTTTGGTCATATTTAACACCCAAGTCGCAGACAGAATCAACACGGCGAATCGAGGAATCCGAGAACACATAGTCATTAGTGATTGGTTTCTGATTCCTGTGAAAAGTCATAACCTCATTTTTGTCTATATTGAGAACCATGCTCTTGCAGAAATCGTAAAATTTGAGAAGGTCACAATCGTTAAAATATTTAATCTGAGCGAAAATTTTAACATCGTCAGCATAAATCAAGACTTTGCAGTGCCTCACAACAGCGACAATGTCGTCAATATATAGAATAAAAAGCAACGGACCCAAGTGGCTCCCTTGAAATACGCCGGATGAAGCTTTCAAGACTCTAGAGATGGAATGTCGAAATAAAGTTTGTTAGGTTATGCTGAAATACGACTCCGTCCATTTTAGAAATGTTAGAGGAAACCCATACTTTTTCATTTTAAGCAGTACCACGTAGTGAGATAACTTATAAATACAATCCATTCGATAGCCTTTTGCAAACCCGCTAATGATATCCGAGACAAATTCCAACAAGAGAGTAAATGATACATTCGAATAATTTGGACATACAAGAAAATTTTGCAATAGACCTACACATATTTAGAAATTTCACTTTTACTAGATTTTTTGTGGATAGGTATGAGAAAAAAGTTTTTCCATAGCTGAGGGAAACTACAACTATCGAGCGATTTTTGGAAAATAATTCTCAGTGGAGCTGCCAGGGCAAGGCCAAGAAGCCTGGACGTATCCCATCAGGACTCATTATGAATATACATTTGGAAACGCATTAATATGACCAGGTATGTCCTCTTGTGCAAATGTAGGGATAGTAAATGAAATGTTATAGGTAACGTTCATAGGATAATGACAGACTATGAACATGTCTATAAACTCCATCTTCCGACACATCTTACGTAAAGAAAACTCCAATAAATACGGGAAACTTGAATACTGACATGGAATTAATGAGACTATAGTTGGAATTCTAACAATTTCGGCAATTTGGAGGTCACACTTATGAACCTAACTAATATCGCCCCAATGATTTCATCTCAATTTCACTTCTAATTTTAGATTCTACGATATAACCCGATATTTTCCCATTATATGTAAAACCCTAATAAAAACCCAAATTCTCCATTTCAGAAGAATCTCTTATATTTTGCTTACGCAGCATCTGCACAAATTACGACGCATATTCTTGAAATTCGGTGCTCATTTGTGTCCGTTTTCCTTCTCATAACTATTTATTTATATTTTAAAGTGGAACTTTTACGAGGATTTTCTTATGAATTATTTTCATTGAATTGAGAATATATTAAAAAGAGGACTCACACCAAATATCCTTATGTGAATTTAATGTGTTTTGTTGGTATGTAGGTATGTTTGTCCTAGTCAGTGCACGCACGAACAAAACAAACGGAATTTTTGTGATAAACTTTTGATGAATTACGTCAGGGGGGCTAATCTGTCTGGAAATCCTTTATCTTTAACAGGCACACATCGAACTTATAATACTATCGTGCGCGCCTTTATAACACACACGCAATATATGTATATCTATACACAAAAACAAAGAGGATAATATCATATGTATATGTATGTATATGTGTATATTGAAACGAAAAGCTTGCCGGGTGTGTTCTTGGTGTCCTGGCCGAATATTTTTTTTCCCCAAAGATAAATTTTGTTTTACGTTTAGATCGCATCAGATAATCGGGAAGAAATGTGTTAATTTTGTATCTCCATTACTCTTTCTTATAAATTATTAATTATATTAGAAAGTATTAGAATTATAAAATTTTTAACCTTTTTCGAAGATCTTATATACCTATCTACCTACTACATAAAAAAAAAAAACAAAAAAAAAAGTGTTCCTACGAGACAGGATTTTTATCGTTTTAAGAAATATTAAAAAGAAAACAACAAAAAAAAATAAGGGAGACACTCTTTGAAACCCTAGTAATAGCGCACGTGCTGATTTCAAATTGATTAAACAAACTTTCTCTCAGTTATTGTTATTATTGATGATGGTGGAGTGAAAAATATTTTGATGAATTTTATTTTTAATTGAAATCATTTATTCGCGTCCTCCAGAGATCCAGAAAGTTTACAGAGTAAAAAAAAAAACAAAAAAAAGGAAGAAAGACGAGTAAACAAAGTACAGTTAGTTTACTAGCTCATATGTGATATATACGTAAATACATATAATTAATAGCCCGCGTAAGCATTAAACATAAGAATTTAAATGTTTTTCACTATGGTTCAAGTCAACTAAGATCTACTACTACTTACTACTACTACATACTACTACTACTATTCCTTAAGTAGTTAAGTTTTTTTTTTATATAAGACAAAATAATTGTGGATAATTGGAGATTTTTATTCTGGATACATCTCCTTAAATAAAACAAAAAAAATGGGATGCAATACAAGCCAAGAACAGCCTCAGTCAACATTAAATGTTAACAATGAAGGAGAGAACGCCGACAATGGAGATAATGAAATGAAACAAAGTGCGGATGGACCTACCGTGCCTTCTTCTACAACAACCTCAGATAAGCAAAATAGTGCAGAAATAGGCAATGATAAGATCTCATCTAGTAAGGGTGGTGGTGGCGGTGAAGGTGGTGGAGACGATATTGAAAATGTAGTAAACGCGCCAAAAGGTCGCCAAATAGACGACATTAATAGCCAGATACCGTTCATCAATGGTGTTGATATGAATCAAGATGATGATGACGACGAGGAAGAAGATGAAGGTTGGTATCCTAATGCATTTCGTTCGTGTTAAGAAAATTAGCACAACTTACATATACAATATACAAATTTATATACATAGTTAGTTTCTAACAGGTAAATTAAGATAAATTTTGTGTTTTTTTTTTGTTTGCTTTTCTTTCGAAATTACAAAAAAAAAGGATAAGGATGACTTCATCTGACACTCATACAGAGATAGATGAAGCTTTGATTTATGAATGTATGTATGTATGTAGAAAGCACATTCCTATAACTATATTATATATATATTATTCCATTTCGACACAAGGGAATACGCCCGAGGAACAACACCTTGCGTATGCGTGAAAAAAAGATATTTTTCAAAGCTTCCTGTGAAGACAGCTTTTAGGGGTAGTCAGCGGCGTGTGTATAATATTTAGAGGAGCAAGCAAATGGGAATATAATCAGGAATCAATATTTGCTTTTCATTTTGTGTCTGACTGAATCCTTTCTCTGTGGGACCCGCTCAAATTACGGTAATTCAATCTATATACGATGGAAGAACTAAAGTAGACTAGACTGCTAGGTACATTTATAACAATTTCTTTAACTGGCGCCTCCTGTTTTCAGTATTCAGTTCAAATTGGTGTAATTATATATATGAAATTCGTGATAGAAAATTGGTGTGTGGTGTGCCCTTGTAATTTTCTCCCCCAAAACAGGAAGTGATAATAACAATGCTTTTGTGTGACACGGTTTTGATTATTACAGATAGCATATATATAGGAGCTTTCAATTTTTCCTGTTTTTTTTTTTTTTTTTTTTTTTTTTTTTAATGAATATATAACCGAAATGAGATTAAATTGCTTTCGTGATGAGATTTTTGTATCACGTAAACATAATATATATATGTATATACATATAAAAGGAAGAATTTCATTCACTCAAGTGTAATTTTGTAAACAAATCAAAAATTAATAATGTGCTTTGCTATGTATGTGGGTGGGTGGGTGAGGGATGGAAGTTTGGGGGTGGTGTGGTGTGGATGTATCTTTCTTATAAAAGTTTTATGAAATTTCTTTAATTATTCACGGATTCAATTTAGTGCTCTTTTATAAAATGTGATAAATTATTTTTAGATATAGAATAGAATGTAAATTTATGGTAAATCTATATAAAAACGATTTTTTTTTTCTTCTTCATGGAAATGTAATCTTGTTATAAAACAAAATGGAAGGCGGGGAATATATCTATACACCTAACTCTATAACATATATATATATGCAATTTTGATCCTATTGATAAACGATAAGGACATTTTTAGCGATGACTGTATAACGTGAAACGATTCGTATTCATTTCCAATAACCAATTTCATTATATATATGTACCTATCTACATACCCCTACCTATTCTACTTATATTACTACCTTTCAAGGCGAAAAATAGCAGTAAAAAATATATATATACCTGCCGAGCCGACAACTTCTCATAAATTTCTTATCGTTAAAAATATCTTGGTGCCAATCGACCGCAAGTTTTCTAGTGACGTCTTGACCTGGATCTTTGAAAATGCACATACTAAAAACTATATTCTCTCTCGTCAGTTTATTAGATTCATAGAAAATTGTGCTCTGTGTGCTTTGTGTTCTTCATTGTTATAAGATTTCTTTAAAACACGCTGTAGTGAATATTATTTTGTTATTAAGAAATAAAAGAACAAAAACAAGTACTACTGCCAAAAAGGTTTAAAAGGATTTATATAATATTTGAATTGAGATAAAAAATTTTTGTTTAATTCAGCAGAAATAATAAAAAAAAACTGTTTTTGTAAGTGTGCCGTCAAATGATGAGATTTTTTTTTTTTTTATTTAAGTTGATAAGCTATGAAAATTGAATTGTGAATAAAATAAAAATAAATGTATTATACTTAATTGATGGTGTGATAGAGTGATTTTTTCTTTTTGCATGGTATAAAATCTTTGTAAAATGTGATTATTTTCAATTTTCTTATTGTGTTAAAAATTATCTGTGAAAAATTTGCACTTACGTAAGAACGTTTCTTAATGGAATGCCATAGGGTTCTGTACTGAGTACACTCGTTTTTTTTTTATATATTTGATCTATTTTTTTTTTTATTGAACAGCAAAATTCGAAATAATGCTTTTCAGTTTTTAGAGCTTCTGAGTATATCTAAAAAAATATTTAGAATATTCTTGGCATTAGTTAGCTAGACTTGCTACAAATGCGAAATTGCAGTTTTAATTCATAAGATAACTTTTATAAAAGTAAAATTTCAAGGACAATATCAAATGGAACATTAAGTAACATTTTGAATAGTAGCATTTTATAAAAAAACCTAATTCAGTTTTTGCTACCTACATATACTTTGGGGTGTATAGAAATATGTGCTTTTCAAATAAAAGATGAATACAGCAAAATAGAATTTCAAGCTATTTTACATGTAACATCCTTTAGATTATTATTTTTGAAAATATTAATACAAAAAAGTTACTTAACGTTTCTGGTATTAGAATTTGAAATGAAATAATTGTTGCTATTGTTGTCATATTACATAAGCTCGATATACAATACAAATATATTTGATATGCTCACAGAAATAAGTTGTCACCCACATCTGATCTAGAAAATCATTCAGTAAAACATTTGATCTGCTTAAAACTAAAGGTACTTTTCTCTTTTCTCGGCTTGGTTTTGTTTGAAAACTCGTTTTTTACTTATTTTATTTTCTGCCTTTTTCACGTTAACTAAATTGTTATTACGTACTGCATGGAGATATTTTAAAACAATTTTTAAGTCAAGTTTGGTGCCGATCCGAAAACAAAAATTTTTCGAATATCAAATCGGTTTTCTGAAATTCAAATTATGTTTTAAACAGCGCTTTTTAGCTGTATTCCAACTTGATTCCATATAACACGAATTTTCCCGATTTTCCATGTTTTCCACAGACTTTTCCTATTACTATGAATTTTTTTTTAAAAATTTACATGAATTTTCCTCGATTTTTCATGCAAGTTTTCATGATTGGTGAAGAGAAAGTATTGTTGGCAGTAGGACGGAAAAAAAATGATTCCGCATAACGTATAAAACTTTTGTGTTGGAAAATTTTCCGGAAAAGTAGGAAAATTCCGGAAATTTTCGGAAAATTTTCCAGAAAAATTGGAAAATTCTGCATTTTTCCTGAAACAAATTTATAACTAATCATATCGATGAAAATTTGTCCAATGGTTTTCCCGCTTTTCCGGGTTTTCCACGGAGTTTTCCACAAAAGCAACTTTATGCAACTCATTTCGCTCTACAACTTTGTCTTAGGTTGCAAAACGCTCAAACGCTTCCTTGGTCTGAAAAACTCCGGAAAAGCGTTTTTCATGAATTTTCCTCGATTTTTTCTGCAAGCTTTCACCATTGTCGGAGAGAAAGTAATGATGCCAGTTGATAGGGAACTTGATCCTGCATAATTTAGAAAACTGTTTTTACCGGAAAAGTCGGAAAATTCCGGAAATTTTTTTCGAAAAAATCGGAAAACTCTGCATTTTTCCTGAAACGGATTTATCACTAATCAAATTTGAACCAAATTTTCAAATGATTTTTCCCGATTTTCCGGGGTTTCCATGGAAATTTCCGGTTCAAATTTTTGATAGGTTCAATTGTCACGCGACATGAACTTGTGTGCCAAATTTCAGCTCGCTGTGATAACGAAAAGTGGGTCTACGAGAGTGTCGAAAATAGTAAAAAAGAAATATACAGACAAATTCGTGTACGAGTTAAAGGGAATGGCCTCAAAAAAGTGACTTCAACTATAGCAATGCAATCGCACAAAATTACGGCTATGGTCAATAAATATACCACTCGTGGTCATGATAGATCAATTTTTTTTTATTATTAATCAATTGATAGAAAGAAGGATCACAGCTTTGAGGTACACTACCATTTGTATTTAGGGAATCATACGTATAATGTCAATTTTTCGATTGGTTAAAGCAGAAATTTTCAATTCAAGTTATCAAGACAAAGTCTGAAAGTGCGTTTGACTAAAATTGAGGCAGACCAGAATGCTTATTCTGATTTTTTGTCGTACTTTAAAATCGCTCGCAAAATTTTTCCGTATATTAATTTGGAGAAAACAAAATAATTAATTTTTATATTTTGATAACACAAACGAAATCCCTCAATCAATCAAAAACATAATATGCAAATTTTCATAGAAATAGGAATGTCAAAATTTTACCAGGAATTTAATGCTTTGTGCATTAAAAATGCCTAGTAAAATGTGTGGAGAATTTATAGTTCGAACTTTTTTACCGGTGAACTTTGTACTGAACTAGTAAAATCATCAGTACAATTTTTGCTTGCGATTTTACCAGCGCTAAAATTTGTATGGAAATGTCACATTTTACTCAAGCTCGATACTAGGCTTAATGTAAAAATATACGACAAAATTAAATGAACTTCTTTACTGCTTCTTTTGTGCTTTTATCCAGCTCAGTAAATCGTGCATTTCATAGAATGAACTGAAAATGACACTTCGCATTACAAATGCAAAAAAATATTATTTCGAATTTAAGCACTTGTAATGCTCTCTAAGTAGGTGTAGAATATCCATTTACTATAGATAGCCTAAAATTTTTGCCATAACTTCTGACGAATTTGCCGAGCTTTTAAGCGTATATTCCGACGTTTATTCACTGAAAATTCATTTAGATTACTTTGTAGTTGATGAAAAGGGTATATCAAAATAAAACTTAAAAATGAAAATACTTAACAAAAATCAGAACTAACACACAGACACTAAACAAAAGTCTTGGAAATAATATCCAGAAATAAAATCGCCTATTAATTAGCCAAAATGAAACCCGTATTGGCGCGGCGACTGCTGATTCATACTATTTTGTTGAGTTATTTTTAACAATTGTTTCAAAAACCTTCGACAGAATTCAAGTGAGACCTAATTGCTCGATGGCGAGCGAATTCAAGCAAAAAAAGTCTATGAACTTATTTTTTGTCCTTTTTTTTTTTAAGAAAAAAAAACAAATTTGGAACGCCTGAATATTTCCAAAGGATAGCAAGGGTACTGTGAGCATGTGAAATAAGTTTATACAATAGAAATGGACATCTACGCTCTTTCATTACAATCTGCGCTATGATCGACATGAAAAGACCTTTGGTTTGGGTCATTACTAGAACGAAATTTCCCAAACCACTCTATGTAGACAAGTTTAAATTTGCTTTATCACATTCTACGTAGTTTAAAAAAAAAAGATTCTCCTTAAATGGGGCTACCACCGAAAAAAGCTTACGATTTCGGTCTTCAAAAGCTCAGTGGGGGCATAAAATGCCCAAAATTATGCTATTTGAAAACTGAAACAGACCACTATATGTACGTGCAAAGCTATTGATATTCGTGTACATTGTACATGGCTTGTATCATATAAAGCCATATACCATTGATTATTTATATATAGATGTGCACAAAATCATTGACGTCTTAGAAACGAGATGTCGCTACTTGCCAAAAATGTGATTGAAACTTTTATTTAATGGTAAAAATACAATTTTTCCAGCATATAATATAAAAATGTTTCAAAACTAAATCAAAACTCCTTAGTAGTCATTAATAATTATTTTATTAGAAGTTTTAAAGCTGGAAATAACTAACGAAAGACACGTAGCGACATCTCTTTTCTAAGACGTCAATGATTTTGGGCACATCTATTTATAAATAATCAATGCTATATACATAATCACTTTCAGACTGCATAACAATTTCTGAGCATGCAGGCTGCAGCCTGCAGGGCTTCCAAAAGCACATCATTCCATCTGACGGTGATGAAATGAATTAAAAATGCCAAATTGTATGCAAAATATATAAAAATAAGAAATTTTTGCCGTTTTCATTTTTAACATTATGAACCTCATTTCCTTTATCATTATACTAAATAATTTGAGTTTTTCCAACTAAACAGAAATGGGTTTGATCTTTGTTACAATAATATCATAATTTTGGTAGTTATTTCCTTATGAAAATAGCAACTTTCAAACGAAGAGATATTAGTAATCAAAACTTGTTACTGCTTTTGTTACCGTCACTTCCTCTTCCAACTCACGATCTTCCATACTCAAATACAAATTTATTTACTTCATGTACCAATAATACGTTATTATATCCCAAACTCTGGAAATTTTCATAAATTGTAGTGTTTTCTAAAGCTAATTACATTTATACAAAACCCCGATATCTTTATTTCTGACACCACGTCATTACCTAAGTTTATGCTTTTTCCCTAACTATATTTAGTTTTGAGCATTTGACGCGAAATTGTACTAACTTTCGTATTTTTTAAGATTACAGTGGTAATCCCCTTTAAAAAAAAACAATTCAGAGTTTTGCGATACAAAAATTCCCCCATGTGGGTCTTAGCGTAATAATTTTTAACTATTTTTCTATATAAGTTTCAAAATTTCAATTCAACTTAACACAACGATTTCCATCCAATAGATACTTTCATTTTCATATAAACTATTTAAATTTTTTTTTGTATATTACCTACATTTAAGGATCATTGTAGCTAGAATTTTTAGCGAAATAAATAAATAAATATGTTAAAAATAATAAAATGAAAATATATATATATATTTATATAATTACAGCAAAAGCAGCAGTTAAAATTCAAGCAGCTTTCCGTGGACATAAAGTACGTACAGATATGAAGAAAGGTGAAAATTCAGTTGAACAAAAATCAACACAACAAAAACAAAATGAAACTCCTAGCGCTATTAAAATAGACGAAGATGAAATGAAAGACGACTTGGATATTTTCGATCCAAATGATAAAGGTAAATTAACTATCCCTTAAATAAAATTCTAATAAAAAAAAAAATTCCAATATTTATTTTGTAAATTATTATTATCCTTTTTGCTAGAACTTTGCGATGCAGCTACAAAAATTCAAGCAACTTTTCGTGGACATTTACAACGAAAACTTGCAACTGAAGCAAAAGATCAGGTCGACATAGATGAAATAACTAAAAAAGTTGCCGAGGAATTGGATATTGATTTAACTGATCCTGAATTAAATAAGGCGGCAACTAAAATACAAGCATCTTTCAGGGGACACAAAACCCGAAAAACACCTGCTAATTAAGAAAGAAATAATCAAAGAAATGATTAAGTAGGGGAAGGGTGGAAGGAATTTTATGATTGAAACACACACGTTGTTACCGGCACTGCTACACTTTATTATTTGCAACATGTTGGTATAAAAAAAAAAAAAAAAACAAAAAACAAAACAAAAAAAATCAAAAAACGCTTAGTTATTAAAATTGTATTTTGAGCAATATTGCCATTGACAATTTCTATAGATTTAAACATTAAATTGGAACAAAAAAAAAAAGATTCTTCATCGAAAGCAATATATTGAGGTACCCAATCCCACTTGACTAATTTGTAGGAGCTTTTTCTATAGTGCTTGGGTTATGAATCGTAATATTTTTCCGTCTGGATTTTAGTTATATATTAGTCTCTAGCACAGCAACAAGAAAAAGTATAAAAGACACGCAAAAAACACACAATGAAATCTTATCCTCGCAAATATTAAGTTATTTGTCCTTTTCTAAATACATAAAAATAAATAGAGCACTTAAGGAATATTGTATACCTATACCGGCCGTTTACTCCTAGTAGATCCTAGAAAAAGATTGCTATATAGTCGAATATGTAGCGAATTTGTTTGATTCAATCATTTATAAATTATAATACTTTGGATATAATTATATTTATAAGGACTCAAAATTGCATATATATGTAGTTTACCTATACAAAAAGAGAAAATAAGCAAAAAAAAATGTGATTTACATAATGATAAGAGCATTAATTGCATTATTGTAGCGCTTTACTCACACTCAATTGACTTGAAAACATCCATTTTGAAGGTGATAGACCCATCACGCCTCTTTTAACAAAAACTAAAATCTTTATTTAAATATACGTTATATTAGAATTTCGAAAATTTTAACCGTTTAGAGATTAGAATCCAGAATAGAATGAACAAAAAAAAATCATTCTAAGGTCAATTTAATATATTCTACCGCAAATATTTCATAAATAAATTCAATGCACAGACGTGCCTTACTGGCGCAAAAAGTGCGGTTAAGTAAATTTAAAGATGTAAAAGTACCACATCTAGTGGTAACTAGTTTAAAACTGGAAAAGTATCTAACACTATTCGTAGGAAAGAAAGTTTAAAATCTTTAACTGTAGAAGATGAGGCACTAGTTTTTATTTATTTTTACTTCATAAAAAGTTAACAGTGATTTCAACTAAATTATTAACATTTATTGGTGAATTTTTTTGGAACATTTCTCTTTATTTCTTGCATTAGATTTAGTACAAAAGTAGTTTTTTGAAATGTTCATCAATTGTCTGTCACCATTGTATGGGGCCTTTTTTTCTACTTTCTTTTAAACTAATGCCCAAAATCTTTCAATAGGTTTCGGTTACTATCTTACTAAGCACAATGTCTATGGTATGTCTTTGGTGCAGAAGGGTGACAAGTTGCTACATAAATCTGGTTAAAATATTACCATAATTGTGACGATCAAGTCTAGCTCAAAATACAAGGCGGGCTTTTGTATTTGCGCAAACTTTTACATATTACTGCCTTGAAACTTGACTAAAAATATATGGCGCACTTTGTTACTAATCCAGCAAAAAAAAAAACAAATATATCAAGAGGCCTGGTAATATATAAACAAAATGAAACTAATATTATGTAAAACAGCAAAGAATATAAAATATGTAAAACAATCAAAACACTTTCCTTGGATTCACTTTCTTAAGTAAATGTCGGCACTACTTGGTCTTTTCATATAACAAAAAAAAAGAGAAAAAAAAACGCTAGGTTCATTACGTTTCTATCGTCGAGGAAGAATTTCTCTGTAGAATCTACAGTAGTCAAGAAGAAGACATACAATTTTCTTCTAAATTACTTCTACTAATGTTACATTTAGTGAGTGCGTATCTAACATGTCCTCCCATCCCAGAAAGGAGATTTTTTTGCAAGTTTTTTGAGTGGAGTAAAAAAAAGAAAGCAGCTTCTCCGCATTTGTTCAAGTTTTTATATTTCTTAAGAATTTTTTCTGTAAAATCATATGCAGGGTGTCCGGTAACTAGTACAATCGTCCATGGAGTAAGAGGTAATATTGGGGGTCGATATTAATTAATACAAGTAATGTAAGAAGAGAGGGTAAGAGAGATTCAACTCATTCGAAATGGTATTTTGTTAGCTTTTCAATGACTGACACCTTAACAGTTTACATACTTTTTTCCATAAGGTATAGCCAAAACACGAAGCATTACCCACCTGATATTATTTCATACTACGTTAGAAAATAGGAAAGAATGCTATGGACATGAGGGAAAAACTATTCATAGCTGACCGTTGGCGATACTAAGAATCTCTAGTTTAGTTGTGCAGTTACCGCATTAACATATTGAATATAGGCCCTTGAAGGCTTGATGGAGCCCCCCCCCCCCCCACCCACCGCTCTTCATATTCTAGTGTAACTTTCTACCCTAGAAGCAGTCTCATTCTTTGATCTCTCAAATTCTAATCTCTAAATAGGCTACGTCCTTAACTGTTTTTCCTTTCGAGGGAGCATATCACCATTCTACTTCTAAGTAAAACATCGAATCGTATTATCATACCTACCCAATTCATTTAACAGCTGCACTGCACACATTCATATAAATATCGTCAGGATACAAATTTTACATTCCACTATTGCAACACTACTCTAAAAAACTAGAAAATTGTCGACACGTGGACAACTTAAGTTGAATTTTCTTCAATGTTATTTGGAGATATTGTTTTGCCCCCCGGGTGTATGTAAAAAAAAATTTGTAGCATACCGCAAGGCTCATTGCTTGGCCCTCTATAGTTTTTAATATGCATATGAATTGATTTGATTTTGTCGTTTATCGCTCCAAATCACAAGCAATGGTAATTTGAGTTTAACGATTCTGTAGTAAGTACTATTAGTATTCACGTCGTTTGGATAGATGGGTGCTATATTTTTTCTTATAGAAATAGCCAAAGTATTACCATAAATAATAGGTTAACTTGCGAAGGGTTTATTCTATATATACAACTTCGAAAGTTAAGTCTGATGAGTAGGTATTTTTGTAATGATTTGTGGCGGCTAAGATCTATGAAAGCAATGGTTGTGTGCACCTTTTCTATATTTCTATAGTAGGTACTGTGATTTTTTTCTGGCTTTAAAATTTTAAACTGTGTCATAATGCTGCTATAAGATTTGTCCACTCTATTTGGTCGGTGTGATAAAATATACCACCTTAGTAGTACTCGTAGTGGTATCCTAGGCTGTAATTTTATTATATTATGTTAAACACACATAATTAAATATTTAAATAAAAGAACACAAGGAAAATATTTAACGTAGGTACTCGCCAGATTTGCATGAGTTATTATACTCAGATTTCCTGAGTGTGAGTAAGAATTCTCTAGAAATAAAATAACCATAATAAATGAGTCTTAAGTAGTTTTAGATAATTTCACCATTTACTTGATTCAATTAAATTGAAGCGAATATCCAGAAGGACATCTGCTTCAGTAGATTTAATACTAGAGAATTATAGCAACCATTCAACAACTATATACCCCTATTATATTCTGCCCTACGAATAATTAGCTAACAGACATCCTGCATAGAACTTCTTCCTTTATGTAACCTCAAAATTTTAAGAGTTAAAAAACAAAACATTTTCTCTCCTTCTCAGTTTTTATTTGCTATAATTTTTGCGATGTAAATTTTATATAGAAGGGCTGGTTATACAAAAAAAAATTGAATTATGTACATATATACTTACAGCTAAAAAGTCTTAAACTTGTCTATAATTTGAAAAAAAAAAGAAAACTTCCTCCTATGTAGGCAGGATTATTTTTTAAGATGAAACAAAAGAGTATTTAATTGCTATTAACGTCACTGACATACCTATTTAAAATGGACTACGTGATTATCATTTCATGCGGTATAATCAGAAGATCAAACAATGCGCATACAACAACCTATCTTTAGCTTATTATTTCCTATTGGAAACGATTAGCAGGCAAACTCATAACGTAAAAAATAAAGAGATCATTTGTACGCATTCGATAATAATTTTTGCAAAGTTTGCACTTTTGATTATGCCCTTTTAGAGGATAGAGATCGCTTAAAATTGTCTATACGAAAATGCCTCAGCTTAAGTCCGTGTTAAATAATTATAATGTCGGCAATTAATAATTCAGCTTCGTCACAATGGACTACTTCAGTAATTAATACTTAGAAAATGATTTGTTAGTCTTTCCGATCAAGAGACGGACAGGGTTGAGCCTTGGTTTCCAAGAGAATGCGGTCGCGCCTTTTCATTGTATTCAGGAATAA
Organism: Dioctria linearis; assembly: GCA_963930735.1. Taxonomy (NCBI): domain Eukaryota; kingdom Metazoa; phylum Arthropoda; class Insecta; order Diptera; family Asilidae; genus Dioctria; species Dioctria linearis. The sequence continues at coordinate 2,773,380 of OZ005740.1, read as the reverse complement.
AGGAACTCTACATACTAGAGATGGCTTCAAAGGAATAACGTCATGGAATTGCGCTCGAGCTTACGGCCGCAATTGCTCTGTGATCAAACAATTTTTGATTTTGGTGCAAAATCATAGTTTGGGTGGTTTTTTTTTTTTTTTCTCAAGTATGCGGTTGTATTTTCTACGGTGGGTAATCCAGTGTTTTTACGATTAGAACATAATTTGTATGAAAGAACACTTCGAGATGTGATCAGTTCAAATTTCCGTCGCACAATTGTACCGCTGCATTCTCTTGGAAACGAAGGCTTCAACATTTTTCAGTTTTACTAGAATTGCTGAATTAGATCTATATACATATATCTCATAATTTTACTTAAATTATAAATTAAGACAATTCATTGCTATAAAGCTTTTCAGTTTAATGTGCGGTATAAAAGGAATATTTCTCATTGGATAGGACCACAATTAAAGTAGGTGAAACATGTGTGATTTTTTCCATGGTTGGCTAATATGAAATAAGCGCAGCGCTAAATCTATTTCATCATAAAATTGTCCATGAACAAACAACTGCAGTCTAAAATTCTACAATTGCCAATTTCATTCTTTTAAATAATGCAAATTTTATTAATGAGCGCTTTACAAATTTTATGCATTTTATGAATTTTTTTAAAAATAGAAAAGATATTTAAATAATATAAGAAAAACTATAAACAGAAAGTTTTAAGAATTTATCCTTACAGACTCTATACAATTTAAAAAAAAAATAAAAAAATAAAAGAAAAAGACAAAAAAACTGAAATGGATTTATTCCTTATTTTAAGAATAAAGTACGACGATACAGCATACGTACGTACATGCATACATACATATATGTATGTATGGAGAGAAATATCTTTTTATTTATGTATTTTTCTTATTTTTTTTTTTAAATCAGCCATAATATACCTAAGCCACGACATATAATGACTCAAAATTGATGTTATTACAATTATAGTCTCTGAGCTTAATAAGAATAACAAAAATGTCATTTGACTAAAATTATACACACAATTTTAATACTTATATATACATACATACAAACATTTTAAATGGAGCTTTCTTTTTGTAGCAGACAATTGTAATTTGTAATTTTACTTACATATTTTATTATAATATACTTTCTAGCAAGCCGAAACTTGTCCTAACTAAATGAGATTTTTTAAAAAGCAACACCCTTATGAAATAAGATATATAAAAAGCCTTAATTTTCATAAAACGTATGTTGTGATGATATGAGTAGGATGCATTTGAGAAACCACATCCACAAAAACACAAACGCACACACACACACCCACACACATTAACATTCACACAATACTTTGCAATAAAATTTTATATAAAAAAAATAATGAATCTAAACTAAACTGAATATTTTAGAAGCCATTTTTGCACAAAGTTTGAATATCTCTAAACAAAAAATAAAACAAAAAACTAAAAGAATAAAGTAAAGTAAAACTAAGAAAAAAATAAAAAACAAGAAAAACATAATTAGATATAGAAATTGTAAGACAAGAAACAATATTATGAGAATATTATGTATATTTCGATGGTTTATCCATTGTATTCCTTTACCTAAACCGCATAAAATCAAGCACATACACAGAACACACACATACAACTCGAGTATAATTCAAAAATAAATTGTTTTAGGTTTCCTGTGGTTGAAACATTTAAAATACTGTACAATGCCTATTATTTCTGCGGAAAGGAGATTGTTTATATATTTTTATTCCATAAAACTATTTCAATAATATGCCAAAACTCTTAGTGATAAATAAAGGAAGTATAAAATACAGTAAACACTAAAGTAGTTTTATTATTATAATTCTCTGCCCTCTAAATTCATATTGCTTGATTTTGATAAAGCATTCTCAGCTTGTAAATATATTCCCCTAAGTTTCCTAAGGATCAATATTGGGCCCTTTATTATTTTGGTTTTTATATAAATGATATTTCTGAAATTATCGATAATTTCCTTATACAATTATCTGCAGATGATGTTCAGATCTATTTGATCGAGGATTGTATTGAGAGACTTAATTCGTATTTGTGTCGAGAATATCAGAGTACGCTATAGCAACTAATTTCTTTCCTATAAATCGAAAGGAGTCTAATCGCATGATTCTGTCACGTGAATGGCTCTCTGATTTTCTAGTTATATCGTTGAGCAATTTATCTTCGCCATACATCGATTGCGTGTGTAATCTGGACGCATGACAATAAAAACTTATATGACTTGCTATGATCATGTTAAGTCAATGATTTGCAAAATATATGGTAGAAAACAGAGGCTCCGGTTGTCCGCAAGTATGTATCCGATTGTCCGCTTTGTATTTGAGATTAATAAGTGAAATTACTTCTCCTAACTGACTTTTCCAGTGATTGTATTATCTGCCCACATTTAGATTCCATATATGTCAAAGAATGCATTCGATTTATTTATGGTTTGAGAAGATACGATTAGATACATACTTGCATCGAAGGGCTTGGATTTTTCTTCATAAGCTCATTTATTCCCGATCTCCTACGACTCTCATGTTGCTTCGACTACTCTATTGTGGAATAATCTTCCTGGTGCTACACAACGCTCTGCATAGCTCATTTAAAAAATTACTAGCTCGCCATTAGATTTTGCGACATCTATCTACTTTTTACCTTATTATTTAAGATAACTATGATTTATTACCGTGTAAACTTGATGTTTGTTTAGAACGGCTACTTTTTAGAATTCTCGTTATTTCATCACACATCTTATTGATTTAGGGCGGCAAGTTGCTGTTTATTGGAGAGTGCCAAAAAGTAGCATCTTATTATTCAGTTAACTTTTTAAAGTCTGTTTCGTTTAATTTAGTCTAATTTCCTATTGCTTTCTTTAGTTTTTTTTATAAAATGATTTATTTTAGTCAGCTCCTGGCAAATTTATGCCAAAATTGTATTGTCTTCTTCTTGAATACTCTGGCACCTTCCATAGTGAATTTCATCCTGAGAGAATTAATTCTCTCCTTGAATAATACCTACATATGCACATGTCTCAATTTTATGTGGATGGAATTAATAATAATCGGCCAAGTGCGATTCGGACTCGCGCACGAAGGGTTCCGTACCATCGTACAAAATTTAACACTATGTACTTTTTATTTATTTTTTCAAATGAGAGTAGGGATAATGTGAAAAAATAATGCTCCCATTCGAAAAAATAATAATAATGCTGTCATTTGAAAAAAAAAATGACTACTTATGATAATAATAATGAATGAGAATAAAACGAGGAAAAAAATGTCGAAAAAATCACGTCTCTTGCATGGGGGCCCCCTTTAATTTTTAATTTAACTTTATTTTTATTATTTGTTGTTATAGCGGCAATAGAAATACACACTCTGTGAAAATTTCAACTGTCTACCTGTTACGGTTAATGAGATACAGCCCGGTGACAGACGGACAGACAGCGAAGCCCCCGTAACAGGGTTCCCATTGTTACCCTTTGGGGGTACGGAACCGTAAAAAGGAAGGATGGCGAGCTTTCTTTTGTTCATTATAGGTCAAGCATGAGCTATAGAATAATGTGATGTTAGCATTTACTTGAATAGACGGTTCTTTGGGAATTTCGTCTAACCTCTTCAGATTTATTGTTGGTTTCTATTATATCTTTCCGCGGTTTGAATTTTATTATATTTATTTATTGTAGTTTTCATAATATCTATATTTGGGGCTAGGTTTGCTCCTGTAGTTCATTGCTGTTGATTTTGTCAAACTATTCTCTCCATATGTAAGTTTGCTTTTGTGTCATTCACATCTCATTAAAACTGAAAATCGAATGTCATAAATTTTCGCTATGAGGCTATTCGAGACCATGCCCAGACCTATGACTCTAGAATTAACATGAATCGGGAATGAGGGAATGATGAAGGAGATCAGTAATGATTGATATTAAGGAAAATACTTTTTAAAATTTCTGCAAATTTCAATTTTATTGTAATAAAATCCTAAAGTTAAGCTAGTCATTCATCTTTTGTTTTTGTCCTTTTCATTAGATTTTTCTTCTTTGTATTTGGCACTTTTTCCAAATCCATATTCGTTTCGAAGGACCATGCAATACCCCAGCGGGTGACATTACCTTGACAAAATTCTGTAAAACCGTAATTGAATATCTCTTTTGATTCGAGAAGATTAACAATTTCCATAGCGTTAGCCTTAGATCCAATCATTGTCGTGTAGAATCTGAGAAAAAGTTTGATCTACATAAAATATGGATGAATTTTAAAATGAATCATGACCGTTATGATGCCATGATTACATTTTTTTCTTTTTATCACTTTACTATTGCTTTCCTTTGAAATGTTTTATCTGAAATCTGTTAACTTCTTGTGCAATTTATAGCATCATGACGGTAATGATATGTTCTAAAAAAAATTCTGTTTATTCTATTTTACGCGACCATTGACAAATACTCTACAATACCTTATACGATTTCTTTGTATTAAACTTTCATCGATAATTCTTGCGATAAACGCTACTTCTCCGCCTTTACAGCTTAGTTCTTCGTCTGTTCCTGTAGGAGCGTTTTTGGGTTCTTTACGATTTTTAGTTCTATTACCGCATCGTGGATTTTTATTTTTATCGAAAAACGGTGGATTGCAAACACAAAAATCGAATATCGTACTATCGTCTGAGACTGATTTCAAGAAACTTTCAAATATAACGTTTTTGTCCTGTTGGTAAAAAATTTGTATTTTCTGCCCCAAGTTATTGTTTGTCACATTTTGTTCGGCAAAGGCGACACTTTCCTTTTTCGATTCCAAGCCAATCATATTCCAGTCATTCTTTTTAGCTGATATCAAGCAATAAATACAGATGGCGCCACAGCCTAAAAACTGTAATAACTTTTACTTTTGTTTAATTAAACAATGAACAAAAGAAAATTTATTAACCCAAACTGAGAAAATGTTATGTACGTATGTGTAGAGTGCATCAAAAAATTAATTTCAGCCAATTATAGATTTAAATAAGTATACCTATGTATGTGTTTGGCTAGCTAAATAATAAATTTACTTCATGCCAACATTTTAGATAAGTTGCGTTGTCCATTAAAATATTTATGTGAAAAATCAGTCGAAAAAGAACTGCGGAAAATTAAGGGGTTTCATTGCTGCAAGTAAATCACATAATCGTAGAGCTTTAAGTCACCCTAAATTCGCAAAAATTTAAGAAAATATTCACGAGTTATGCACAAATTTAATCAGAAATGGACCCAACAGCTTCCATAGCGAAAGGCTGCTGACCTCAATCCAAGGAAATGGATAATATTAATAAGCGCACTTATTTTCAGCATCGATCGACTAAATTTTCATGATTGAGACCAAGAAAATAACTGCATTACCGTAATAGGTATAGTTATAGTCAGATGAAACAAAGATTATAGAACGTAACGGAAGAGTTCTTTATGCTTAGGTATGAAAAAAAAACCACGGTTGGCTATCTTTAGTGTCAATTGAAAAGGGCTTCCACTTTAAAAAATCTACGCTAGCTGTTTACATTGAAGTAGAAGAGGCTTTTAATAATGTTCTTCAGTCTTCTACATAAATTTACTGAAACGCTAACAAAACATGGCGTGAACCAATCTCTAAAATACTGGATTGCACATATGTTGAACAATAAAACCGTCTTCGCCGGTCTGGATGGGAAAAGTAGAGTAAAAAAAGTCACAGGAGCACCCCCAGGTGGTATCCTATCACCTTTATTGTGTGGTGCTCATTATGGACGATCTCTTGCTAACTCTCACCCGGATGGGGTACAAAACGGTATGTTACGCAGATGACGTTGCGATTTTAGTCACCGGAAGTTATGAATCGGAGCTCTATGGACTGGTGCATAACGCGATCCGAATAGTCGCAGACTAGGTTACGGATTCCGCACTGTGCATCAATCATTTGAAAACCGATCTATGCCTTTACACCAAAACAAAGGGACATCCCAAGATTGAAGCTGTCCTCCATCGGCTCTACATGGTTAGAGCTTAAAGCAGAGTGAAATATCTAGGTATTATACTAGATAAAAATATGAACTGGAAGCCACACCTTGAGGACAGACCGAACAAAGCTCTTAGTACATTCGCTAATATGCCACAGAACTATAGGCAATGAGTATAGAACCACAGATAAACCCAGATGTCCAGAACTTATAGGGATCAGTGACGTTCAGTCAACAACTGAAATAGAAAGCACATTGTTTCGAAAAAGAGCTTTGAAGGTTTTGCGAGAGATTCTATGCGAGAAACATATCTCTTTGAGATTATTCCGGGGGCAACGCACGATACAGCGCCTCAATGGTTACATGTTTCTCCCTGCAACACTGTACCGTACGATCGCTGTTTAAACTTGATTGTTTTTGAACTCTCTCACAGCCCTCCGTTTTTGCTTTCAATTTTATCTTTACATCTCTCTTGGAAAATGAGAGTTTGGTAGATGGCTTGTGAGAGAAAAGCTTTAAGCACATGTTTGTCGGTTAGACGTTGTCAGTTAGCCGCAATAATTGGTGTCAGTTTTAAGTACGGTGGATGGTTATCTGTATTTTTCTTATTTGTGATAGAACTATATAGTGATTGCGAAACCCAATTTGAATTAGTACCGTGTTGTGTTGCAGAGGCGCTCCCAGCGGGAAATGAAGGCGCTCAAAAAGGAATGCAAGAGCACTTCTTTGGAAGCTCGCAGCGCTTCCCCACCGTATACTTGTTCATATCATTTTAAGTTATTCTGAAATTTAGTTTATCGAACAAATGTGCAGTTGTTGCGCTTTAAAGAAAAGTCGTGAAAAAAGTAAATATTTTGCAGTGATAAAGAATTCAAAGTGTTAAGAGTTCTACTTTTCCTATATCTTTGGATTGCAGCTCAGGTAAAACTTGTTTATATTTAGTGTTATAAATGTGGTGAATTGTGCGCCTTAAAATATTTCACAGGCGGTTTTGTTTCTTTTGCAAGGGGTATGTACCTTCACACTTCAAACTTTTGTACCGCGCACATGTAAAAAAGAACGATAGTCCGGCCTTTACAAATACTAATAAATTAGATATGTATAGCTACAGCAATTTTTTGTTTGCTTTGCGAATATTGTTATTCTTGGTTGAATAAGGTGTTAGTTAATTTAACTCTGTTGATATATTATTTCTTGTTAGTAAATTCAAAAAAAAAAAAAATTAATTGTTTTTTTAAGTTTGAAATCTTGTTATCTACTGTCAGCTGTTACTGTTTTACTTTTTGATTTGTTAATTGGTATTTTCCATTCTACTTTAAGTGCTTTAGGCTCTCTATTGTTTGACTTCCTTATTTGACTATATCACGGAAATTGCTTTCAGCAGCAATAAGTTTGTTCATTGTTCCTTTTTTGGTTTGCTAAACAACTTTGTATCTTAACGATTATGCCAACAAGCCATTACTTACTCGATGTACCTAACGTTGTAACGTAGCGTAAGCTGAGGTTCTTTAATAAATGGTTTTCTATTATATTCTATGTCCAAGGTATAATACATCACTGTCCATGGTACAGGTTGCCCGATTTAGTTCATTTTTGAGATTTTATTTATGTACTATTTTTATGAAAACACTGGGTGAAAAATTCCAGCTCTCTAGTACATGCGTTCATATGGACAGATGGATAGACGAACATGCAAAATAACTTATAATATTATATGTGAGGGTCCAATCCATTTTGCTCTACATTCATTAACTATGTCTTACAAACGGAATGAGTATTACCATCTAACTAGGTTATAAAAATAATTATCAACTTACTAAACTAGTTACTTACCGATGTCTATTCCGTGAATATTTAGAAGATTAAATGCGTTAACTATATCTTCTAGCCATAAAATGTAATTTAGTCTAAGTGGGACTGTTGGTACTAAGCTCCCAGGTGGAATTTTTATCTTCAAGTTGAAGTATTCTTCCAGTAAGACTTTTGTAAGCTGTTCGAGGGTATCATTTTCCTTCAAATCAATACAGACTTTTCCACTTAATTCCTTGACAACCAAAAAAACATTATAATTAAATTAATGATCTTAAATGAAAAAATATAGCACTATACTTACAAGTTTACATACTTTCCTAAAGTCTGCATATTTCACTGCTAGAAGCGTATAATTTGGAGGTTTTCGAAAGATATTTCGCGGATGCATTAAATCATTTTGCGACATAATTTGATTATTATTCACGCACTGTCTAGTTTTAATTAAAACAGTTTGTATTTGGGCGGGATTTGAAACGTTTGATATTGTTTTGTAAAAGTCAATTGCGTTGTCAGTTCAGAGTTCAGTGTATTAAATAAAGGAAGGGCCCCGTTCGAAACTAACGCTAATATGAAAATGAAACCCCGACACCGTCTCCGACATACTACAATTCGCTGGCGCCATCTAAGTTCGGCGGAGTTTTGATACTACTGGTGCCCTCACTCGGACAAGTTTTAATTCCTATCATCAATACATATTCAAACCACCGGCACTAACGCCAATACTACTCGTAATCGCGCCATCTAAGTTCGGCGGAGCTTTGATACTACAATACCATGCGTTCTATCTAAAATAAGAGTATTTAAAAATAACCATAATCATTTAATACACAAACCACTTAGAGCTGAATTTTATACTGCAATGTTGGCTCCAACTTTATTCTGACATTTAATATTTGACCCTTGTCATTTTATTTGAAATTCTGAATTCACAAAAAAAAAACCAATGTGTTTTGTGCACTTCTTGAAAATAAGCGTATAGCCATTTGCCAAGGTGTTCTATATATTCTATGTATCCATTTAGAACATATACATATATTGATATATCTTCTAAGATATTCCCATTAAAATTTTGACACAATGCAGCTGATAGCCAGTGACGTAATTCTGTGACTAATGTATATACATTTGTATAGGAAAGACAGAGAGAGAATTGCTCTCTGTACCGTACTTTCTTATACATTTTTATGATATTTGTAATTAATGGCGGAACGTAGTTCGTAATGGGTATTCTTTGTATTTTATATACCTTGGCAGAATATACTGTGCCTTGGCCATTTGCAATTTATTATTAGTTTGTTTATCTTGTCTGATTTAGCCGCATTGCAATTTCCTGATTAATTCAAAGAATATTGGTACATAGAAAAGTGAAGTTATTAACTTAAACTGCCGAAATCGTTTAAGAAGAATAAGGAAATCTCATATCATATCCCGTGGGAAATAAACACACGTCAAGGAGTAATTGCTGTGCTCATAGTGCAGACAGGTTTGTATCCATAAACATTTATTTCTTTGAGTACCCGTGCGAAAGACACGCAAAGTCGCAAAGCATTGGGCACATCATAGAAAGTTACATAGTAGATACACATTATAGCAAAACAAATCATAAAAAAGTAGAGTAATGGGCAATAGTGTATAGTTAAATAAAAATTTACATTATAGCAAAACAAGTAATAGAGAAACTTTAACAGTTAAGCTAAGCCAGATGACCCGTGCGCAGACAAGTATAAAGAAGTAGCGAGAAATTTAATATCGAGTATCCAGTCATTCCTCTTTACCCTTTCGGTACGGCTTTCGAATACAATGTTATGACCAAATGGTTGATTTTAATACATCGTTTTACAGAGTCCTTGCACGAGTTTGCTTCTTTTGCTGGAACAATTGGCACATCTTCGTCTGGAAGATCTTTCTATCACGTTTTACTATATGTATAATACAATACAAAAATACATTATTGAAAGACCCTGGCCGAGACCGCGTCCATAAATAGTGGGGGTACATAGATTAACATTAATTACTTATAAGCAAATACATTTGCAAAACAACATAAAAGAAAGTAATTATTAAATACTTAAAGTGATTGAGCAGATACTCAAGTAGGTATCTAAAGTTATAGTGGCAACCAAAGATATACCTATATAAATAAAAGAAACTTCATAGAGATTTAAGTCTTAGAAGAACAAAGGTTTAACTAACTTAAGAAATTATTACAAAAAACAGCTACTAAAGAAAAAAATTAAATGGTTACCCAGATTCAGTACTTCAACCGGCCCAAATACCGGCCTTGAATCTGCTAATTATCTCAAAGGTAAAGCTACATAACTAATTACCGTGTATACTAATTTATCCAAAGCAGCAACTTAAGGTTACCAAAACAAAATGAATAAAAATTTAAAGAAATTCACACTACAGTTAAGATTTTCAATAAAACAAATAGTTATATATCTAGATAAATCCATGAGAAGGACAAACAGTTCTTAATACCAGGTACTGATTTACAGCAGAAAGTTGTATACTGATAACAACTTAGACTTAAAACAATTATACCCTCCTACATTGGTATCATAAATGGATTAATTAATGCCCGATACAAAGAAAGCAGATTAGCAAAATTAACATCTCATTCACCTAATACTAAACAAATTCAGATATACTATCATAAGAATAAATCATCCTTAGCGTCTATTAAGATAAATGAGGACGTTCGAATTATCACAATTGACTAACTATAAAATCAAAACACACTATGACGTGCCGTTTAAATACTTTAGAAACAAAAGAGTCACACGCCAACAGAGGAGAAGACCAGAATATAATATTGCACATACCCAATAATGCACAGCTTTCGAGAGCAATACAATTGCTACCTCGTACTTCTAACAGAACCACAAACAAATGGAGGAAAAAAAACAATAGCACCGTGCGACTTCCTTGGGGAGAGAATTCAATAAGGCCACAACTTGCTAGAAGACACAACTTTCAACAAACTGAGTACGCATTCCACGAAGAAAGATCCTTGATCCATCCATAGGACTTCATTCAAGCTTTTCTCCAATGTAAAGTGGTAGACCATCGAGTCTGGCACTAAAAATAAAGCAGGGTTTGGTGTACGTATAAAATGCGAGCAAATATTGTGAAATTACTTATCTATATGAAAAATTAAAAACAAAATAGATGAACTGGATGCTGAATCCAAGAAATATAGAGTGCTATCTCTTAATTAATCAAAATTAAATGGATATGGAGGAAAAGATTGTTGCCAAGCTGAAAAAGAAGGAGAAATTGGTCCCTTGTATGTAATTTTAAAAGATTCGCGTCCATTTAAGGAAATGGCATCCTTGTAAGAAGGGTTTTTAGTAGAATTTACGTAATGTCGATGTTTAAATTTTTTTAGTGCAATAGTAAGCTAAATATTTATCTTTTGCTTTAAATTAACAACTCAAAACATTTATCTAGTTTGCATAACAATTGAAGATATCAGTGTATGCACGGAAATATTATCAGTTTTCGTCCACCATAGGGGCCAATTTGTGTCCAGGGTAAAAAAAAAGCTTTTAGTTGGGGGTGTTTAATTAATGTTGCTTTGAAAAATACGACTTTATTAACTTTTTTTCGTTATTCCCGATTCTAATACAAAATTTCCGACAATGCTTCATTTAGTTGTGTAGTAGAATATACTTCCATATTTCCTTAAATGCAATGCATTAAATCCGACTAGTTAATGAAGTATTACTTGCAGGCCGCAATTGGAGGGCAAGGTAAAAAATTCAGCTCAAAGTACTAGCCACCAGTACACACAGTACCAGCTCAACTCAGGAGCAAACATCTTTAAATCGATCGAGAATCAATAAAAGAAAAATATTGTTTTCATATGAAATGAGTCAAAAAAAAACTGCAAAAAGAAAAATTTTAGGTGGGAAGGAACTAAAAAGTTTCTTAGAAGTTTGGCGAGAATATGCCGTTAAGCTAAGATCTTCGAAAAGAAATTCTCACGTTATATCAAAAATGCAATGTATGTTGAAAGAAGAACATAGCATAGAACTCACAGCAGCAGAAATAAAAAACAGAATTCAAAACCTAAGTAAAAAATATCGGTAATAAAATTTCGTGATTTCAATTACTTGATGTGATTTATCCTTAAATAAAAATAAAAATTAATATTTCCTGTTATTTGCAGAGACGAAAGGAAGCACATACAAGTTTCCGGTGGCAGTCCCTCGAACTGGGATCAATATGAATTTGTTCATGGGATAATCGGAGGCTATCAAAGTAACTTTTCAAACGAAATAACTGACGAAACTATAGGTAAATTCTAATTATATATTAAAATGCTTTATAAAAATATATATATTTTAAGAAAATAAATCCATAGATATATGGAATGGAGCAGCTTCAACTGATGGGCCAGAATCAATTGAATCACCATTTTCTTCATCAATATGTTCACCACTGCCGTCGTCACCATCACCAACAGCAAATCCAACATTCCCAGAAACAGTAGATCGGACATCATCATCATCATCTAGTAAAGTTGCTAAAAAAAAGCAAGAACAGGAAGAAAAATTAGAAGCTCTTTTAAATCGAGAGGTCGACTTATTTGAAAAATTTGTAAACAAATGTATTGAAACAGACAACATTAAAATCGAGCTATTGAAGCAAAACAATGACTTATTGGCAAAATTGTTAGAGAAAACGTAAAGAAAAAGAATTTAAATTTAAATTAATCAGCCTCTGTGCATTATGAACAAGAATTGAATTAAATTATATACTAATCGTACCCAAATAGTTTTTTATTGCGTCTCTTATTTTCACGCCAGTTTCATTTCTCATAGATAGTTCACGTTCATGTTGTAGACTATTTCGACTAATTTCACAAGGTGTTAAGTCCGAAAGCCACTTTTCTTTTATTTCGTCATTGTTATTATTGCAAATATTATGCAATATACAACATGCTTTTATAATAGTTAAAGCATTTTCCACTTTAACGTCAAGGCCTTTGTCTATTCTTCTAAATCGAGCTTTTAAATGCCCGAAGGCGTTCTCCGCAACACTTCTACATTTTGACAGGCGATAGTTGAATTTTTTCTGGTCATCTGATTGATTAACAGTGAATGGAAATGGCTTCATGACGATTTCAGACAATTCCAATGCCGAGTCTCCAACTAATAAAACTGGTACACTAACACCTGCCAGGTTTTTTGCAAAACGTTTAAATACAGCATTTTCCGTATGTTGTCGGTTTAAAAAAGAGTTTTCCCATATTGTGGAACCAGGAGAACCGATATTAAGATACATAAATCGGTATCTGTAATCAACTGCGGCAAATAATATTGTCGAATGAGTACCTTTGAAATTGTAGTAGTTCGCCGCTTCATTCTTTGGTGGTTTTAATTTTATATGGCAGCAATCAATGGCACCATAACACTGCGGAAATCCGAGTTTCATAAAACCTTCCACATTTTCCTTAATTTTATTTTCTGAGCAAGGATAAAATTCTTTGAAGCAATCGCTATATTTAGTTGATATTTCCTTGCAAAATTGTAGTACAATTTCACCTACTGTTGATCTTCCGACTCCAAATAAGGCAGCTATTGTTCTGTACTTCGATGAAGAGCCAAGTGCATACAGTGCAATTGCGATTCTTTTTTCTATAGGAATTGCATCGCGCATGGTCGTATTATCTTTTTTTAAATTTTGCATTTTGGTTACAATTTCGTGAAAAGTGCTTCTATTCACTCGGAAGCTATTCTTAAAATTTTGTTCGCTAAAATGTAAACGAGATGATTCCCAATAATTAGATGGTTTAACCTGTAATATAAATGTAAATAAAATTTTCCGTTTTATAGTAGTATTTTTTTTTAATTACATACAAGCGACCAATTCCTTCTTTTTTTTCGGCTTAGCAACAATCTTTTCCTCAATATCCACTTAATTTTCATTAATGAACGAAGAGCTAGCACTCTGTATTTCTTGGATTCAGCATCCAGTTCATCTATTTTGTTTTTAGTTGCCATATAGATAAGTAATCTCACAATATTTGCTCGCATTTTGTACGTATGCCAAACGTTCTCAAGTCAAATGACAATTGAAATGTCAGTTCTTCAGTATCGTAAACCGCAAGTGTGTCTCTGAAATTCTATTGCAATATGAATATCTTAATTTGAAACCTCGTCTGTCCCCGGTAGCACGTTCACTGTTATCGCACGATAACCCGCTTCCTTATTAGTTCCTAATTCAATAGTTCTGGCTCAGCGCAGTATATATACTTCTTATCTACTTTGGCACAGTGCGTCAAGCCTTCTTCTTCTTACATATAGGGAATAAGCAAATTGAAAAGGATTTGGCAGACTGCGTGTTACTATAGATAGCGGCAAATTTCACTTGTTGTTTTGTTTTGAAAAGACTGATAAATTTAATTAACGTAATTAGGGTCGATGTTTTAATTTATTTGTAGCATGAATGCCAACTGAAGACGATTTTTACCTTCACCAAATTGTCCGAATTGCAGGACAAACCAGTTCTGTTTTCAATTAATTAACATTTTTGGAAGTACAATGCACAGGCGTCGGATGCCCATGTCTGCCGCTTGAAAAATATATTCCAGAATTCAATAACGATTTGCTCATGCGATTAACTCTATATAACAGCTGGCTAGAAATTGCCCTTGCACCATCCATTACCATCTCTTAGCTCATCGTCCGATCTATGTCTGTTCAAGACAAAAATTTCACATTTATATTAATATTATTATTTGTGGGGGATACAGACAGAGTTTCCGTTTTGACCAATAAGATCTTTTGTGACATTACCCCTAAATGCTCTAGGGCGCCTATTCGAACTTAAGGTCTTTTATAAGGCATATTACGCTCTTGGTGGTTATTTTTACGACATATTCTGGCAGTGAGAATGCCTTGGCCTTATGTGGCACAGAGCTTCACAGTCACACACGACATGCTCAGCGGTTTCATCGTCTTTCATAAAGAAGTGACAGCAGGTTTCATCATCGACTTTACCCATCTTTTTAAGAAGATATCTAAGTGGATAGTGTCCAGTAAATAGGTCCGTTATGAGCCTTAAATCCTTTCTGCTATGTCTGAGAAATGCGTTTGTCCTCTGTTGCGAACACTCTTCGTTTGTTTTAAGCCCGGGATATTTTCCCAGTGTGCATTTTTAATTCTGTCCTCCCAAAGCTTGATCTAAGCTGAGGTAACTTTTTGGGTGTCCAAAGACGGGCTTTAATAAACAAAGATCTGGCTCTTTTCTTTGCGAGGCGCTCCGTAATCTCGTTGCCCTTAATGCCTTCATGTTCTGGCACCCAAATCAGCGTCACCTTGTTTGCTTCAAGACAGTCCCAAACCGGCTTATACTCAAAGGTAAACGCGTTTAATGCTTTTAAGCAGGGACCGAAGAGTTATAAGAAATATTTTAAGTCTGGTTTTAAAACTTTGTTATTGATATTTTATATTTTATCTTGTCTGGTTTTAACACTTTGTTATTGATATTTTATCTTATAATAAAATAGTTAAATAGAGAATTTTATTTTTTTCTGGGTAAATAACAGTCTTTGTTATGGTACTATGCTGAGCGATTGGCTTGGACATAAAGTCCAGACTGCCAGCATGAGCTGACAGATCACTCGGTGGACAGCGTTGACTGCAGGGGGCACGCTAGCTCGCCTCGGCTATTGGCGGAGAGTGTGTGGAGGTTCCAAGAAAACCTGCCGCCGCCACCAGCCATATACAAAAAAAAAATCGTGCGTGACAAACAAAATGCCGTCACACACATCCAGTCCTGAAGGGACCTTTACACTACTTACCATTAAACATGTGAAGGCGCAGATTTTCTGCCTTCTGCTGCCGTCGTCCCATCCACCCAATCGACACTGAGGGCAGAGTATTTCCAGTGTCCCTGTACTGACCTGAAACGAGAGCAGAGGAGCGGACCTTTTCAACCCCTACATCAAGATGGTTCCAGGAGAGTGGAAGGAGAAATGATAGGTATTCAGTAATGCATAAATACGTTATAATCATTCTTTTAATTTTAAGACCGATAATAATCTAGAATATTCTAAGAGCAATCACATCTCGAAATTATGATTCCCTTTTTTTCGTTACAATTTGATCATTTAAAACTCTCGTGTCTGATTTCAATATGATTAGTACCATAACAAACAACACTGTGTATGTAATGTAGTTATAGTTCTATTGCTAAATGTTCTTCCTATTCATTCTACTGTTTCCTGAATTTTCCAAAAAATTTCTAAAATTATTTCTATAGATAACACTCGTGCCTGATTTCAATGTGATTAATTTGCGTCTACGTATGCATGCATAGTAGAGGATTTTTTTTTTTTTGAATTTAAGAAAATCTTTTTTTTTTCAATATATATAGTTAAGCGAACTTAAACTTAACTCTGTGTTTCTAGGCATTGAGTACTATGTTGTTACGCTTAAAGTTTGAACAGTATTTAAACTTTGAGTCTTAAATTATTCGTGATATTTGACAGACTCGTGATAGATACGATTGTGAAATAATTTTGTTTTTTCTTTTCAAAATATTCTACAATTTTACAACAAAAATCGTCTAACATTACTAAATTGTGATCGAAGACTTTGCCTCCAATTTGAAATAAAGACACAACAATAAGAAATTAAATGTCTTGATCTACCTATTGTTTAACTATTAATCTACACTTCATGTAACAATGTGTGTTTGTTCATTAAACATAATATCACTAATAGCTTTTCTTTTCTTACCCTAGTCATAATTGGTAGATTTCCCATTATTGCTAACAATTCAAAATGGATATTGTATCTTATTTCAGCCTTTGTCCAATTGTTATTTTAATTATATTCTTTATATTATAATCCCCAGAAATTTCTACATTGATGTACATACCAAACACAGTCTGCAATACAGTTGACTGGAAGAGTTTAATTTGTGTATTTTTAACAGTTAAAATTGAAATATAGAAAATATGTCTTACAATAACAGTTCGGATTTGATTTATATATTAAAATCGAAACTTTCTTGATTTCAACGTAGGCAGCTAGTCTAAGTGCAGTACATAGACCCCTTTTGTACTAGGCTACTTCCTAGAAAATTTTATGAAAGTTTTTCCGCTTACAAAAAAATAATAAGTATTTTCGGTCCCTGCTTAGCTGTCTGATATTACATATGTATAATTTAGCTCCACGTATGTATATTCCTGTGAAGTTTTTCGCGAGCGCAGTTCTATGGCGTTATCTCTGCTTGGAAAATGATTGGTGAACACACACAGTGCCTTTGCGAGATGATACTTCGGTTCGTATATACCAATGTCTGCTCCACCTTCTATTTTGGACCCATGTATCATTTAAGAGATCTTTTTTCAAAGGGTAGGTCCCAGTGTGCCCCTAATATCATCTTAAATGCTATTTCAACGTTGTCGCATTTGGCCATAACGCTTCAAAAAAGGGTTGACCATCGGGTCCTGTAGGAATTTAAGGTCGATGTTCAGGAGATTTGACCTCTGCAGTCTAATTGCACTGAGGATGGCCTCCTCCCTAAAGAGTAGGTAAAGAGAATAGGTTCAGCATAGCTATTAAGGACAGGTGCGGATGGTACCAGTTATTCCAAGACATGCAAGTCGTTTTAGTTTTTGTGAACTAGCTTAAACTGTCTTTTGTTTGGTTTTTGGCCACCAAAGGAGTGCAGCATATGTGACCATGGGTCTTATAATAGATGTATATGATCAGTCATTTTTGATTTAAGACCGCAAGTTGTCAAAAAGCCTGCGACATATGCCTTGGTATTGCTGATGACTTAAAGATTATCATGAGGATTGTTTATACTCAAGATGTAGCTAACTTTAAACACGACCTTGATAGTTTTGCTCTCGATGGTGCTGCCTAAATCATTTATCTTTGAATCTATCAAAGTGCAAGCATGTTACCTTTACTAGAAGGTCCCCACTGGTACTACTTGATTTAACCATTAATGGATTCTCAGTTGCCAATTGTAATCTTTCACGTGATTTTGGGGTCTTGCTTGCTTGATTCCCAGATGTCATTCTTCCAGAATATGAATTTCATTGTGAACAAGGCTAACTCTCGTCTTGGCTTCATCAGCCGTCGGGCTGCAGAATTTTCGGACCTTATACATTTCTTTGGTGAGACCAATTCTTGAGTAGTGTTCTGCTCTGTGCGATCCTTACTATGCTATTCATAGGAGTAGAATCAAGGGCGTTCGGCGGAGATTCACCAGATACACCAGGGAAGACTCGCAATGTTATGTTTATAAGAGATCTTTTGGCTTATAAAATTGTTTCTCCTTCCCTGTTCGAGCACGTTCATTTTTACATTCCATCTAGAAATTTGAGATTCTTCTCCATTCTGTATGAATCGCTTCACAGAATAAATTACTGCGTTAATGGTCCAATTAGTCGCTGTATTCGACAATTTAATCTCTGTAGTATCATGATTGACTTTGTGAGGTGCTCTATTAATAAACCTGTAAGTAGCTTTATGATTTCATTCTCACAAATTCAACTTGTGATCATCTCATCGGTTAATAGCTTGTCGATCTTGTTCAAATAAATTTTATTATATTATTATTCTATTGCATGTAGTATATCAAGTAAATAATTTTATAAATTGCACTGTGCTATTTTAAATACTTTGTTCTACTCTTTGATGTAGTGTTGACATATTAGTATTTATCTGTATCTTTTCTACTATTTTCTTTCATTTTTGCTTTAGATCGCCCTTAAATTTATGCTAATCCTATATACTAAAGTTTTATTTTTTTCTTTTATATTCACTTTTCACGTAATGCCTGTATTTCTTGCACCTAACATACATAAGGATCATTTTTCCTTCTTAGTTGGTAAGATTGTATATCGGTAGACGGTATAAATAAATAAATATTTATTAGTGATTTATTATCGATTTAATGAAGCAAATCATTGGAAATGTACAAGCTTTTATATGCTTTTATATGAGCAAATAAAATTTATTTATTTAATGTTTATGTCCATGTTGCCATTGTAGCCTTCTCCAGTATCTTTTTAAATGGGAGTTCCAAGTTTGTAGACTATCTAGGGTAATGCGGCCTAGATATTTGACCTCCTTCGAGAATTCCACTACTTATTACTAAAGAGATGGTGCTTGTTAATAAAGCTTCTGTTTTTTCGTGAAAGGAACAATTATACCAGCATTGGCTCGAAGTCCTATTGCTTTGCACCTGTCGCGAACTATGTTTAGGCCATTCTACATTAGATCAGAGATTATCCTATGCATATTTGCCACTGGTTTTAATGACTAGGTCATCTGCTTGTTGTTATTAATAAAACTCATTAGCAAATATCTGGGAGCTTTTATTAATGTCATTTAATTACATAATCAATATAAAAAATAAAATATTTACGATCCATGACGGCTGAATTCGCCGCCGACTTTACATTTAAGACCATCAAATTTTGCAGTCTCCGTGAAAACTTTGTTGCTAGATTTTCTCAGTTTTAATTTTTAAATTTTCATTCAAAATTGCTACTAGGGTAACCAATTTTCAACTTCTATTTCACTAATATGCCTAACATTTGACCGAATTGTCACCTTTCCAACTTGATGTTTTCGTACTCCAGACATGCCACGGTTTCCTGAGTATGATTAGCACTAGCCAGATCATGCGTCAGTTTCCCGATTCGATCAATGAAGTCGAAAAACTAAAGATTGGTCTAAAATGTTTTCGAATTAGTGGTAAAAGCCGTTTGTTTTTATTGTGAATACAGGGTGTAGTAAAAAAAGAACTACTATGAACAAATTTTGCCTGTCAAACTAACTAACAAACTTCTCGAGTAGAAACTTTGCATCGTCTACTTCTTAGAAAACTTTCTAAGAATCTTTATAACATCCCTGACGACGATTTTTACATGTCTGGCACTAATTCGCATACGATTGTTACTAACTTTCACTTTCCAACGACATGTTCTCCAAATTTCTTCTTTTCTTTTCAAAACTATCTTCAAAATCTAATATGTACTCTGTAGTTTCTTTTTACCGAAAAGCAAGAATTTTTAATGTAAGCCGCCAATTTGATTACTATGCGGCATCTGAAAATTGAAGAAATGATCAGGATCAACAAAGGATTTCCACAGTCATAATCCATTGGTAATCACAGACATGCAAGATGATTTTTTGACTCCATCTTTACATTATTACGGAAGCTTTTGTTTGTATTCCTCTCAAAAAGTATTTCATCATAAACCACAAATAGTTTGATAAAAGATTGGCAGCGATTAATCCTATCGACAAGAATACAATATTCTCACATGGAAAATAACAGAAATGAACTAGTTAATTTTAATATTTATTTCGCTTTTGCTTTGAGAATATAATCTTAGTAAGCATCACCTATATTCTCTTAAGTTATTGTATAGAAAAAATCCATATCTCGCTTTAAATCTGGCTACTCTTATTGTTAATCAATCTTAAAAGAATGTTTGTTTACTTTTTTATATATTCTAAACAAAATTTGATGTTCTAAACATAATTTTTCCGATTTTTACAAATTTTGGATCTAAAGTAAAGAACGAAAAGTAAAAAAACAGTTTAATTAACAAAATACCTTTGCTTCTGCATTAAGCACGATATTTCTTTTTTTTTATTGTTTGTTTGTTTGTTTTTTAATTGCGAAAATTTATTTTAGAATCTGAATTCTTCATTTGATATAGTTGGATTAGGATTAAATTGAAATTCACTTTCATCTGTAGCTGGTGCTAAGTTGGCATCGTCAACCTAAGAAATGGATTAGAATTAGATTTTTGATTGCACTATTTTTTTTATTTATTTATTTTAAACTCGGAAAATATGACAAAATTAGGTTCATATGGAGCAAGAGGGTAAAATTTATGGCTGGGTGTCTGGTGGAAGAAAAATAAAAAAAAGAAATTAAAGAAAGAAGATAAATTGTATCAGGTCCAACACTCTTTCGTGAAAGTAAAATAATGCCGAATTTGTGAAATAAGACCCAAACAAGTATTCAACAGAACTTTTTTCGTGACTTCTTGGTCAACTGCAAATACGATATCCACGTTTTATTTTTTTGCCTTTGACAAAGTCATGATAAAGTGTATTGCCTAGCAAAACGTAATATTGTCAAAATTTGTCAGTTCCTATAATCCTCTTTATTTTCATACTGACAATTCTCGACTACAATTGACAGTTGTTACAAAAGTTACACAGAGTTTTTCCTTGGGTGGATTTGGGCTAAAACTTTATTGAAGGGGAAGTGTAACGTCTACATTTCTTCCCCCATTTTTTGAGTACGTGAACAGAGTTTGGGTGCTTTAGGGTGAAAATGTTAAAATGCATTCACACAAATTCGAGCACGAGAACATACCTATTATGTTCACACGACTTTTGGAATGTACATTTATCACTGACATGTACCTATATAAATAAATGGACTGCTTGTTGAGCCAAAAATTCATGAAAGCAAATGGCACTTTCATATTCCTGTTTCTTTCCGTCAGAGCACACTTTTTCATTGAACTGTAACGATTAGAAACGAGAAATTGCTTGTAAAAATCCTTGTAAAAAAACCTTTTCTTCGACTCATAATTAAAATTTAACGATACAAATAGTCCCAAATACTTTTGTGGTAAATCGGGAAATCTCACGGACATGCATATAAGCATAGATGGCACAAGAACTAGATGTCGCATGGCATATTAGAGCAGAGTATACAAATTGTGAAATGGGTCATAAATTCTGGAATGGGCCACAACACCGTTTAGAGTATTCCGAGAACAATGTTTTTTTAACAACAGTTTTGTATTCGTTTGATCTACCTCCTCAACCCTTCAGATACGAAAAAATATGAATCACTGGACGTGTACATCAATTCAAATGTTGTGTCCATTCCGGAATGGACCACCAACCCATATAAATTTTGTATACTTTTTTGGTACTGCATGCGACATCTAGTTCTTGTGCCATCTATGATATAAGTAAATTCGCAAATAATTTAAATATAGCGCCAGTTTTCGACAGTTGATAGCATTGACAGAGAGAGCATACTTTATGAAATCAAAATTGGTGCCACATGAAACAAGAGTTCAAACAGTCCATTTATGTATATATGTCAGTGACATTTATGTACAAACAACCTAACTGGAAGGGCTGAACCAAAACAATCCTCACTTATAAGATATATGTACCTATATATATATAAAAAAAAATCTTACCTCCTCAGAAAAGAAGAAATGTTCAATTATTTCGTAGGCCAACTTGTAAATATCGACATTCTCATGATTTTGAAGCTTTTCTATTTTCGCCAGACCCTCACATTCTTCAATGATGCCAGCAATTTGTTCAGCATAAGGACCGGCCATTTTGAGCATATTATTAATGCCATCGAGTACAACCTGAAAATTTGAAATTTCCATTCGTTATTTGAGAAAATAAGTAATAAAAAATATATATATATCTTACATTAATAACTTGTGTATCCTTGCATGTTAGCAAATCACAGAATGGCGGAACAGCTCCTTCTTTAATAAGTTCTGAGACTTGATCTCTATTTCCACTAATAGTCAAATTACTAATAGCCCAAGCTGCTTCCTTTTGTGTTTGGAACTCGCCTTTGCTCAGATTTTCGATAATTTTTGGTAGAAGACCTGCATTTATTACGGACTGCACTTGATATTGATTACCAGCTGTAATATTTGATAAGAACCAAACAGCTTCTTTACGTATTTTTTCTTTGGGATGTGAAAGTAGAGCTGGGAAGTAAATGAGTGCGTTATAATTTAAAACAACTTGGGTCTGTTCATCAGATCCTGTCACAATATTTCCAACAGCCCGTAGGGCTGCAGTCTGTACTTTCACTTCAACGTGTCCAAGAAGTGGTATCAGTTTCGGTACGATACCACTGTCAATAACCATTTGTATCTGTTCGTTACCGCCATCTGTTAAATAGCTTATAGCCCATACAGTGTCTACCAAAATATTTGCATCTGTGTGGTGTATGAGAATATTAAGTGCAGGAAGTATTTCCTGAATTGTTTCTGCTGGTGGTGGCGGCTCTTTGTTACGACACAAATTCACAATAACCCAAGTAACATTCCTTAAAAATGTTATGGGAATATCCGGTTTAATGAAGGAAAGTAGAGGTTGAACAACACCATGTCTGATTACAAAATCCCTCAAATGTGGACCATCGCCAATAATATTACCCAAAGCCCATACGGCTTGTTCGCAAACATTTTGGGCAGGAGATGAAAGTAATTGCAAGAAAAGTGGAACGGCACCTGCTCGTACAACCTGAAAAGAGTATTTTTTTTTAGTAAAATCAGAACTATCAAGAAAAGGGGTATATAGTGTAGCCGCCTACTTGGTTTGTTTGTTCAGATGTGCCGGATGCAATATTAGTCAGCGCCCAGGCTGCTTCAAACTGCAGCATGGTATGATCTTGCCTTTCTAAACATTGTACTAATATCGGAAGGATCTCACTATTTATTAAATCATTTATTGGAGGATTTCTGTCAGATGATAAAAGCTTTCTAGCCGCTTGCACTGCAGCCAATTGTTTGTCGGGATCTGATGAGTTTCCAGCAGCCTCGACCAATTTCTTTAAATTGATATTGCATAGTAGATCATCCTCGTCTGTTGAATCAACATTTGGTACATTTCTTCGCTTCAATATAGTTTCCTCTCGCTTGTTTTTTCTGAGTTCAACTGTTACTTCATTTCGTCGTCTTCTCATTTCCTTGAAAAAATTTAGATTTGCAGCAACAAAAAAAAAAAATAATTCGAAATGTCAAGCAAGTTTCAGTACGCAATTTGTATGTTTGTAATTGCATTTTATGCAAGTTTTTAGCAAATGAAAAACTTCACTAGCGCTTTTAAAACAAAATTACTTTACTTACCTCCTGATCCTTACCCTTATTTTTAAAAACTTGCAGTCGATTTTTATTAATTTGAGAATCTGTGGACGCCATTTTCGCGAAGTTCAAGATTTGTTGTCTTTGTCGCTTGACAAATATTAATATCTATACCAAATTTAATTAACACCAAAATAGTTACTAAATAAATAAAATCTTTAATTGTATTAAATTACAGTAAGAACAACCAGAAAACTGAACTCCAATTTTTTCCAGCCCAGTCCTTTTCCAACTCTCGTGTAAAGTTAAAGTCCCCTTCTTCGTTTCTTTCTACACGTTTTTTACATCGATCAAGTTGGCAAGATTGGGTATTTTCACTGAACTATAGAATGTATAATGGAACGAACAAAAATATTAATATGAGAAATTTCTAAAGCTCTGGCAATACTGTCTGGAATGTTTTTTTCAGACCTGCCAGAATACGGTATTGGTCATTGTAAAAAAAAAAACATTTATACGGCGCACAAATAAAACATTTTATTGTACATAAAATCTACGTTTATTTCAGTTTCAATTAATTTTCTTATTTTCATATTTGTGTATTTAGTTCTTTTTTCTAAACTATGGTCGCTGGTTACAGGTCACAGATTCGTTTTCGTATTACCGTTCTTCTGTGAAATTTTTTAAGTGACCAAAGCGACATCATTTGGTATTTTAAAGCAATCTCTGGAAATGACGTTTAATATTAGTGCGGTCATTATTCAATCCGCGTAAATAAATAACTGTGCCCAAAGATTTTGATACGCTTATAATTTTATGTACATAAGGATATAATGTGTTCTGAATCTTACTTTGAGAAGAAAAATTGTTGCAAATTTATTTCCGAAGATGTTTTTGAATACCTTTTTTCGTTTGGGTGAAATGTGTAAACACTTTGTTCGCGCGCGCGTGTTTGCTAATTCTGAATTCATCGGTTTTATTTTAATTTACTATGAAATAGTGCTGGTATTGATATGATTTTCAGTCAAATATGTAATTTCTTGATCTACTAACAGTTATCTAAAATCATAACGGCGTCATAGTATAACACCTTCAACAGCAAAAATTCTAATGGATATTTTCCGGACAATTTACCTTGAAGAATCGGCTAGAGTTTATATTTATTGTCATAAAGTGTCATATAACATGTTCAAAATGCAAATATTGCTTCAAAGATTTAAACAAATGTTGAATTCCTCTCAAAATTAAAGTTTTGAGAAGGACAATGTTTCTACCAATGGCAATTCTTTAATATTATCAACAGCAATTGCATGGCATGGAAGGAACTGTTTATGTGTGCAATTCCGACATCGTAAAGTTTGCTTTGTGCGTGTTTGTGTATGTGTCGCGTCGGTTAAAATACCGTTAAATTGATACATTTTACTATTTAATTTGTAATGGGTTAATTGAAATTTAAAAACGCTTCTAATTCTCCCAAATTATTAATAACATCTGTGTGATATTCGTAATTAATAAATTATGCTGAAAATCGTTCTTTTTGATTTGTTGTTATGCTGTGAATTATTAGTGGTAGTTTAGTGAAGTTAAATTTACCTGCATTTACAACATCAGATAAAACTTCATTCAGGCTGATCACGGTGAGTTTTATATATGTATATATCTTTTTATTCTTATGCTGCAAAAGTTCAAACATTATTAAAGGTAGACTTAGACAATTTTCTTTCAAAACCATGATTAATTTAGCTATCACGCTTAGAAATAATGAGTAAAAGTAAAGCAAAAGATTCAGTACGTTTACATGAATACTTGAAGTATACTTCAAGTAGAGATCAAGTTATCAAAATATCATGTAAACGCATTGAATTCAAGTATACTTGAGTCAAGTAAATCGCAAAATTTTGTTCGATTTACTTGAAAAAATTCATGTAAACGCAATTTTAGTACTTGAAAATTTTTGATTTGTGCAAGATATGAAAACGGCAAAAAGGAACAAGCGAAGATTATTGTTGATAATTCAGGCTGTGATTTTTAGCACTTTTCTCAAGATATTTATCTAGTAAACGTACTGATTGACAGTCGTATTACTGACAACAACATTACCTAATTGTACGTTATTAAAAAAACATGAAATTAGTCAATCATCTATTCTGTCCCAAAGGTAGGTAATGAGAAGAGCTTGTTTTGCCTATTGGATACACTTGTGGCGTGGAAAGCTCCGAGATGACTTAAAATTAACTATAGGTTAATTCACCTGCATAAATTATGTAAAACCCTCATTATTAAAATTAGGGCAAAAAGAAAGCAAAACACTTGTATGCAAATATTCCACAGATGTATTTCTTTAAGTTTTAACAGATTTAAAACTACGTTATAAACTACTAATTACAAAATCCCGACGCGTTTCTCCTTATTGGGGCAGAAAACAAAGTTACTTCATCTAGCCGTACAACACAGAAATTTGCCTATGACTCAGAGCCATAGATCCAGTCGGCTTCGAAATTTCATCCTTAATTGTTTCGAAAGCGGACAAAGGTAATGTGATTGCAATTTTAGATAGATCTGTTTATTTAGAGAAAATGATTAATTGTCTAAATAGCATCAACGTAACTATATTGAATTCAGATCCAACCTTGAAATATAAGAATGTTGTGAATAAGCTGATTAACAATAGTCCTTTGATTTTTGATAATTTTGATAAATTTAGATTAAAACAGCTGATTGATTACACATCAGCGCCAATTCTATATGGCCTCCCCAAACTCCATAAAGAAGACATCCCAATGAGACCGGTTTCACCTTCTTTTAATGCTCCTGAACAGAAGCTTGCTAAAGAATTAAGTTCAATAATCCCTAAGCTTATTGACTTTTTGCCAAAATATTCTTTAAAAAATTCTATAGAATTAATTGATAAAATCAAAGATCTTAAGATACCAAGAAATTCTAAATTAGTTACTTTTGATGTGTGCAATTTTTTTCCTTCAGTACCTTTGACCAAACTGAAATCTATCCTTTTTAACTTAATTAGAACGAAGGTTTCGAACCCGGATAAGTCGTCTCAGTTAATTAACTTGTTGAATGTTTGTATTGACCAAAATTATTTTCTGTTTAATAGTGTGTTTTATTCACAGTCGAAAGGCTTAGCTATGGGATCAGCATCTGTCTCCGTTTTTGGCTGAGTTTTTTATGTGTCAGTTGGAAGATATTTTATTTAACACAGCAAAAAATTATTTATAAAAACATGTCTTTGTCTGGTTCCGTTACGTGGATGACGTTTTTTGTATCTGTACTGGTAAGCAGCGTCAGCTTACCAACTTTGTTAACAACATTTTAAACAGCCTTGACGACTGTATACAGTTTACAGTAGACATTGGTAATAATAGCTTAAATTTCTTAGATATTAACTATTTTAATTACTGACAATTCCTTAAGTTTTGACATATATAGAAAGGATACATATTCTGATGCTGTGATACCTTTTAAGTACAATTATCCTTGGTCCACAAAAATGGCAGCTTTCCATAGTATGCTTAACAGACTTATCCAAGTTCCCTTAAGTCCAATAAATTTTAAAAAAGATTTAAACATGATAATCGACATTGCTACAAATAACGGTTACACGAAGAAAATAGTCTACAAACTTTTATACCAAAAAAATAGAAATGCTGCATTAAATTTAATTTTTCCGGTTGTCAATTGCAACAATAATTTTCAATGGCGAAAAGTCCCATATATAAGGGTACAACTAATAGCCTTAAAAATGTTCTACTTAAATACAACATTAAGCCAGCCTTTGTTAACAATAATAATTTAAAGAGAATTTTGGTTAACAACAAAATTAAAAATAAAGTTTCAAATTTAGAAAAAAACAGGTATTACAAAATTAAGGGTGACGACTGCTCCGCGGAATATATTGACAAAACAAAACGAAAAATAAAAACTAGATTTTCTGAACATGTCGCAGGAGCTAAACACATAAAGCGTAAATCGGGTCTCTCAAACATCTTGGTATAGAAAATCATAGCACAAACATCAATAACCTTACTCTATTACATAATTTAAGCAATGGTCCTATACTCGATAATTATGAAATTTTCAAAATTAGACGAGCTCTAGCTAATGGCAATGCATTAGTGAATGATCAAATAGATTTCTCAGACAGAAGTCCGCTACTTAAACTAGGCCTATTTTTATAAGTCATCAAATTCTGTTTGCAGTAAGTAAAAAACTTAAAGAAATATATCTGTGGAATATTTGCATACAAGTGTTTTGCTTTCTTTTTGCCCTAATTTTAATAATGAGGGTTTTACATAATTCGATTATGTTCCACCAAGTGCCCAAATACTCCTCGATTGAATACATTAACCCGCATAAGATGTTATTGCCGCCTCTGCCTGCCCTACCCCACCAAAAAATTTCAAGAATCAAAAAGGTAGTTATGCTTTTTGCTTAATTTTCAACTGATAACACTGAATCGTTGGCTTTTTATTCACATACATATGTATAGCACATTGGTTAACTGCTCTCTTACGGATGACTTGTAATGTTGTAAATACCTGCATGCGCCGCAATCCACAAGACCAATATCCCATCCCTGGAAATTTGCATTATCATGCATTCGAACAACTGTTTACTTAGCCAATTCGCGTGACATTCATGAAAAAAGTTATAATTTCGTCTCATTACCATCCTCTGACGCACTTACATACATACAAACATAGCGTGGTATCATGCTTGCTACTATGAATTGGAATTGATCATCATTGATCTTCCATTCCAGTCACTACATCGTCTGCAGAAATGTGGGTTTAAGTAATAGACTGGACAAAGTTAATGGCATGAAGTGAAGCTCTATGACAAATTAGAGCAACCAATTTTACCATTAAGCAACAACGCAGACGCTATTAGTTTAAATCAGCGGACTGAAGTAGTGAAACCGACGCTAATTACCTTAGTGTGGCGCTGTCATATATGAATTTAGTTATAACTACTTAGTTGGTTTTGCTAATAAAATTTACTCTCAGTTTCGATTGGTCTCGCCAATCATTACTTTCTTGATTTACGTTTTTGGAAATAACTAAGCGATGGATACTAGTTGCTTCGCATGATAATGGTTTAATTATTAAAAAATGAAATAGATAATAAGCCGTTCTACTTGACCAATTTCTTATAAATTTTTTTTTCCGGCAACTATGAGACTGACGAAAAAAGCTGCATTTTTCCAGCTATCTATCAGTACGTTTACATGAATACTTGAGTACTTGACTTGAAATCCACTTGAAACTCAAGTAGGGTTTTTGGTTGAATTAATTCCAATTACTGGACTTGAAATTTACTTGAAGTGACATTTTACCTTTGACAAAAAGTTCAATAGAGAATTGCTAAAAATCACAGCCTGAATTATCAACAATAGTCTTCCTCTTGTTTCTCTTTGCCGTTTTCATATCTCGCACAAATGAAAATTTTTCAAGTACTGAAGTTGCGTTTACATGAATTTTTTCAAGTAAATCGAACAAAATTTTGTGATTTACTTGACTCAAGTATACTTGAAGTCAATGCCTGTTTACATGATATTTTGATTACTTGATCTTTACTTGAAGTATACTTCAAATATTCATGTAAACGTACTGTATGACTCAGTTACCTATTCACTCTGAAAAAAAAATTGTAGAGCATCAGAAGAGCTGTATTTTATCGCCTTATCCCTATATCTTTCTTAACTATAACCAATTCACCAAATATTTAAATTTTTTATTTTTTTTTTGGAGTCCTTGAAAGTAAGGTTTTCAAATGATACCCCACAAAAATTAAAAAAAAAAAAATATTACGGGGCCCAACGGGCTCAACCCACCCTTATTAAAAATTAAAAAAACATTTTTAATAATCTTTGGCTATCGAAAATATGTACGCGTCATGCGGTCCTACATTCTGTTAAATTTCAAATTCACGTCGTTTTCGATAAAAACCTTGAGATGAACGCATGAGCAATCTTATAAGGGTTCCTTTTTTATACTCTAGATGACGAAATCATAGAGTATACTAAGTTTTTCATTCCGTTTGTAACACATACAAATAATTATGGTAGAGCAAAATGGATTGGACACCCACGCATAATGTTAAAAGTTATTTTGATTTTTGCACGATAACTCGAGAACGTCAAAAGAACGCTCACGAGAGCTGACATTTTTGCACAATGCCTTTAAAAAAAATATATAAAATTAAGTTCGAAAATGAGACAAATCGGGTAACTCCTTTGTGGGGTTGCCATAAAAAAATTTTGTTTTTCATTATGTATTTGAATACTATATGAGAACGCGTCAACGTGCAGAGTTGAAATTTTGTACACGGAGTTTACATAAAAATAGTAAATATAATTTCAAAAATGGGCTAAATCGAGCGATCCCTTCTTGGTATTTGCATATAAAAAATTAGGCTTTTGAAAACGATCAGTCCTAGAAGTTTTTATTGTACTGAAAAGCTTTTCAGAATATGAAATTCTCCGAAATTGATTATAACCATTTTTACTGTCCGACGAACCGTTCTAGAAATAAAAAGTTACTTCAAAAATCAAATACGGGGATTCATCTGGGGTATTATAAGAACTGGTGTTAAACCAATTCCTTCGTTTTTGCTTGTCTCCTTTTGTTGTAGGTTCTGTACAACTAGACAAATTTAGGTTTTCTAGAAATTAGTGCACCATACCATATTTTCTTACAACATGCATCGCTTTTGTATTTAAATTCAATTAAAATTTTTGAAATGATTTACAATTTGGTAAAATTGATTGAACATAATCTCTCTAGCTTATATGTACATATGTATGTAAGAAAGAAGGAATCAATAACTTATCTCATTGGTGTCATGAAGCATTGCAGATGTTGATGAAATTCCTATCCAAGAGACAATTACAGTTGATGGAAAAATAATGTTCAATTCGGTCAGTCTATTTGATGTGCCTCATGAAATTCATTCGACTCATCAACTTTTCACGAAATGTAAATTATTAGAAATAATTAATACAAAGAAACACACTCATTTGCACATATAATCTGATGGGATGGTGAAATCGGAGTGGACCAACAGAGTATTTGTCGAACATTTAAGGAAGGTCGTTCAATATTATCAATTTATGAGGTGTTCTCATTTGGCTTTGTACAACTGGGAAGGACATAAGGTTATTCTCCTAAACTAGTTCGGTGATCTTATACAGCGCAGTAACTCAAATAACCAACATGCAGGACAACGCAGAACAAAATTTAAAACTAAACTCGTTCATCTGGAATTGGACTACCATATGACCAAAAGTTGATGAGACTCAAAATTTACAAAGTTGGGTATGTAAGCTCAATTTCAGTTAAGCTGACTAAATACGAGGGTCGTTTGAAAAGTCCGTGCAAAAATAAAAACTACTTAATTTTTTGGGGTAAATCTTTTTTATTTTTCAACATAGTCTCCTTTTAGGCTTATACACTTCGTCCAACGCTGCTCTAGTTTGTTGATCCCTTCCGAATAATAGGATTTGTCCAAGTCTGAAAAATAGCTATTCGTTTCTGCAATCACCTCCTCTTTTGAATAAAATCTTGTTCCCGCCAGCCATTTCTTCATATTGGGGAACAAATAGTAGTCCGAGGGAGCCAAGTCTGGAGAATAGGGGGATGTGAAACGAGTTGGAACCCTATTTCCATTAATTTTGCGACCACAACTGCTGAGGTGTGAGCTGGTGCATTGTCGTGATGGAAAAGGACTTTTTTGTGGGTCAATAGTGGGCGTTTTTCTTGCAACTCGGTTTTCAAATGGTCCAATAACGATGAATAATATGCACCTGTAATAGTTTTACCCTTTTCCAGATAGTCGATGAGGATTATTCCTTGCGAATCCCAAAAGATAGTCGCCATAATCTTTCCGGCCGAAGGAACGGTCTTCGCCTTTTTTGGCGCAGATTCGCCCTTGGTAACCCATTGTTTAGATTGTTCTTTGGTCTCAGGAGTGTAGTGATGTATCCATGTTTCATCCACAGTGACGAAAGCTTAAAGTCCTGCGGATTCTTCTGGAACAGCTGCAAACCGTCCTTGCAACACTTCACACGATTTCGTTTTTGGTCAAGCGTGAGCAATCGCGGCACCCATCTTGCGGATAGCTTTGTCATGTCCAAATGTTGCTGCAAAATATTATGTACCCGTTCATTCGAGATGCCCACAGCACTAGCAATCTCACGCACCTTCACTCTTCTGTCATCCATCACCATATCATGGATTTTATCAATGATTTCTGGAGTAGTAACTTCAACAGGGCGTCCAGAACGTTCAGCGTCACTTGTGCCCATATGGCCACTCCGAAAATTTTGAAACCACTTATAAACTGTTCTAATCGAAGGTGTAGAGTCACCATAATATTTATCAAGCTTCTCTTTAGTCTCCTGAGGCGTTTTGCCTTTCATAAAGTAGTGTTTAATCAACACACGAAATTCTATTTCGTCCATTTTTTGAAAATCACTCGACTTCCTCGATTCAGACGAATGCCATACACAAAGAAATAGACCGATCTGGCTGAAACTTGGTGTGTGTTCTTCCAAGAGATGCTACTAACTAAACATAACCTCGATACGCGCCAGTAGTCCCATCTCTCTGACTTTGCACGGACTTTTCTGCGGAAAGGCAATAAGCTCTCCACGCCTTTATCTTTAGGTAGTCATATACAAAATCAAAGAACTCTATGTGAATTCACTACACAATTATTGAAGGCACTCTGTGAGAGCTAAGAAAACTAAGCTTTTTTTTTATCGTTTTGAGTGTATTTTAAATAAAAACGTGTTTGTTATTTTTTTTATTATTATTATTAATTCCTAAATCTTGACTAAAAATTCGTACCTTTAAAACTTTCAGATATCGATTTTGAGTAGAATTGCACCATAACGATAAAACCTTTCCATCTTTTGTAACTTTTATTCCTGTTACTCAAATTATGTACGCATGTCAATTTTCAATTTGTGTAATTCGGATATGTGGAAGTAGGTGAAAATTGAGCTACGTTTTTTTTTACCATACTACTACGAGTCTTTAAAACTCAATATGTCAGATATATTTCACAAGATCTTCTTTTATATTACTAAACTGTTTATTTTAACAAATTCACAAATAATCACAAACAACTCTATTTTAATTATCGCTGGTACTGTATATCCAATTATTGCAATCCAAATAGCTAACTACGTTCACATCACTGTATGAGATTAGACACGCCTCCTGGTGGTGACGAGCGCCGTATATTCTGAATATTCGAAACATCGATTCTCCGAACCTAAAGTTAGTTATGTTTGAACCAATAGATGTCGCTCGTCTTTTTTTATTGCAAGTAGCAATACAATAGAAAGTGATGCTAAAAAAGCCTGTATGATTGACCACACTATGTAGTAGATGAGGACACATTCATATAAGTTACATTCGGTACAGCCTTTGTGCAATATTCTTTTGCGTAGATCCACAATATTTAGTGAGACAAAAATAAAAAAATTTCCTGTACGTTTACGAGGACGACGATAACACTGAGAAAGGCAACTTTCTGTCAATTTCAAAATCATCTTGGACAAAATTATGCCTCCAGCTTTACAGGAAAAGTTTTATTTTCTCTATCCATATCTATTTCGCTGCACAAAAAATTGTTGAAGACCCTTTTTTCCACGTTGTTTTCAGACAAAGTCTATACTTACTTAAATGAAATTCATATAAATTTAAACTAGATAATAATTTATTTCTTAAAATAAAGTACAAAAATAAATAACAAAAATTAATTTAAACTATTTTGGGATAAGAATCAACAGCTGTTTCTGTATAATGAAATACTTGACATGACTTGTACTGATGCGTTTATACTATGGCATGCAAGGCAAAAACAGTGAGGTGACTTAGTAACATTTCCGGAGAACTAATTGGTATAAGCTTAGCACTGCTGTAGCTTGGGCATAATTAAAACATTCCAGCCACAACGCATAGGGTAAATCCAGCTTCCCTCCTCTATCAAAATTAATAAACACGTTTTACCACCAAGACTTGTCAATCCTATGGGAAAATTAATTGTGTACTCTTTTAACCTAATTCTTTTATCTATGTGGAAGAAAAACAAATTATATATATACCTTGTCAAATATCATTAAAACTAAAAATCTTTGCAAAATAAAAGGATTTTTTAAAGCTCAGTGTTTTTTTTTATGTTATTAAGGTACCTACATTAATTTTTTCACTATCCACAAAATTATTTTTCAATAGGATTTAATAAGTCTTGGCGCTTATATGCAGCTTTATGTAGATAGTGTGAGAGAAGCTTAAATTAAGTGCTTGTTACATTCGAGATTACAAAGTTCGTCTATATAAGTTCGGAATAGACTTAAGAATAATCAAAATATTTCTGACAAAAGTATGACGGAAAATAATACTTTTCAGGCTCATATGATCCATTTAGTGTATTAAAGTTAAAATATATGTAAATATCCTTAAAAGTCTAAAGTCGTAAGTTTCTAAATTTAAGTCTTATGGAACTATAATTTTGTGTCATTGCTTTTTTCTTCCTTGGCATAGTTCCATTTTTGAATTTCTCCTGAGCCAAAAAGCAAGAAAACTAGTGCGGATAGAATATAAATGGTGCCACCAATGAAGAAAACATTACGCCACTCATCTATGGTACTCTAAAAAAGGGTAAAACGAATTAGAATAAAAATTAAGACAACACAATTTTTATAAGTATATACATTTTCTGCTACAAAATATGCGACTATCATAGGTGACAAAATGCCTGGTAACGTTCCGAGAAAATTTATTATGCCATATAAAGTGCCAGCATAGTTCGGTGCTAGATCCTGAAAGTTTTGAAGATTTGTCAGCGTAGCAGCACCATTAAATCCAAGTGACATAGTCATAATGCCCACACACACATAGGGATCTTTATTAAAAACCGCGAGCAGAAATAATAAGCCTCCAGGTATAATGTGGGCTGTAAGATGAAAAATTATTCGTAAAAATTAGGTAGAAGATATAGGACAAGAGTACTCCCTATACTTACAAAATAAGCAAAAACATTTTCGAATTTTGGTTACTGATAATAAATCACGCTTCCGTATGGCATCCCCAATAGCGCCAAAAATGAAAGCTGCAGTTAAACGGGCGAGATAAGGTAAACTCGATAGCAATCCTGATGATTTCAAATCAAATTTTAGTGCCTGCATAAAACAATTATTATTAGAGAGATTATCTGAGGCGTCTTTTAGCTGTCTGAATAGATTTTATAGGTGCGAAAAAGTACCTCATTCATGAATTTCGGTGCAGCAGTTAATAAGAAGAAAAGTCCCCACATGCTTCCAAAGTGCAACAATTGAAGTGCCCAAAATGGTCCTGATTTCAAAAGACTAAGCATTGGTGGCCATTTCTGAAAAAAAAATAATATAATAAAAGAAATTGTAACAGATTTCGATTTTCTTATATAGACTGAAGTAAAAATAATAGTTAGGTGTTAGTAAGGGTCCACTATCGTTCACATTTGTGAAAAACTAAATTTGCTTTAACCATGCAGCATAGTTCAACTCTGACACATTTATGACAAATGCACAAACCAGTTTCAATTAGCAGCAATTCGCCATAACATTATTGCTGTTGAGCAGTCTTGGCGGGACTGAAATTAATCTGCTCTGAATGAGTTTTAATCAATTCGATTCCTATAAAAGCTGTTCAAAACATTAAAGTGCGTTCCAGATTATTTGAACTGGACATGATCCAGTATTAGAATCAAAGTTAACAGTGGATGTACGTATAGAAGTGGTTGAACTAACTACTATAATGTAGAACTCAGCATCTTGAACCACACCCTGCATATAATATGAACATAAAATTTTACAAACCTTTGCTCCAGATAAAACACCAGAAAGTGAATATTCAATAAATTTCTTCTCATCTTCGGAGATCCATTTATGCTCCGATGGTCGATTAGCGACTAAAATAAACCACAACGCAGTTACCACAGCAGCAATTATGGCAAATATATAAAACGCTAAATGCCATCCAAAATTTTGAATTATAACACCGGATAAGAGCCATGCAATTACAGTTCCAAAAGTGCCTCCCATCAATGATGCCACGAATACTCCTTTTTCATCGGGTGGAGCCCATCTCGAAATTAAATAATGGCAACATGGATACAATGTACCCTGCAAAAAAAATTATAATATTTAAAGCAACTCCGTTCATCGTAAAAATTTATATAAAAAAAAGTCACTTACGGACACTAATCCAATTAATAAACGACCCGCAAATATAACCCAGAAATGCATTGATGCAAACCAGGGAGATAAAGCTGTTAGAATGGATGCAATCAGCATACAATATCCAGCTGTTTCTTTCCCACCAAGGTTTTCAGCTAAGATTCCTCCAAAAAGACCTATAATCATGTATCCACAAAAATATGAGCTAAGTAATAGTCCTTGTTCGAATTGACTCCATTTGTACCGTGGTCCAGTCTATATATAAAAAAAAAAGTAAGGCCCAATTAGAATCTATAATAATCTATAATTTGTGCAATTCTTACATCATCCAATATTGTGGTGTTATTAGCATTTGTCGGATACGTCATGGCGATTATGTTGACAGAAAGATTAACTTCCATCATATAGCCTGTAAAGCATGCTATAAACATCATAACAGCGATAACAAATCGTGTTGGTGGTTTTGCTGTAAACGTAAAGAAATTTTTAATTACAATAACAAAAAGACATGAATTCCGCGCTATCTTATTTGAATTTGTCACTATCCATCTACTGTTCGTCTACCGTATCTCTTCATTGGAATGCAAACAGAAAATTTGTAAACATTTACAATTCAGACAGTTTCTACCAGCAGATTAGTATTAGTATTGTTTTTTTTTAGTTCCTGAGGTTCAAAACTATGATTTTTGAATAATTTTCGAGTTGGAATCGTTCAATGAAAAGTAACAGTAGGTACGCTGGAGTCGCAAGAATAGAGACCATTAACTTTGTATAGTCAATGTCATATAAAAACTGATCGCGTTTCCCAGAGGCTGTCAGTTTTATTATTCAACAGTGATCTGACGAAAGGGATAAAAATCTGTATATAATATCTCTGGACTTATTAAACATATCACATTGCAATAGATTTCATTTACATGTACATTTTACAATATGTATGCTGGGATCGACAGTCTGGGCTTTTCTTAAGTTTACTAGCTATTAAATTTATTAATTTTTTTCATTAAAAAAAAACCATGCGCATTTGTCCGTGTTCCAGAGTCTGGGCTTTCCTTATAATATTCTTTGTTTTTTATTTTTTTTTTATATTTTTACTTTTATTATTATTTTTTTTACATTTTTTAAATTTATATTTTATTTATTTTTTATTTTCTTAAATGCAAATTTTTAGTTATTTTTACCTTTTATTTAATTTGTTTTATTTATTTTTTTTAAAATTCTTTTTCTTAAAAAAAGCCATGCGCATTCTTCCGCGTTATAGCTTTCGTTTATGCTTTTCTTATTTATTTTTTTATTTATTATTTTTTTACTTTTCTTTTATCTGTTTTTAAATTTTTGTTATTTTTTTAAATTATTTGTTTATTTTTTAAATTTATTTTTTTATTTGAGAGTCTGGACTTTACTTAAGGGGGTGTAGGGTATTTCCACTTTTTTTTTTATTTACTTTTATTTTTTAAATGAATATATAACATTTCAAGAATATCGTGTCCAAATTTCAAGTAAATCGGAGCAAAATTGACGAAGCTATGAGCGTTAGCGTATCCGTTGCACCGGCCGACTTTGTACATGCCGCGCAGCTGAAGCACAGCTGCCCCCATTCTCCCCTGGCGGTCTCCTGTATTGTATTTATAGCCCCAAATTTTTCCCGCTATAAAAGTATACATTCAGGTAGCGTCCTGCATATTCGGTGCATCTAGACTATCTAGATGGAAGCGATTTGCTCTATGGACCTGGGATAGATGATTCAGTGTGAGCATAAAAGAATTATAGTATTTTATTCCGCATTATCTACTGTGCAAAACTTTAAACCGTGTTCTCCTGAAAAACATCATTTTCAAAGTCGGTTCA
This sequence comes from Dioctria linearis, assembly GCA_963930735.1. Taxonomy (NCBI): domain Eukaryota; kingdom Metazoa; phylum Arthropoda; class Insecta; order Diptera; family Asilidae; genus Dioctria; species Dioctria linearis. The sequence goes on along the minus strand of OZ005740.1, from coordinate 2,735,629 downwards.
CACGATTACTCAAAAACTAATTGACCGATCGTTCAGAAATTTTGCGGAGTACTTCTTCATATAATTTTCATCAGGTAACGCTGGGAGCTTTTTTCGTTTTTTTGAAAATTATCAATTTTACAATAACAAATAGGCTGATTTTTTCAGCGAAAATCGCATTTTTGACTTCAAAATGACGCCAAAAATTAAAAAAAAAAAATAATACCCCCGGCTTTACCTGGACAAACATCTCATTTAACGAATGCCGTTTGAATTTTTGCTTTCAGATAATCCTACTTCGAGAAATCGTGTGCACGGCAAATCAACTTTTTTTCGAGACGCCTCCGGAGATTCATAAAAATTTAACATAATATTCTTGAAATATACCACTATTATGTATTTGATAAATTATCGCTATTTATTTCGCCTCAAAAAATCCTCAAAAATATTCCTTTTTTTCACTGACCCCCCAAGTTCATATTCGGTTTTTACCAAATTTTTTGTACACATTTAGCTTGAGAGATGTTTGGATTTGGACCCAAGGTAAAAATATAATATTTATGGAGATATTGCAAATGGATCCGAGCTTAAATTTTTTATCGATTGAGTTCATCGAGAAAAATTTATGAACGTTTAATTAAATCCCCGCAGCCATCAAAAATCTGATTTGTCAATTTTTCCAAATTTCCTCAAAATATTTTGGAAAGATTGGAAGAATTTTCAGTAGCTCCTATGATGGATTTCTACGAAATTTTAATGATATGCACAATGTACAATGTACAGATGTTCGATCATATTCGAGAAATTCTGCGGGGGAGGTGAGAAATTAAGGTTGCTATTTTTGAAGGTTTTCTATTACCTAACATTATTCGGGGATTAAAGTTGGGCCTAGAAGTATGGCCACTTAATTTTTTTGGTAAAGGGAGATATATTTGATAGTGGATTAAAAATTGGCGAAGGGCTTTGTCATCATTGGTTTTGATCTGCTTCTAACCTCGAATTTTCGAATTCTAAAATAAGTACCTAGCTAAAATTTTCCCGGTTTTTGATTATCCGCCAAACTTATCAGGATACATATTCCAATACTTATTTATTATGAATTCATAACTATCGATCAGAAATAATGCGAATATAATTGGCAAAATTTTAATTATGAAACGATTCAATACCAAAAGTACAGAAGTAGACTCTTAAATATATTTTACAAATTTACATAAATTTAACGGAAAGGAAAGCTTTTAAACATTTACTTACATACAACACAAAGTTCTTCGCACTTAATAAAAACCATGATGCCCCGTTGTCAATAAAATTCCTTAAGATTTACTCAAAGATTAGAAGTCGTAGCTTAGCTGGCCTTCTTCAATAAAGTCCGATAGATGCTGAATTCGAAATTGCACAAATTTCGCGTGATGCTCGGAAGACTGGCGGAAGGAAATCGACGCTGAAAATATGAAAAACGAAAAAAAATTATGACAAATATAAATTCAAATAGTTTGCACTACCTAGTGATTAAATAGTGTGTGTTCTTCCGATTTGACCAAATTATCAGTTTTTTTTAAATATTTCAATAACTTGAAAAGTCCTTTTTTAAGGATTTTTTTTTAACTTTTTTTGAAATATATTTATAACGGTACTTGGTCCAGTTACCAAACTTGGTACCATTGTAGTTAACACTTGCCATAAAGCACATATAAATTATTGTATAATATCCTTTTCCAAGAATAAAAAAAAAATACTTGAAAACTACTCTTTGTATATTTCCGGAAAAGGATTGATTTTTATTAAAATCTTTGTGTTTTGTATTAATTATTTTTTTTTATATAAAAAACTTAACTTTACTTAACATTATTTATCAAAGCTAATTGCTTTTATGTCAAACAAAATTTTGTACAATCAATAGATAATACTTCTAGATAATACTTCTGGTGTTCCTCAAGGCAGCCATCTCAGACTGCAACTTTTTATTAATTTCATTAATGATGTATCTCTGATTTTGACTAATTCAAGAATTCTTTGCTATGCTGACGATGCCAAAGTCTTCCGCATCAAATTATTCTCTTATACTGCCACACTATGTCAGGGGTACTTCAGAAGGTGAATTCTAATCTTGTTCAGTGCTGCCAATATGCTCAGACTTTTCAAGAATTGAGAGAGAATCCTGAACATATCGATGAAAATTTATTCTTTAGCAGTGAAACTTGTTAGTGACATAGGAGGTAAAATAAAGAAGCCGAGGACACCCCGTCATCAAATAGGACGTGATTATATATTTGTTGAAAGGACCAAATAATACTATAATAGAAAGCTTTATCTCTCATTCTTGGACCACTTATAAGCGTTATACTGCCTACCCACGGAGCATTTATTGAGAATTATCTAAGTATAGCACTAATAGATAAATAGACTTTTTGAATTCAAATGGAATGTCATCACAAATTATATGCTTAATAAATTAATATACTTATTGAATTTACATAAAATTCCGATTATTGATTTCACGTTAATTCTCAGTTATTATTTCGTCTCTAGAGGGTATTAGCCTACTAAGTTAAGCTCCTCCCATTCGTGATCTATTTATCCGGCCTTGTACAAGACCTAAGGAGTTAAACTAAGTACTCCAATTTACTACGTCTACGGAGCTACAGCTATCTTAACTGTTCCCAATAATAGAGGTAAGCTTTTGCAGCTACTGTAGTTCATCAACGGAACCACAGCTACACGTAGAGACCGTGACTGGTCATCACAATATTATCTATGTCTGACCCACTTTTTGTTTGAATTTATTTATATATAAAGTCTCCTAAAGTAATCTTTGGGTTAAGTGTTTATGTTTTGCTAGTATACTAGGATTTTTTAAATCGAATATGTGTTCCAAAAAATTATTTTTCATGCATTTAAAGAATAACTGCCAAGAACAATATTTGAGCCTTGTAGCTAATACCGTTATCAAAATATTTCAAAAATACTGATTTTTCGGTTAAACTTCAAGGTGAAATATTATTTGCACCAAAAAGTAGGCACACCACTGTATTTGTCAAGTGAGAGAGTACCATTAAAGTTTACCTAATGACCTAATGAGCAAAATTCGAAAATTTCTGGTGTTGTTTAGAATGAAACAAGTAATTTCATATACTTTTAACTTTTGCTTTAATGGGGGAAAAGAACTTGGCTATGCACTATTGTAGTGCAACTGAGACAACGAGTTAAAAACAAAAATTGAGAGAACGTAGGATTACCCGAACGACAAAATCTTATTAAATCCCTCAAAATCACACAAGGTCACACTACCTCCCATTTTTAAGAAAAAGATAAATGTCGCTTTGGTCCAGACGCTGAAAGGAGATGTAAAATTCCTCTCAAATTAAATTTCTCATTTTTCCCGAAAATATCAGAGAATCTAGCATGAATTTCTCCCACTTAGTCTCTTCATTGCAAGAAGAATGTAAACAGAAGCACGTGCTGCTCAATTAGAAATTACACTAACAAACATTGGCCATGCATGCTATAAAAAACATTCGCCGATTCTCTCAATTTTTCAGCCAAAACCGGTTTTCACAAAAGAGCGGGAGCATTTTATGAGAGTAAAACGTGAAAACCCCGCCCCTTCTCATTTATTTCCGGAAATGAAACATTTGTCATTTTGTTTCGTTGCATGCAACTTGCGCTTTCACATTTTTTATCTTTATTCATAAAAGTTTTAAAGAGAGTTTGATTTTTTTCTTTCTTCCTTTTCTTGCCGTGTGTATTTAAATGTAAAACACTCGGAAATCTCGCCAGCTTCCTAACTTGTCATTAGTTAACTTTGGTACCGTTACAGAATGTGGCAACCCAGCAAACATTGCGAAACCAATGCGACTCGAAAAAATATCACTAATGAATTCAAATGAGATATGAAAGCGAAAACTCGAGCGGGAACAAATGTTGACAGAATATTGTATCACATTGATATAGTATCACTTCGGATTCACTCTTTGCCTTTTTCGACAAAATGTGATAAATTTAAATGTATCCAAAGTGAATATTAATCTACTGTGGTAACGATAAATTTAGCGATTCACAAATAAATTATTTCTCAATCATTTGCTATATCTTCTACCTATGAATATAATTTATTAACCTATGCTTGTAGGTACCTACCTATCTAATCCAGTCTCCTATAAATTTAGCTTTTCATTTTACCCTCAATGTTAATTAAATATAATTTTAATTGCTCACTACTAATAGAAACACAAACACACGTCAAATTTCTCTGTTCACGCTGAAATGCAAACTCAGAATGGAAAAATACAACCGAAAATCTTAAAACTTTAAAATCTCAGAAGTTCGGAAACAAAGCAGCTGCACATGCACGTGTTTATGTAAGATAAATAATAAAACAGAATAGAATTTATATTCGCGTTCGTTTCGCTTTTATATCGCTTCGATAACATAAAAAAAATTTTAGCTATGTCGCATTTACTCTCATGTTTTGCATTGTGCAGGTCTATTGTCGCTTATGTTTCGCTATTGTTGGTGTTCGCAAAATTGATTGATCCAATAATTACGACACTACTGCACACCACAATTTAAATTTATGATAACTTTAAATTAAGAAAAGTTATTTTTAAAAAAAAATGTTGGAAACTTGGAAACTGCAGTTGTCAGGTGGCTATGAAATAAGAAGAGAAATTTTAACTGAAACAGTTTTCAGTTTACGCAAATGTTTTATAATTATCGATAAAATTAAAATATTTGAATGTGATATACCTACATATGTATGTGCATAAGTATGGATGTGTGTAGATATATGACTTGCAAAATACTTAGTTACAAGCAGTCTGTAAACTAGTTATATCAAGAAAAATAAGAAATTGCTACCTTAAAGTTTAGAGAAGTTTTTCTTTCAGCCTTCAATCTAAATTTTGGAGATTTAGAAATCAGATTTAAAACTAGTGTTAAAATTAGGCAAGTTGAAGTACCCAACTCGAAAGTGTCAGATGATTTTTTATGGGGAAGCCCGAGAATGAGACATATCCATATCGGGCAGACTAAATAAAGTCAATTAACATGCACAAAAGGCAGGAACAAGATATGAGGAGAGAGAGAGAGAGAGAGCTGCTATTCTGTTCTCTTAAACTAAACTGCACTTCACTCGAAACAATATCACTAGGGAGCTCACTTTCACTGAGGCAAAAGAAGATATCACGGAAGTAATTTTGTTGAATATAGGGAATGTATTCTCTATCAGAAACTAAAATACTCATTTCAGATGCTAATCTCTTTTAACCTATCTGATTCCGTGTAGATTATCAAAATTGCAGGCATATTCGATATTAAAATTTGTCACCATTATTATTTTGAAGGATCTGCGTGTGTGAGAGCATATGTTCGCAAATTCTGAAGTGATCTCCCCTTTAAAAATACTGCATGAAAACTAAAAAGCAGAATATAGGAAGCACTGATCCATCTCATTATCCACTTACCTAATTCTTAGTACAAGTATTATGAAATACACAACAGGAATTCGATCCGGATTTTAAACATTATCAAACACCGCCAAAAATATTTATACCACACACCGCTAATACTTATTTCGTTAAATTTGTTTTATGCAAGAAAATTAGAACCAATGCGACGCGCACGAAGATTTCAAATTGACTTGAGTTTAGTAACTCTATTGAGAAAATATTAAAATTCTAAATCATAAAAGAATTGCTTATATCTCAACTCTTCAAACACTTATCTCAATATCTCTTTATCGTGTACGAGTATAAATCTTTATAATAAAAATACCCTGAGGGTACTACATACATACATGGATATATATGTAACTCTGTTCGGTGATTTTTTTCATAATTAATTTCATACAAACAAATATCTTTCTATCTATCGATATATGACATCGGTAATTTCTGTGATCAGTACAACCGGAAGAAGATAAAATTCAATTCTATATAGAGAATTGGAAAATTAAACGTTTAAGCGTTATCTACTCAAGGAGTGATGGGTAAACTGATCTCCGATTACGTGCTGAGAAATGCATGCCAATTAGAGCTATATGTAATGTAAGAAAAGAATTTGTTCAATCATCGATTAGTATAATGAATAAATCATAAACAGGTATTTGAGTTGTAGATATACACAGCTCGATCTTTGATGTGTATGTTTTACTTTCGATTTATTGTGTTCTGTAATGATTATGAACCCTGAACAAACTAAGCTAATAATAATAAATTATATGGATCGATTAGTCGTGGGATTAAAACAGGCGCGTATCCAGACCTGCAGCCTAGGGGGGGTCACAACTAAAACATTCGAGGGGAGGAAAAAGTCGGAAGAAGTCACTTTTACATTTTTTTTAAACATATTTACGTTATATCACAAAATCCAATTTTCAGTTTAATTTTTAAAACCTGTCGATAATATTTATTTATCCACATGAATGTCGATCTCAGGGTGAACATTAAGGACTCATAACGAGATACGCCTTCTCGTGCACAGATTATTGAAATAGATGCTGACCCAAGCGATTCTGTCACGGGTGAAGTAATTGGCTGAGAGTGAGGTTGCAGCTTGAGTCACGTTCAAAGGAATGGGAGTAAGAGTAAGAGTGCATGATTTGTTACTATTACTATTTCTTCTGATGGGAACTTAACTGATCCTGCTTTCTTCTGAAAAAAGTTGTCAATGCTCTTATCAGTCTTCTGCTTTACACTTTTGCTACTATTTCTACATCCATCGCTAACTAGTGTAGCAAGTTTATTCTTCTCCTTTAAATTAAAAGTAAACGTGAAGTTAAATTAAACAACACTACTTGAATTAATATGAAAGGACAAGCAAAGCAATGCCAACTACCGCACAGGAAAGCGAATGGATTTTATTTTTATAGTTTGCCGTAAAAATTCTGTATAAAAATTCTAAAGAAAAATTTTCAAGTAAATTTCCAACAACAAAATGTGTGATAGCCAACGCTCATAAATAGCTTTCGCGACCAAGACCAAATAAATCAATATAACTCCTTGGAACAATTGGCCACCAGGGCCCGGACTCACTAACACGGAGAGTTGTGGAGTTGCGAAGATGAGAGTTCTTTTGACACTTAACTCTCCACTCGGAGTTCTGTAACTCGGGGAATTTGTATTGAGAAGTACCAAACTCTCTATTCCACTCGACAAAACTATCGGCTGTGTTAGTTGTAGAGAACTAAAAAGAATACTTCTCAACTGAGAGTAATCGCTGTTTTTGTTGTGTTTTGTGAAGGTATCTAGGTACGTAGAATTTTATAATTAAAATATGGACTCACTGTATCCTGGCTATATTTACAAAAGCAAATTATGGAAATCCTTGCAATACTTATAGAAAAATATTAATTTTGGTGTGTCTCAAGGTACCCGCTAAAAATTTTAAATTACGCGAAAATGATCAGTTTGATCGTCTTCCAGTACAGAAGAGATGTTAAAAATTTTTAAATATGCTCATTAAAGTTTGTTTGTAGAACTAAATCGCATGTACATTTTGTGCCCTAATTAGATATGTAATTAGGTTTTGAGTCCGATAAATGGTTTTGGAGATAGCTGCAAGAGAAGTGAATCAGTCTGTTTTAAGATGAAAAAATGTGGCCGCTTTTTGCTACAAAAATGGACATATTTTCAACTCATCAATATGAAGAACTGGTCATGGAAATTCACTTTCCATGAGAAAAATGTTCACAACATAGTACTAATAGATGTGAAACAAAGAACGGAAGGAATATATGCATCAAATATTTGACCCAAGTGCAAAAAATTCGTCTTTCGGCGGTAAAATGTTAGATATGAAGTTAAAATGATCAAAAATATAAACTACACCACTGTATTACTCGCTTCTCCAACTTTAATTTGATACCAAACATGACGTATTTTGGATAACCCCAATGAGGGGTAGTACGACCCCCCTTCCCCAAAAGCCCCTCCCTCAAAAATTTGTCATCTATATTTTTGTACTCTAGACCCTAAAAAATCAAAGCCCCAGTAGGTACTCACGACCCTCCCATACAGAGTTAACCGTCTTTCAATATTGCGATACTTCCCACGTTTTGTGTAACTACCCAAGTATGTTAGAGAATCGCGAATGGAGAGTTAGGGAGTTTTAATCGGGGAAAATGAAAAATCTCAGCGTCCAAACTCCCAAACTCTCAGAGATGGAGAATCCGGCCCCAGTAGTGCATGAAAAATCTAAAGAAAAATTGTCAAATCTTTCTAAGAAAACTGAATGCTTGTGCCTTTGACGGTAAAAATGAAGCACCAGAATCAATCCACCAATTCGTTTGGACTGTTGTCGGTAAATAGTTATTCATTAAAACTCTTAGGAATTTGCAAGTATTTTTCTAAGAAAAATTGAATTCTTCCCTACGAACGTAAAACGTTTGAACAGCTCAGGCTTGAACCAGTGTCGCCATGGAAAATCAACGGGTGGCTAAACGTTGATTGCATGGAACTAGGGTTCTACTGGAAGAACCCTAATATTCGATAAGTCAGTTTTTATGCTTCTGTTGCGAGCTCCCCGCCAAGTTGTCCTGTTATCGATTTTATGTCGGGAATTCAGATAGGTTTAAAAAAAATTTATGATCGCTGACCAATCGGTGTAACAAAAATATGAAAGCATCATATTAAGCGGGCTGCTAAGCATTGCGTATCTATTTCTAAACAATCACACCCTAAAATAAATATCTAATATTCCAAAATTACTTACCATCCTGTGATAGGTGTGATAAATGACTTTTCGACACTACATAAAACACAAGAAAATTCTAAAAAAATCGTACACGTTTCAAAGACGTAGAGCTACGACCAAACGAGTATTATACCCACTCCACAGAATCCATTATAACTATTCAAAATAAAAGATGAACAAACGCCCAACCCAGCGATAGCTGTCGCCGCAGATTGGTAAAGTGCGTTACAGCGCCAGCATTAATCGCTGACGACAACTAAATATTGTGTCCGTACCATACGAAAATCGTCCTGTTAAACTTCTAAAACTCACTCAACAGATCAGTACCACATTCAATTCATTGCGAAGGTACGGTGGCGCTTTAGGGGAGGTCATGACCCCCGTGACCCTCCCCCTGTATACGCGCCTGGATTAGACAGAGGTAATTCCATGTAAATGTCAACCCAGAGAGCATTTTTTCATCTTTCAATATACTATATATAGTGTTATATATCATTTTAAAGATAATTTCTTGAATTTTTAGAATTTAGCTTAGTTTTTACAAAATATTACTCCAAATCCATAAAAAAAGGCTGCTAACATGACATATTCAGTTATCAAAAATGTCTTATTATTTTCCTAAGTTTTCATATTCATATTTTATCAACAAAACTGCACCTAACAATTCAATTAGTTTTGTCGTTAAAATATGTTCCTTCTTCTGTTTAGAAAAATATCTTTTTTTTTGTGATTGACATAAAAATTAATATTTGCAAAGATAAAAAATGTTCATTCTGATTTACTTGTTATGTTAGTCACAAAAATATAAAGAAAGTTGCATTCCTTCCAGAAAATCATATCTTTTTTACTTTTTTTTTCCCCTTGACGTCTTCAATGTGATGGTTACAGTTAGATAGATGTCATTGAACAAAAATAATTTTCTTTTTTTCTGTTAACAGTACATGTGACTAACATACCACTGCTTGTGACTAACATAACATGATTATTTATGAAGTAACTATCTTGAACAAACATTGAAATTATTTTGAGAAAAATAAATAAATATCTACTTAATTTCTCATTTATAAATAATTTTTCCACTTTATGTAAAAAATGTAATTTTTTTGAATTGGCAACACTCAATTATTTTGAGTTGAAGTGCTGAGCACATGTTCATCCCGCCATAACTAGTAGACACCGGTCTTGCCGAACATTTTTAGTTGACGGGTAGACCACCATGGATGAGATCTTGTCGGGCTGTGTTCTTCTTCCTCCTTTCCCAACAATGAAACCCAAATATTTTGTCTCTGTAATAGTTCTGCTCTACGTTGATAGTGAGGCCAACTCAAACAATCTGCTACGCGAGCTAGTAGAACAAGATGAGCGACAAAGTCGTGTAACAAAATTAACAGATCGTCTAAATATTTAAGAACGTTCTCATGAAGATCCGACGGGATGACTTTGCCCATTAGACGGCATATAGTTTGTTGGGCGTTGCATAGGCCGAATGGTATCACTGTGTACTGATAGAGAGGATGACCTGGGGCCGGATTCACTAACTCGGAGAGTTTGGGAGCTTTGGAGATGAGAATTTTCGTTTTCCCCCGTCAAAACTCCCTAACTCTCCATTCTAGATTCTCTAACATACTTGAGGAATTAAAGAAAACGTCAGAAGTATCGAAATATTGAAAGACGGATAGGATAACTCTTTGTGGGAGGGTCGTAGAGCATTGCGGTTTTTTCGTACGGATTAAGGGTCTAGAGTACAAAAATATAGGTGAACAATTTCTGAGGGAGGGGATTTTGGGGATTGGGTGGTACCCCCCCCCCCCCCCCCCCCCATTGGGGGTTCTCCAAAATACGTCATGTTTGGTATCAAATTAAAGAGGGAGAAACGGGTAATCGAGTGGCGTAGTTTTTTTTGATAATTTTAACTTCATAACTGACTTTTTACCGCCGAAAGACGGATTTTTTGCACGTGGGTCATATACACCCTAGTTCCTATATTTGCATATATTTCTTCCGTTCTTTGTTTCACATCCATTAGTGCTCTGTTCTGAACATTTTTCTCATAGAAAGTGAATTTCCACGACTTACCAGTTCTTCATAATGATGAGTTGAGTTTTTGTACCAGAAAACGGACATTTTTTCATCTTAAGAAGGACTGATTCAATTCTTTTGCAGTTATCTCCAAAACTATTTACCGGAGTTAAAAACTGATTACATATCTAATTAGGAGACAAAATGTAGCTGCGATTTCATCCTACTCTACAAGCTTTAACGTGCATATTTAAAATTTTTATAGCATCTCTTCTGTACTGGAAGATGACCAAATTGACCATATTCGCGTGAATTACAATTTTTATCGGGTACCTTGAGACACAAAAATCCTTATTTCTCTGTAAGTATTGCACGGATTTCCATAATTTGTTTTTGGAAACATAGCCAGGATATGCAGTGAATCCATAAATCAATTTGAAAATCCTAGGTACATTGGTACCTTCACAAAGGACAATAAAAGCAGCCAATACTGTCAGTGGAGAAATATTTTTCTTACTTCTCCACAACTAACACAGCCGAGAGTTTTGCCGAGTTGAATAGAGAGTTTGGTAAATCTCAATACAAATTCCACGAGTTACAGAATTCCGAGTGGAGAGTTAAGTGGCAAAAGAACTCTCATCTCCACAACTCTCCGAGTTAGTGAATCCGGCCCCTTGTACTGTAAAAGCGGTCTTTTCTCTGGAATCAGTGTCTAATGCTATCTGGCAGAAAGCGTCTTTGGGGTACAGGCTTGTCGACTCAGAAGCGAGTCTATCTGCGGCAGTGGATAGGTGCCCTTCTGAGTAATGGAGTTGACCTTCCTGGCGTTAAAACAAAATTTCTGTTTTATCGGAGTTGCATCGTTCGTCTCGATCTTGTGAGTGACAAGAGATGTCTTTCCTAAACCTAAAGAGGCGAAGGACGGAAAAATGTGTTTGGTGGCTTCGAGACGCTGATTGTCTGTCTTGAACAGAAGAACATGGCGGTCAGTGTCAGAGGCAGCTAATTGGCTTGGCATCACTTCCGCAACTATACCAAGAACATCTGGAGCCAACCTAAATAGACGCCGGAAGTCTATTCCCAGATATAGTGCTTGTGTGAGCACAGGAACCACGTGAAAACGCACGTTTTTGGTCTCACCACGGAAAATGATATCCAAGTCCGCGCATGTCCATGAACATCCATCATGGCACCATTATCTACCTGAACTTGCATGTGATAACTCCTCCATTTGACATCTGGGTCAGCTAGCTTCTCCAGAGCTCCCCAGCCTAGGATGCTGATAGTTGCACTATCAAGTAGCCCAGTCACAGTTCGCCCGAGTAACTATACTTCGGAATACAGCCGAATGTCATCTGGCATCGACACTGAAATTTGGGCCAATTTCTTTCGTTCACATCTAATTCGTCGGCAATACTCACGCCACCGAACAGTTGATTGTTTTTTTTTCATTTATAACTGCCTTGAGACCCTTGTTTTTTTTTTGTTCAAGCCATAAATGTGACTCTTTCATTTATTTTATTATTAATAGATTTTAAATTCATGGACATCAATCTGATTATTTAATCCTCTAGAATTTTCTGAAATTTGAGACCTAACAAAATCACTTTTGCGCACCTGAAAACGGTAGATTCACCCCATTTAATCAAAATGCAATCCCAATTACCTCATATAATTGAATTTTAAGTCCTAATTACCCCTTAATAAGTACCCTCTAAATGAACTTACCTAAAGACCTGAATCGCTTCGCCGCAACCGTAAAACGGTAGATTCACCTAAATTCATAAAAAAAAATTACTCCTAAATATTCCTATTACTCCGTATTACCCCTTTAATGATGAATTTTTCAGAGACCTAGTCACATTACTTTCTCGCATCCGAACACGGTAGATTTATCTCACTTCATTTAAATCCGATATTACTCTCTTAATACCCCCTAAACAAAATTTTTTTTGCCAGAAATGAGAATTTCCGAAGTCGGGACCTAGCTAGTTCGCTTTCTTGCATTTCATAAAAAGTATACACCTCTATTGAGGATTCTTAAAACTCAAGCGAAGAATTTTAACGAAAGTGAGAAATATTACTAGAAATTTTTGGAAGCTTTTCCATAAGAAATTTCAGCTTTTCGAAATTAACCGTTGTTTCACATTCACTTTCTAGCAACTAATTTCCACCAGCCCATTGATGATGTGAAATAGAATTAATCTTTTGTCATTAAAGCACATCAATGTCGTACTTTTATAATATATTTATTAATTTCGAACTCAAAATTGAATTTGTAGTGTTGCAGTTCCTCGGCATAAATAGCTACCTGAATATTTCGAATAACAACACCGACTTCATTGTCTAGACTAACGGCCTTTAGAATTGGAATGCTTTTACGACCTTTGAAATGTTTTCTTTCTTCTTTCGAGCGAAATTTAATTTGGAGGTCTACGTCTGCGGCACAGCTTTCAACAACTACTTATATGTAAATAAATCATATAGGTTGGGAGAAAAATGCGCCGTGAATATAAATGAAATTATATAACAACCGCGCCGCCGCCGGCCGGTTGCCCATTTCTCCTTACCTACTTACAATAATAATAAAGTTATTCCCAATTTAACGAGATTATAAAAATTGTATTCCGCATTAAGCACGTATTACCCTCAAGTAGTATTACTATGCAAATATTAAGTCTTGCCTTCAACCTAGATAGCAGAAAATATAGACAAAATTCGGAGGTGAACCGTTGCAATATTGCTAACGAATTTTTATGAACTGTAGAGAAGGACGCAATATAACTACCACTTATGAACGTTATATAAAACCACGTCAATGGTTTTTGGTGTCAACGATTTTGACATCATTCAGATACGGACTTAGTCGAGGTTCAAGTTTTGTTTTTTGATGTATTAATGGCAAATAACGTGTTTTGATAATTTTTTGATTATGATGCGACCTTTATAGTTGAATTGAAAAAACAAAAACGTTGTCCTGTTAACGACCTTAAAACCGTAATTGATATTTAAATTTATTATGATGAGCCTAAATTCTTTTCCTTCATACAATTTTGATTAGGGTATAAGCGGGTTATTACCCGGATCATGTGACAAAATCGGCGCTATTCTGGACTGGTAGTAAATAAAATGACAACAAATATTGTTTACATTTCTTGTCACGATACACATCATAAGCCAGGTGACCAATCTGACTATTTTATAACTACGCACACAGATCGCTGATGGTGACCCAGACTGATATTTTATTCGTTTACGATGTGATTCATCTTCTTAAGACTAAAAAAATATTTTTATAGGGTTACAGGGTGATTATAAAATGATCATGTAAACCAATTTGACTAGGAACGACAGTTAAGTAGGCGTTGCCAACAGCTTGAATATGTACAAGGCTACGAGTAAGTAACTAATGGAGAGACCCATTAAAAATTTTCATGCCAATCCTAAAGGTGAGTAAGTTTATACGCACCCTATAAAAAATACGCATTTCAGGCGGAGGGAAAAACATTTATACAAGGGACTTTTGGCGCGGTTTTTGAAAGTATGATGCAAATTTGTATACCATCGCTAGTAATATAAAATAACCTTTGGAGGTTCCCGGTTCCCCAATAGGTTTATTGCCCAATAACTTACATTAAAATTTAATTTTTTGTTAAATCTATTTTATATCAAGAAAATATATTAAAACTTAAGTACTTTAATCAAAGTAGAAATATTTACCAATATTTTAATCCCCATTTTATTATTAAAAAGATAAAAATAAAATATTACTAAATTTCTACATAAAGGAATGTAAATATTTTTTTTTACCCTCTTCCAATTTTAATTTGACTTACGGCTTTTGTGCTAGGGTACATCTCATTTCTGACCATAAACAAAAGTGACATCTAGACTTAGGGCAAGGTATATAGAATACAACGTATTCCCATTACGAACCATGTTCCCCTATTAGGTGACGTAATATTGTGAAATGTATATGAAAGTACGCCACAGAGAATACAATACTCTCCCTCCTCTCTGTCTTTCCTATAAAAATGTATATACATTGGTTACAGAATTACGTCACAGGCTATCAGCTGCAATGTGTCAAAATTTAATGGGAATACCTTATCTTCTAATATCTTGGACCTAGGGTACATGTAGACAGAAATGTAACCATTTGCTAGAAAGTGAAAAAAAATACCATCATCAAGTATTTGGCATATATGGCCTCTCCTTTAGTTTACAAGGTGCTAGCAGTTTTTCAGCCAGTTGTACAAGTAGATTTTTTTTCGGGCGTAAACCCGTTAAAATTTTTTAAAATGTAGCCCACTTGACAGAAACATGTTAATGTCTAGTTCCAATTGCAAAGATTAAAGCCTTTTAGACACCATCTAAAACAGAAAAGAGTGCACATTGACCTTTTCCTGTAGAGAAAAAGCTTTCAACGACGACGTTCTTATTCTTTAAAATGTTATAACTTTATTTCTCACCACAGTTTTCAGACTTTAAGAAAATTTATTTGAAGGCTACAACTCAGCACTCTTACCAATCGAAAGATATCTCAGGGCGCAGTTTTTGGCTAGCTCTTATTCAATCACTTCTCGTCAAATCGACCACCAAAATATGTATTTCAACTTTACGAATGTGGATTAAATCATGCCCCTTCTATAAAGATAGGAGACAAACAAATTTTAAATCTCGGTGCACACTTGAACGCCGCTCTAGAAGGAGGTGATGCAGCCACAAAGTTTGAATGTGCAAATGCAATCAATAAGGGAAAAGGGAATTTACTTAGTGATAGAGTTGAGGAAAAGCTCTAGGTTCTATAAAGAAAAAACTTAAAGATAAAGATTTAATTCTAAGTAAGGCTGATAAGGGCAATGCTATTACCATTTTACGTAAAGAGGGTTATTTGGATAAAGTTTATCAGTGCCTTGACACGATGAAGGTTAGGGAGATAAAGTCTGATCCAACAGCAAGATTCAACCGAGGAATCATTAGTGCAATATACAACGCAGATCTTTTTTTTGATGCCAGAGAAAAGTTTTTATTGAAAAATAGTAATCCATCGGTACCAGCCTTATATATGGTTTACCAAAGTTGCACAAAGAAAATACACCGATCCGCCCTGTTGTCTCTGTATGCAGTGCTCCATCTCAATACTTATGTAAAAAGTTAAGCAGAATAGTGCCTGTTATGATCAATTTTAAAGGCAAATTTTCAATTAAGAGCTCTCTTGAATTAATCAATAAAATTAAAGATCTTAAGTTACCATCTAATGCTAAGTTGGTTTCTTTTGACGTTTGTAGTCTTTTCCTTCGATTCCAATTGAGAAATTGACGAACATCTTAAAAGATAGAATCTTTATCGAAATTTCTAATCCGGTTAGTGCCTCACAGCTATTCGATTTAATAAATTTATGTATAAAACAAAATTATTTCTCATTTGATGATAAATTTTATGAACAGAGTGATGGTTTAGCTATGGGCTCTCATTCTCACCCTTTTGTGCAGATTTTTTCATGGACTACTTTGAGGAGCTAATGTTTTCCTCAAATAATCAGCAAACGAAACACATTTTCAGATGGTATCGTTATGTTAACGATATTTTTTGCATCTGGACTGGTTCTGATAAACAACTTTCGTTGTTTTTACATTCGTTTCTAAACAAAATAGATAGCAATATTCAATTTACTGTGGAAGTTGGCAATAAAATTTTGAATTTTCTTGACCTGTCTATTAAGATAGAAAATGACCATAGCTTGAGTTTCGATATCTTTAGAAAAGATACATTTTCTGACGCGGTTATTCCTAGTCATTCTTGCCATCCATGGAATACAAAAATTGCAGTTTTTCATTCCTTAATAAATAAACTATTAAATGTTCCCTTAAAAAATCATGACTTTAAGAAAGAATTAAATTTTATAAAAATTATTGCAAGATACTAAAATTATTTATAAATTGCTAAATAAAAAACAACGAAAGATGGTTTTAAATGAAGTGTTTCCAATATTTGAGGAAATGGATGGGAAGGGGTGGAGAAAAATCCCATACATTCAAAATATCTCATCAAATTTATTACTACCTTTAAGGAAAGAAAGTATCAAACCAGCATTTTTTAATGGCAGAAATTTAAAAAACTTATTGGTTAATAATAAAATCGGGAATAAAAAAGATATTTTAAAATCAAATTGAGTCTATAAGATAAGCTGTGAGGACT
The DNA here is from genome assembly GCA_963930735.1 of Dioctria linearis. Taxonomy (NCBI): domain Eukaryota; kingdom Metazoa; phylum Arthropoda; class Insecta; order Diptera; family Asilidae; genus Dioctria; species Dioctria linearis. The sequence goes on along the minus strand of OZ005740.1, from coordinate 2,718,736 downwards.
GTCCGGGTATATATATATAGGAAAGACTAAGCGTTCTTTGAAACATCGTTCTTTGGAGAGCATATCAGCTCTGCCAGATTAAATAAACCTACATTCTGGTTTGGCAAAACACTTGACTGACACAGGACACAAGTCCAAGATAGAAATTGTTGCATAGATTGCGCGGCGGACATGTACTAGATAAGTACGAAATTTATGAAATTAAAAAATCAAAACTTAACGGCGGAATCTTGCTGAACGATCAAATAGATTTTACAAATAAAAGTCCTTTACTTGAACCAGATCTTATGAATTGTAATTATGTATTTTGCTATGTATTTATTTATTTATTTGTTTGTTACTGTACAGTAGTTTGATCTTTATTTAGGTATTTACCTATTCATGTATTTATTTGCTTATTTAATTGTATACGTTAGTTCGTTAGTTTGTCCCTTACATACACGTTTTTACTTTGTTACGTTCCATTACGCTAGCTTTTAGGACACAGCTGATACTTCCCTATGAAGTTTGTACATATAGACTCAGTTTAGTGTAGTAGCTCTAAGGATGCCCTAAGAAGGGGAAACTCGTCAGTTTTGTTCGTTTAACAAACTAATAATTTAATAAAAAAAATTTGTGGAAATAGAAACAAGTGTTTAGAAAAATGTTTACGATAGTTCTTTTATATGCACACTGAACCGCTGCATGCGTCGTATTGTAAAACTGGATGGATGCCTATACTATAAGGAATGATTAACAAACAAAAAACACATTTCCAACTCTGAAATGATCTATATTTTTAGACCATATCTAACTGCTCGGACAGACATGGCAATTAAGCAACACATACTCGAATATTAATACATGGAGTTATGGAGAATTTTAGAATGTATGTTAACGGATTAGCTATTTTATAAAATATTTTTTAAATTTAATATGCTCCGCTTATAGTGATTGTTATATTATCTTGTGTTGCGCCGTTGATTTGAGTTCATATTCAAAGACACCAAGTTCCAGTAAATTCGCTTTTAACTTCACACTAATCCCATAAACAACTGCTTTCAGTAATAATTCTCAGTTAGTGCTCACAGATTCTATGATACTAACGCTAAAGCCGTTTGGTAATAGGACGTTTTCAATAAAGACGTATTACAGAAAGTTCATTTCACAAAATGACCTGCTACAAAAACAATCTTTCTCAACTGAGATCAAAGACAAAAAAGTCGTTTTCCAACAAGTTCTTTTCCAAAACGACATTTGGCAAATATTGTGTCTACATATGGAAAATATATTGCTTGAAATGGGGCACCGCGCTTCATTTCATGGCACATATTTGACATTTGTATAAGTTATGATTTCGTTCTGGAATTACTTATCTTGAAATTTAAATTCAAATTCGTGTAAATCATAATTTTATTTTTAAAAGTCCATACGTAAGAATTTGCTTAATAATTATAGAAATATAATATATGTCATTACTATCTAAGACCTACTTATTTAAAACTTTTAGCTACAGAAAATAAAAAACCATATTCTTCTTTTTTATTTATTTTCAAACTGGAGTTCGACCACACTGAACCTTTTCAATTTCACCTTCGACGAAAGCAATTCCTTTTTTTTTTAATTCTGTACGGTATATTTCATAATTAATTTTTTATGTTTTGGGAAATATCCATTTGGTAATGATATTTTGGTAAAGATCTTCATTTAGCAATCATCCATTTGAGAAATGACTAGATTCGGAAAACAAACTTTGGGGAAGCATAGCTTTTGAACAAACATCTTTAGGCCAAATTTCTGTGTGGGATATTAGGAATTAAGTAAAATGGGATGCTCATGTACCTACTCAACATTCAAACGCAAAAGCCTAATAATATTAAATTAGTAGAAAAAAATTTGAAAGCCAGTTATAAAAATGACGTATAAAAATGCCACATTGATTTTGGACATGTTCTATACTTACTCAAATGAAATTCACATAAATTTAAACTAGACAATAATTTATTTCTTAAAATAGAAAAAAAACTGTAGAGTACAAAAGTAAATAACAAAAATGAATTTAAACTATTTTTGGGATAAGAATCAACATCTGCTTCTATACAATGAAATACTTGACATGACTTGTACTGATGCGTTTATACTATGGCATGTAAGACAAAAACTATGAGGTGACTTAATAACATATTTGTGCACACATTTCCGGAGAACTAATTGGTATAAACTTAGCAGTGCTGGAACTTAATATCTTAATGGACATAAGTAAAACATTCCAGCCATAATGCATCGGTTAAATCCAGCTCCGTCCTCTATCAAAATTAATAAATACGTTCTACCGCCAAGACTATGGGAAACTTAAATTTGTTCTCCTCTGAGCTTAAAGTAAAATAACTTATGACCTATCTATACCTTGCATAACATCATTAAAACTAAAAATCTTTGCAAAAAAAAAAGGATTTTTTAAGGCGCAGTGTTAATAATAATCCTACATTTATTTTTTCACTATCTACAAAATTATTTTTCAATAGGATTTGATAAGTCTTGGCGGTATGGTACCGTAGGAAAATATGATTGAAACATCACACCGCTTATATGCAGCTTTGTGTAGATAGTGGGAGAAGCTTAACTTAAGTGCGCTAAGCTGACCTTGTTCCACTTGAGATTACAAAGTTTGTCTATATAAGTTGAGGGTCGACTTAAGAATAATCTAAATATTTCTGACAAAAGTATCACGGAAAATAATACTTTTCAGGCTCACATTATCTATTTAGTATAGTTTAACTATATGTAAATATCCTTAAAAGTCTAAAGTCGTAAGTTTCTAAATTTAAGTCTTATGGAACTATAATTTTGTGTCATTGCTTTTTTCTTCTTTAGCGTAGTTCCATTTTTGAATTTCTCCTGAGCCAAAAAGCAAGAAGAATAGTGCTGGTAGAATGTAAACGGTGCCGCCAATAAAGAAAACATTACGCCATTCATCTATGGAACTCTAAAAAGGGTAAAGTGATTTAGACTAAAAATCAAGACAACAAAATTTTTATAAGTATATACACTGTCTGCTGTAAAATATGCCACTATCATAGGTGAAAAAATTCCTGGTAACGTTCCGAAAAAATTTATTATGCCATATAAAGTGCCAGCATAGTTCGGTGCTAAATCCTGAGAGTTTTGAAGATTTGTCAGTGTAGCAGCACCATTAAATCCAAGTGACAGCGTCATAATGCCAACACACACATAAGGATCCTTGTTAAAAAACGCGAGCAGAAATAATAAGCCTCCAGGAATAATGTGGGCTGTAAGATGAAAAATTATTCGTAAAAATTAGGTAGAAGATACCGGACAAGAGTATCCCCTATACTTACAAAATAAGCAAAAACATTTTCGAATTTTTGTTACTGATAACAAATCTCGCTTCCGTATGGCATCCCCAATAGCGCCAAAAATGAAAGCTGTAATTAAACGGGCGAGATAAGGTAAACTCGAGAGGAATCCTGATGATTTCAAATCAAATTTTAGTGCCTGCATAAAAGAATTATTATTAGAGAAATTATCTGAGGCGTCTTTTAGCTGTCTGAATAAATTTTATAGGTGCGAAATAGTACTTCATTCATGAATTTCGGTGCAGCAGTTAATAAGAAGAAAAGTCCCCACATGCTACCAAAGTGCAGGAATAGAAGTGCCCAAAAAGGTCCTGATTTCAGAAGACTCACCAATGGTGGCCATTTCTGAAAAAAAGGATAATTAAAATAATAAAAGAAATTGTAACAATTTTCGATTATCTCATACAGACTGAAGGAGAGGTGTTAGGTTTTAGTAAGGGTCCAATCTCATTTGAACTATGTAGATTGAAACCTTTGATATTTGTGAAGAGCTAACTTTGCTTTATTCATGCAACATAGTTTTATAAAAAAAACCCACAGACGATCTTCAATTGGCATAATGCTGTTGGTCGGTCTTGCCGGATCTGAACTTCGCTAGTTCTGAAAGAGTTTTCACTCAATTCGATTCCTATCAAAGCTGTTTAACATATTAGAGTGGATTTTCTGCTTCTTCTGTTACGCTACAGTATAAGAATAAAGTTTATAATTTGGTTGGGTCATTAGATTAATTACGTCGACATTATCCAGATTATTTGAATCATAGTTAATAGTGGATGTGGTATGTGGGTTGAAGTGATTGAATAAACTTCCATTATGTAAAACTCAGCTCTATAAACTCGGTAAGTAAATAACAAAATTGCTGTTCAATTTACTTGAAAAAATTCATGTAAAGCCAACTGCAGTACTTAAACATTCTTCAGGTTTGCGAGTTATGAAAATAGTAAAAAGGAACAAAAAGAAGATTATTATTGACAATTCAGGTTGTGATTTTTAGTAATTTCAAAAAAATTTCAAGTCAAGTAATTGGAATTAATTCAACCAAAAACCCTACTTGAGTTTCAAGTGGATTTCAAGTCAAGTACTCAAGTATTCATGTACTGAGTGTTACTTATATACTAGGCGAAAGTCGAGAATTACTCCAAGCTTTTCTCCTTGAAGAAGAAGAACGTTGAAGGACCACTGAATAATTCCTCCATATCACTTTCGATTAATGACTTTCACACCTCCTTTTGTGCTGGAGTGCTTTCCCTAGAACTATTATGTTTCTTTTTTATATATAACATCTTCCAATTTTTTTTTCAGTCTTACGTTAAATACTTTAGTCATGAAGGCTATGAACGACTGTATCCTGTATATAATATTTACATAAAATTTTACTAACCTTTGCCCCAGATAAAACACCCGAAAGTGAGCCTTCAATAAATTTCTTCTCATCTTCGGAGATCCATTTATGCTCCGACGGTCGATTAGCGACTAAAATAAACCACAACGCAGTAACCACAGCAGCAATAATTGCAAATATATAAAACGCTATTTGCCAGCCACAATTCTGAATTATTAAACCGGATAAGGGCCATGCAATTACAGTTCCAAAAGTGCCTCCCATTAATGATGCCACGAATTTTCCTTTTTCATCGGGTGGAGCCCATCTTGAAACTAAATAATGGCAACATGGATACAATGTTCCCTGCAAAAAAAAAAATTATTATGTTTAAAGCAACTCCGTTCATCGTAAAAATTTATATAAAAAAGTCACTTACGGACACAAATCCAATTAATAAACGGCACGCAAATATAACCCAGAAATGCATTGATGCAAACCAAGGAGATAGAGCTGTTAGAATGGATGCAAGCAGCATACAATATCCAGCTGTTTCTTTCCCACCAAAATTTTCAGCTAAGACTCCTCCAAAAAGACATAGAAGCATGTATCCCCAAAAATATGAGCCAAGTAATAGTCCTTGTTCGAATTGACTCCATTTGTACCGTGGTCCAGTCTATATATAAAAAAAAACAAACAAAATGGTCCAATTAGACTCTGAAATCGAAAGTGAGGTGATTTTTTTTCGCCATTCTTACATCATCCAATATTGTGGTGTTATTAGCATTTGTCGGATACGTCATGGCGATTATGTTGATAGAAAGATTAACTCGCATCATATAGCCTGTAAAGCATGCCATAAACATCATAACAGCGATACCAAATCGAGTTGGTGGTTTTGCTGTAAAGATAAAGAATTTTTTAATTACAATAACAAAAATGCATGAATTCCGCGCTATCTTATTTGAGTCTGTAACTCGCCTATCTACTGTTCGTCTTCATTGAAATGCAAATAGAAAATTCGAAAACATTTACAACAGCTGATCTGTTTATTTTAGTTTCTGAGGGTCTACATACATATTTTTGAATCATTTTCGTGTTGGGATCATTCAACGAAAAGTAATACTATGTACCTCGAATCGTAAAAATGGATACCATTAAGGTGTTATGCCTATACCAAAAATGTGTGCTTATAGTTTCAAGTCAAAAACTAAATATTGAAAAAGTCATAAATTGTGCAGCAATGCAATTAAGAGCAATTGCGGAAAATAAAATTCTAAGAAAAAAAAAGTGCGAGTACGTTCCTGGCATATTGATTGCTAAGGAATAATATTGTTTGCTTATATAATTATCTTTTAAAGGTTATTGGGCGCAATCCGACCCACTTTGCGAGGAATCGCGGACATCACTCAAAATAGTTTTAAATTAAATAGATTTTACTAACTTTTAATGGTAATTAGTAATTTAATTGAAAATTGGTGGGAAAAAAAAGTTATTGCTTATTTAAAAAATATTTAATCTGAGTAATATTTTGTCTGTTATAAGACTAAATATTTAGATACCATATTATTTTTTACGGACGTTAAGTACACACATTAATACTAGCTCTCTTTCGCACATTAGTCCTGGAACTGGTTCTGACCCGCCCCCTGTGCAGTCCTTCGTCATCTGCCGTTGGGATCTTTGCGTTATCGTGTTTTCCAAGTTTCATTATCTATTATTCGACTCGTGCGTGTTTCCTGGACCGTTATTAGCTTTTGGATTGGGTTCTTGTCAGGGACCGAAAATAACTGGTATTTTGAAAATTTGAAACAAAAAAAGTAAATCCAGCGCTACATGGATGACAAGCTATCGAGGATTACTACTGTCTCTGTATACATGGCCGCCACACTGTCGGGAGCTGCACGCATATCGCCAGTATAGTATATTTTCTGTCTTGATCCACACATCAAAAAACTATGAACGCGCCCCGCCTGCTTTCCTGGATCATGTAATAATTGATTTTGATCAAGCTGAATAAAGAATTATAAAAGTAATTGGCTTATTTTTTCACCACTTATTTAGATGAAAGTGAATACTTAGATAAATATTTGTATTGGAATTAGAAGAGTCGCAGCAATATCATAATTATAAACATAAAATAGTAGCAGTTTCATAGATTTCGAAATTATATGGATTCTTATGCATTTCTAAGTATTTTTTATACATTTATAAAATTTATTAACGGAAAATTAAAAAGCTCTATACAAGCCAAAACACAAATATGTTGACATCTCACAAGTTCCACACAAGCTGATGATATTTATCAAAAATCAAATCAGAGACTTTCTTGCGCATTTAAAATATATTGTCCTTAATGTGTGGTCCTAACTTCCTTGTTAGGATTAGTGGCAGGGTAGATTTTACACTCAGGCTTTTTATTTTGGCCTTGATTTCACAATTGTCTTTTTTTTGTCTTTTTTTGTTACATATATTGAATAAAAACTTTTATGTTTGCTTTGTTTTTTGTTGGTTATTACAGCTTCGCGCGCGACACTAAGCTGTTTCCGTGGCGGTTTGACGATATTTAATGGCTGGTACATACTTAAATAAAAGATGCATCAACTGCAGAAAATTCTCTCAACTTGACTATTTCTCAGGTTCCACTTCGCTGAAAAGTTGAAGTGCGTGGAAATCGTTTTCGTACTGGCGCAAGTAAATCGTTTTCGTACTGGCGCAAGTAAATCGTTTTCGTACTGGCGCAAGTAAATCGGTGCGTATGTCAAGACGAGGTTAGGGACTGAAAACTAGGTTATTTGAGACAGTAACTTCGCTTGTGAAAACTACATATGCTTAAGGCTGGAGTGTGGGATGTTTTTTTTGCTGTTTCTGGTTTCTGCTTCCGAATCAACGAAGTTCGATCTGGATTTGTTCTTTCGGAATGAAAGAGAACTTGACAAGGAACACAAACAAAAATTATATCTTTCCGATATATCGATACAAAATTTCCAGGATTTTATGCAAAAATATCGATAATTGGAATATATCGATACACTTTGCCCATCTCTAGAAAAAGGTCTTCAGATGCTGTGCTGTGTATCTACATAAATAATTTATATTTTTATTCAAAAAATATTTGAATATAACTTCAAAATGTACTTTGTCAAATGCATGCAATTTTTGCTTCAAAATGTTTTCACGGTTTTTAAAAATAAATTCACAAAAATAGACGTTTGTTGACCTTGCAGGTAGGCATCCCTTTAACTTTGAATTGTCATATCCAACTGACCGCATTTCCCGAGGCTGTCAGTTTTCTTAATCATCACTGATCTGACGAAAGGGACGAAAATTTGTATATAATATCTTTGGACATACTAAAACTGTGCACATTGCAATAGATCTGAAATTAAAGACATTTTTATTGCCTTTCAAATAAGCTGAGAATCCTTCCAAGTTAATTTGATATGTTTTTAATTCAAGGGGTTTTTATACCCTAGATGAAATCTATAGGGGTATACTAAGTTTGTCATTCCGTTTGTAACACCTCGAAATAATGATGGTAGAGCAAAATGAATTGGACACCCACGCATATTAAAAGTTATTTTGATTTTTGCATATCCGTCCGTCCGTCCGTCTGTGCGCACGTACTTTAAACAAAAAGTAAAATTAATGAGACAAATCGGGCAACTCCTTCGTGGGGTTGCCATACAAAAATGTCGTTTCCAGGATATATTTGGACACTACCTGAAAACACGTCGACATAGAAAGCTGAAATTTGGTACACTGTATTTTCATACTAATAGCAAATAAAAATGGGCTAAATCGGGTAACCCCTTCTTGGTATTGCCATATAATAATTTTGGTTTTTTACATATACTTTGAAAACGATCAGTCCTAGACATTTTTATTGTACTAAAAACTTCTTCAGAATAAGAAATCCTATAAAATTGGTTATAATCATTTTTTCTGTCCGACGAGCCGTTCTAGAAATATATGCGAGAAACCAATGCAAAAAATCAAAATTGCTCAAATGGGTGACCATACGAAATTTCATACGTGCATTCATCTAGGGTATCATAAGAATTGGTCTTAGACCAATTCTAGCGTTTTCACTTGTTTTTTTTTTGCAAATTAGTTCTTTTTTCGAAAGAAGTATATTTTGTTAAAGGAAACCGTTATTAGGGTTGATGGTCCTTTCGTCCCTAAATATAAAAAAATTACTACTTTAATTACGTTGTATGTAAATGCAATCGTTCGATATGCATTAAGCCGCTGCTAGCGACCACTCAAAATTCGCAAAAGGTTAATGAAACTTTGCGCAAGTGTCCAGTTTGAATCAGTTCTGAAACTAGTTTACAATTTTTCTGCGCAACGATATTGATACGTCTTTTTTCATTATTTATCTTCAATTTCTGAGCAGAGGAAAAAAACGCACGGGACCTGCTTACTTCGCCATCTTCTTGCTTGATCAGTTTTTTGAAAAAAATATTTTCTTGATATTCTCTTTAAGCGCATATGCGCAGTATGCATGGCACGGCACCGTGTTTCTTATGTAATTTTATTGTGTACTAACTAATTTATGTAAAATAGTTATTTTTAGAGCTGGATACACGTTTTTCTGGCTCAGGTGAGCGAAATCACGTTTTGTTCTCGCTGCAACCAATTCGATGGTTTTATAGGAGGCGAATGAACTTGTTGGAAGCGCTGAAACGCCGCCCGGTGTGTTACATTCAGAATGACCTTGACACTCACGCAAGATAAAATGAATAGTTTCAGTCTACATATATCCTCCAGAGAGGTGTTATGTTAGATACTCACTGAAGAATGAAAAAAATTCGTAGTAAGAGGGGAATTAGATAGCTTAGATTGTTTGTTCGAGGTCGACATTTCTTCTATATATAGATGCATACCTGGCGTTATGGAACTATGATTTAGCATATTATTCCATGTCTATAATAATTCGAAATTCATGTTACGTCTATGTAGTAGCTACATGTAAGCATCTACACGCACAATTGCATGCCGACCTAATGAGAAAGCGATAATTGAATGCCGACATTGAGAAATGCATCTGTTGACGATATCTAATCCGGTGTGCTTGCTTTTTTCACTGTTTGAGATAAGACGCAGATAGAAAAAAGTTAAATCAGCCAGATCCTAAATTGCTAGTTTAATATAAAATTTAATATGCATGTCAATAGAAGTATAGAATAACTCCAAAAAATTCCTTACATACCTCTATGACTAACTACTCTGGATGCTACAGATACATATTTGGTGAAACAGATAAAAAAACACTTTAAAGATCAATTCATCTTTATGAAAGAAATTGCAAAAAAAAAGAGATTCCGTGAATTAAACAAACAAAATCGATGTCAAGATTCCATTTATGATATTTATGACATGGATTCAAGGCCCATCTGAGGTGAGCTTTCAATAATAATTACAAGTTTAAACCTTAAACTCTGAGCATAATTTTAGAGGCTAAGAAATTCGTTACAGTTGTGAACTTTAGTTGAAATTGAAACCCAACGCTTATTATTAGATACCATAGGCGCTTTATTGCTCTGTCGACAAGCTCAACCGAAATAATTTAATAAGGATGAAAATAAAACCAATTTCAGTCCAAATTAATGTACAAGAACGAGAGCCCCAATCCATCTAATTTCTACTTTGTATCCACTTCTTCGTTATCGTCCATTGTCCATATCCCTTTCCTACCTGGAAGTCCATCAGCATCCAAATTTCAGAATTTTGTATTTATCTTTTATCTTTTGAAAATGACGTTTCGTCATAATATCATGTAGTTTTTAACTCCCTCTAGCATTTCTTGTAGAGCACATTGTGGAGCATTTTTGAATCAAGTTCATTTTATTGAAAAGTGTTCGCACCCAAAGCGGACAAGGTTAAATTTTAAGTTTTAATGTATGTTTGTCCTACATATGTATTTAAAAGGGAACAAAGTTTGAAGTTTCTTATTGAAAAAGCTAATGGTGTTTACCAGAACATAATTAAAAATCTGCAGTAATCGAAATTTTGTGCCACAATAAAAGCAACCTTCTGAAAATCTTGTAACTGATAACTTTCCTATGATGGATTTCTATGGACTTACAACAGCCCTGCACTGATTTAGATATTCAAAATTCAACCGGCTTTTTAAAATTGTTAGAGTGAAAAATTAGTGTTGTAATTTTTCAAGGTTTTTCAATTACCTATATAACTCGAGGATTAAAGTTAGACCTAGACGTATGACCACTTAATTTTTTTTTGATTGCATATTAAAAATAGGTGAAGGACTCAATCATCATTGGCTTTGATCTGCTCTTAACCTCGATTTTTCGAATTTTAAAATAAGTAGGTACCTCAAATTTTCCCAGTTCAGTAATTATCTAAAAAATTTTATCAGAGTACTCTTAGTAATTTCTTATACATATTCCAATATTTATTATGAATTTATAACTATCGATCAGAAATAATGCGAATATAAGTGGCAAAATTTTAATTATGAAACGATTCAATACCAAAAGCACAGTCAGAAACAGACTCTTAAAAATATATTTTACCAATTTACATAAATTTAATGGGAAAGCGACATTTTTTTTAAAAATTTACTTACATAAAACACGAAATTTTTCCCACTTAATAAAAACCATGGTGGCCCGTTGTCAATAAAATTTCTTCAGATTTACTCAAAGATTAACAGTCGTAGCTTGGCTGGCCTTCTTCAATATAAAGTCCGACAGATGATGACGATGATGAATACGAAATTGCACAAATCCTACGTGTAATTTGATGCTCGGAAGACTGACGGAAGGAAATTGACGCTGAAAATACGAAAAATAAAAAAAAATGTTAAAAATGTAAATTCAATTAGTTTTCACTATTTAATCACACGCTACTACACACTACAGTCTAAATTTATGATAATTTATCTACATAAGAAAATACGCGAAACTAAGAAAAATAATTAAAAAAATACAAACAGTTGGAAAGTTGGAAACTGCAGTTGTTGGGTGGCTACGAAATAAGAAGAGAAATTTTAACTGAAACAAATAGAGCTCAGCGGGTCGAGGGATTTTCAGTTTACCCAAATGTTTTAGAGTTATTATCGTTGAAATTAAAATGTTTGAGGATGATATATGATATATATGATATATATATGATATATGTATGTGCATAAGTAGGTATAAGTAAAAATTCTAAATTCTTGGTAACTACTACCGACTAATCCTGTATCCAATATCACTTTTAACCTATCTAATTTCGTGTAAATTATCAACAATTACAGGCATAATATGGACGTTAAAATTCGCCACCATTAATACAAGAATCTTACTATTATAAAATACACAACAGGCATTCGACCTGGATTTAAAACATTATCAAACACCGTCAAAAATATTTATACCACCCACCGCTAATACTTATTTCTTAAAATTTATTGTGCGATACGCATGAAGATTTCAAATCGACTTCAGTTTAGTAGCTCTATTCAAAAAGAATGTTAAAACTCTTATTCATGAAAAAATCAATTGCTTATATCTGAAATCATTATAGTTATTTGCAAGTATAACTGTCATGTACAAGTGTTTATCAAAACAAGCTTAAATCTTTTTATTAAAATACCCTGCAGATACGACATATGTACCTATATATATGGAGACATACCATATGTGACTCGATTCGGTTATTTGTTTTCTTAGTTAATTTTACACAAACAAATATCTTTCTATCTATCGATATATGTATGTAGTTCTATGTGGGTTTCCAAGCCCAATACTACCTTGAGATCATGCTTTAATGAATTTTTCCGAGACCTAGTTACATTACTTTCTCGCATCCGAACACGGTAGATTTATCTTACTTCATTTAAATCCGATATCACCCTCTTACCTACTTACAATAAAAATAAAGTTATTCCCAATTTAACGAGGTTATAAGAATGGTATTCCGTATTAAGCACGTATTTCGCTCAAGTAGTATTACTATGCAAATATTAAGTCTTGCCTTCAACCTAGATAACAGAAAATATAGACAAAATTCGGAGGTGAAGTGAACCGTTGCAATATTGCTAACGAATTTTTATGAACTGTAGAGAAGGACGCAATATAACTACCACTTATGAAAGTTACATAAAACTACGTCAATGATTTTTGGTGTCAACGATTTTGACGTCATTCGGATACGGACTTAGTCGAGGCTCACGTTTTCTTTTTGTTTTTGTTTGTATTAATGACAAATAACGTGTTTTGATAATTCTTTGACTATGATGCGACCTTTATAGTTGAATTGAAAAAAAAACAAAAATGTTGTCCTGTTAACGACCTTAAAGCAGTAATTGATATTTAAATTTATTATGAAGAGCATCAATTCCTTCCCTGCATACACAATGTTGATTAGGTTATAAACTAAGTTTATAAGCACGGCATTGCCCGTATTATGTAATGCATTTGACAGAATCGCGGTTATCTGAACGAAGGCCTTAAGTGTGAATGCGCTTAAATAAAATATTAAAAATAAATGAAATATTGTTTACGTTTCTTGTCGCGATACACATTATAAGCCAGGTGACTGTTCTATAACTACGCACACAGCCCACTGAAGGTAACACAGACTGTATTCCATTCGTTTTTCGATGTGATTCCTCTTCTTAAGACTGAAAAAATATTCTTAATTTTCAGAGTAAAAATCTGCATGATGAAAGATGAGGACAACGTAGAACACTTTTGTGCTCTGTAAATAAAATTTTTCACTTTACGCATAATATCAAAATGTTAATAACTTTTGAATGGAAAAAGATATTGAAGTAATTCTTTCTATAATTTAAAGGACTGTTAACGGGACATATTTTAGAAGGGATTTATATTGTTGGTGTAAGAATTTTATGGGATAAAGGGTAACACTACAAATTTATATGTATTTTTTTCTCAAAAATAACTTGACCTCTAATGACGAAAAAAATTTCTCGTCCCGAAACCCAATGACATTCCTCATATTTAACACTTTCACAATATTATGGGCATTAATTACAAATTTAAATAGGTAGAAAAAACACTATGCATTTTGAAATATTCATCAAGGTTAAAGGATATATTTATTATCCTTAATTTTTTCTTCTTCTTAAGGGTATCCTTTTTATAATTTTTCGTGAAAGATTCTTTTTTAAAATATGCTAAAAATCATGTCTCTGTAATAATTAGAACCAAAGTTATGATTTTTTTAATATAACTCGGCAAACAAAATATCGAGCTATAAAGTCCTTCAATTCAGGCAGCATGCATTGCAGGACTAAAAAGAAATGCGTTGTATTCCTATCTCATTACTACTTACCTTTCAGCAAAATAAGAACGAAATTGGTGATGGTCGGGTTGAAATTCAATTCATTTCCTGCAGAATGACCCTATAGAAATAGCTTTCAACTCCATTTGGAAAGCTGGCCTCATCTTTAAAATGTCATAATTTTATTTCTCACCACATCTGACAATATCTTTCTTAAGAAAATTCATTTGAAAGCTACAACTCAGCACTCTTACATATCGAGGCAAAGGTACCTCAGGGTGCAGTTTTTGGCTCGCTCTTATCAAAACAATAGCCAAAATATATATTTGAACTTTACGATAATTGTATTGTAGTCAGCCGGTTCTCGGGAGTGATTGTTGCAGAAGATTTCAAAATTGATGTCAGTACTGACTCACATCACGGCAGTTGCCTTTGGGACCTACTGGATGAGGCTGAGGTCACTTTGGTCAGTGATGCACCTACTCGTCATGGAGCATCATCGGTCACTCTCTTGATCTCTTGATTGATCGAGGCTTCGCATGGGCAGTAGAACATTGTGTCAAAGCTCACATTAGAGAAAACTCCTTAAGAGACTTTGAGGGTGGCGTCGACTGGCGCAAAATCAGTCAAATGGGGCTTGGAACTAAAGGCAAAACCCATTCCAGCATCTACCCCGAAAAATTTGCCGATCATTTATGTCCATTTCAACCCCTCACCGCCCCCTCAGTAACCACGACACATGACATGGCTCGTCGGACCACGGTAGCCAGCCTCCCGGGCGCAGCTCGTCAAGGTAGTCTTGATTCACCGAATGCTGAGCTTTCCTTCCGCAACTTTATTGAGGCTGAAGTTCTAGATGCATTCAATCGTATTAAATCTAATGCAGTTGGTCATGATGAGATCCCTATCAAATTTCTCAAACTTATTCTCCCATTCATTTTATCACCGGTCACCCATCTCTTTAATAGATTAGTCACTAGCTCTATCATCCCCAAGTGCTGGAAGATGGGCATTATCACTCCTATTCCCAAAACATCGTCACCTACTTGCCCTAATGATTGGCGCCCTATAACGATTCTTCCATCAATTTCCAAGGTCTCTGAAGTGCTCATTACTGATAACATTTCTGAATTCGTCAAAGAAAACAACCTTCTGTCCATGTTTCAATCTGGTTTTCATCATAAACATTCCACCACCACTACCTTATGAAAATCACGACCGATATTCGCCGTCTGTGTGATGAGGGTAACAGTGGGATCTCAGCAAGGCTTTCGATTCTGTGCCGCATGATTTGCTGATTGCTAGGCTTGGAACTTCTTTTCGCTTTAGCTCTTCTGCAAGTTCTCTAATAGCCAGCTATCTTGCGGATAGGACTCTGATTGTTTCCAGCGATGAACGTCGCTCAACCCCTCGGCACACCCCCGCAGGAGTTCCCCAGGGAGCTGCTCTTGGTCCGCTTTTATTCTCCGACTACATAAATGATATCGTCACAGCGCTTTGTGACGTGAAATTCCACCTGTATGCTGATGATCTTCAGATTAATGAGGCAGCCAATGTCAGTATCCTCTCATCGCTGATACACAAGCTCAATATTACTCTCAATAATATCTCTGGCTGGTGCCTTACCAATGGTTTGGCCATCAATTTTGCTAAATCTCAAGCTATTAAATACTCTAGCAGATCCAGTGTTCCTGGATTTGATGATGCTCTCCCGACACCACGTCTTCATGATATGACCATTCCCATGTCTAGCAGTCATATCAAGAATCTTGGCCTCCTCATGGACCCACAGCTTACATGGCGGCCTCACGTGAGCAAAATTTGCTCAAGAATCTACTATGGCCTCCAATCTCTGTGTGCGGTCTAACACCAGCTGTCACAAAACATTAGACAGTCCTTGGCAATCGCTCATATCATGCCGCATTTTTTCTATTCTGACGCTGCTTTCTATCCCCTGAGGGCTTCTGAAATAGCTCAGCTTAACAGAGCTCTGAAGTCCTGTGTACGATATATCTTCCGTCTCAATAGGTATTCCCATGTATCTCCGCTGCTACAGCTTTTCATGCCTGGCCCTCTTATCAAACTCTTTGAGCTTAGAGCATTCACAAAGGAAGATGGAATGTGGTTCCAAGATACATCTGCGAGTTGTTCTCATGGAGCAATCTTAACACCTCCAGGCTGGTATCACAACGCACGCTTTACTAGATTTGGATCCAATAATCTAATTGGTCATGGAACCTCCCTTTGGAACTCCTTGCCTGAACCTATTAGAGATATATATATAAAAAAAAAAAAAAAAAAATTGAACTGAATTATTTTAGTTATTTTTGTCTAGTTGATTTTATTCCGGTCGCTACTACATTGTGTTACATTGTTTTATTTTACTCTGTTTTATTTTTCTTTACTCTACTTTGTTTTGTTTTATGTTATGTAATTTTTATCTTATTTCTCTCTCTTTGTAGTTTGTTTTTTACTTTGTTAATCTTAATGTCAACATTAATTTCATATTCAATCTTAATCAATTTCAATTTCATTTTAAAAATTATACCACCTCGCTTATAATCCTATTACTCGATAGTTTCTATTGCAGCGAGTTTGCCTGTTGTGTTTTTGTTGTTTTTCTTGTCTTTGTACTCAACTTATAATACTATTATCTATTTTATACTCGATGTACCTAACGTTGTAACGTAGCTTAGGCTGAGGTTCTTTAATAAATGCTTTTTCTATTCTATTCTATTATATGAACATTGAATCGCTGCACGCGGGGTATTATGAAACTCTATGCCTTTACTATAAGGAATAAGCATCACTATAAACATTTCCAACTCTGAAATGGTCTGCATTTTTAGACCATATCTAACTGCTCGACCAGACATGGCAACCATGCAACTCGAATATTAATAAAGGTTGTGATAAAGTATAATCCCAAAACTGTTACATGGAGAACTTTAAAATGTACTTTAAAGGATTGAAATATTTTTCAAATTTAATATGCCTCGCTTATGGCCAGTTTCACAGTCTGAGTTTAAACTAAATATTTAGTTTAAACTCGACGAATGATTTTCACAGTTTAAACCGTGCCATCCGTCGGGTCATGATAAAAGTATTTGAAATGTATGACATCTTATTTTGACAGTAGCATTGTTTGCTTGTATTAAGAAAATAATTTCGTCGAGGATTTAGATTTAGACATTTCTAGCGATGAAGAAGATTTTTTTGAGTTAAATTTACAACTCTGTCGACGACTGAAGGCCGTGAGCGCGTTTAGGCGGAGACCAAATCGGTCAAAATTACCGATTTTTCCTCCGCATAATTACAAACCATACCGGAATGGTTGGTATTTTTACATGGTTGTGACCAAACGCTACCAATTCTTCCAAACTGGTTTGGTCTCCGCCTAAACGCGCCCCATGACACATTAAAAGCAGAAAGCAGCGACAGAAGCAGAATTTTTTCTGAAACCATGCAACTGTTCGAGCACTAACAAATTGAAAGCAGAGGCAGCGGCTGCAGCAGAAGCAGAACTTGAAAGTTGATCAAATCTCAAAAATTCTGCTTCTGCCCAGTACTGCCAATATAAAAAGAGCTAAAATTTGTATTTCATTGTTGGCGTCCTTTCTTTTAAAAGTGTCAAAGAGTTTGATGCGAGACAAACAAAATGTCTATGGAGGAAAATATAATTAATTTTGTTAAATATAACAAATTAATTCACAATTAACATCAAATTCGTGAAAATTATAACACCTGACATTTGTAGTTGACAAGCATCTGTTTTCTGCTTCTGCTTTCAATGTGGTTAGCAAAGGAGAAATGTCGAATTTCTGCTTCTGCCTCTGCTCCTGTCGCTGCTTTCTGCTTTTAATGTGTCACGGCCTTGAGAGTAATTAGAAATCGGCCAAATCATTTTAATTAGTGGGGCGACGTTGATTTTTATGCTAGGTTTAGTTTAAGTAAAGAACTTTGTCACTTTGTATTCGAATCTATTCTTGTCAGTTTTCTTGCGCTCTATTATACATATATGTATGTATATCTTTTTTTTATGCATTAGTGAAGGCAATATCTCAACTTCACTTATGCTAAAATTTGCATCCTTTTTTAATGTTGGCATATTTAAAATTAGCAAATAAAACTAAATTTTTTTAATTTTTTTTTTCTGATCTGCTTACTTTTCCGATTGACAGATTGATTGATAGAAAAATTGCTTCACAATGGTGGCGATAACTAATTTAGTTCACAATTTAATCAGTACTACCAACGTTACTAAAAGAATGCACTGTGAAACCCGATTTGGTTTAAAATTCGTTTAAACTTGGAGGATGGTTTAAACTAAACCTTGGTTTACTGTGAAACTGGCCATTATTGTGATTGTTATATTTACCTTGTGTTGCGCCGTTGATTTGAGTTCATATTCAAAAATACCAAGTTCCAGTAAATTCGCTTTTAACTTTAAACTAAGCCCATAAAAAATTCCTTTCAGTAATAATTCTCAGTTGGTGCTCACCGATTCTATGATACTTCCGCTAAAGAAGTTTCGTAAAAGGACGTTTTCAATAAAAACGTATTACAGAAACTTCATTTCACAAAATGACATTCTACAAAAGCAATCTTTCTCAACGATCTCAGTTGACAAGACAAAAAAGTCGTTTTCCAAAAAGTTCTTTACCAAACGACCTTTGGCAAATATGTGCCTAAATATGGAAAATATGTTGCATGAAATGGGGCACCGCGCTTCATTTCATGGCACATATTTGTCATTTGTATAAGTTATGATTTCGTTATGGAATTACTTATCTTGAAATTTAAATACAAGCTTTTTCAAATTCGTGTAAATCATAATTTTATTTTTAAAAGTACATAGGTAAGAATTTACTTAATAATTATAGAAATATAATTCAGGTAGGTAGATGTGTCATTACTAACTAAGACTTACTTATTTAAAATGTTTAGCTACAGTAAATAAAAAACCATCTTCTTCTTTTTTATTTATTTTCAAATTGGAGTTTGACCACACTCAACCTTTTCAATTTCACCTTCCACGAAAGCAATTCCTTTTTTTTAATTCTGTACGGTATATTTCATAATTAAATTTTTTATGTTTTGGGAAATATCCATTTGGTAAAGATCTTCATTTAGCAATCATCCTTTTGAGAAATGACTAGTTTCGGAAAACAAACTTTGGGGAAGCATAGCTTTTGAACAAACGTCTTTAGGCCAAATTTCTGTTTGGGATATTAGGAATTAAGTAAAATGGGATACTCATGTACCTACTAAACATTCAAACGCAAAAGCAAAATAATATTAAATTAAAAGAAACAATTTGAAGGCCAGTTATAAAAATGACGTATACAAATGTCACATTGATTTTGGACATGTTCTATACTTACTCAAATGAAATTCACATAAATTTAAACTAGACAATAATTTATTTCTTAAAATAGGAAAAAACTGTCGAGTACAAAAGTAAATAACAAAAATGAATTTAAACTATTTTTGGGATAAGAATCAACAGCTGTTTCTATACAATAAAATACTTGACATGACTTGTACTGATGCGTTTATACTATGGCATGCAAGACAAAAGCTATGAGGTGACTTAATAACATATTTGTGCACACATTTCCGGAGAACTAATTGGTATAAACTTTGCAGTGCTGGAGTTCAATATAATATTCATGGGCATAATTAAAACATTCCAGTCAAAACGCATCGGTTAAATCCAGCTCCGTCCTCTATCAAAATTAATAAATACGTTCTACCGCCAAGACTATGGGAAACTTAAATTTGTTCTCCTCTGAGCTTAAAGTAAAATAACTTATGACCTATCTATACCTTGCATAACATCATTAAAACTAAAAATCTTTGCAAAAAAAAAAGGATTTTTTAAGGCGCAGTGTTAATAATAATCCTACATTTATTTTTTCACTATCTACAAAATTATTTTTCAATAGGATTTGATAAGTCTTGGCGGTATGGTACCGTAGGAAAATATGATTGAAACATCACACCGCTTATATGCAGCTTTGTGTAGATAGTGGGAGAAGCTTAACTTAAGTGCGCTAAGCTGACCTTGTTCCACTTGAGATTACAAAGTTTGTCTATATAAGTTGAGGGTCGACTTAAGAATAATCTAAATATTTCTGACAAAAGTATCACGGAAAATAATACTTTTCAGGCTCACATTATCCATTTAGTATAGTTTAACTATATGTAAATATCCTTAAAAGTCTAAAGTCGTAAGTTTCTAAATTTAAGTCTTATGGAACTATAATTTTGTGTCATTGCTTTTTTCTTCTTTAGCGTAGTTCCATTTTTGAATTTCTCCTGAGCCAAAAAGCAAGAAGAATAGTGCTGGTAGAATGTAAACGGTGCCGCCAATAAAGAAAACATTACGCCATTCATCTATGGAACTCTAAAAAGGGTAAAGTGATTTAGACTAAAAATCAAGACAACAAAATTTTTATAAGTATATACACTGTCTGCTGTAAAATATGCCACTATCATAGGTGAAAAAATTCCTGGTAACGTTCCGAAAAAATTTATTATGCCATATAAAGTGCCAGCATAGTTCGGTGCTAAATCCTGAGAGTTTTGAAGATTTGTCAGTGTAGCAGCACCATTAAATCCAAGTGACAGCGTCATAATGCCAACACACACGTAAGGATCTTTGTTAAAAAACGCCAGCAGAAATAATAAGCCGCCAGGAATAATGTGGGCTGTAAGATGAAAAATTAATCGTAAAAATTAGGTAGAAGATATAGGACAAGAGTACTCCCTATACTTACAAAATAAGCAAAAACATTTTCGAATTTTTGTTACTGATAACAAATCTCGCTTCCGTATGGCATCCCCAATAGCGCCAAAAATGAAAGCTGTTATTAAACGGGCGAGATAAGGTAAACTCGAGAGGAATCCTGATGATTTCAAATCAAATTTAAGTGCCTGTATAAAAGAATTATTATTAGAGAGATTATCTGAGGCGTCTTTTAGCTGTCTGAACAGATTTTATAGGTGCGAAAATGTACCTCATTCATGAATTTCGGTGCAGCAGTTAATAAGAAGAAAAGTCCCCACATGCTTCCAAAGTGCAGCAATTGAAGTGCCCAAAAAGGTCCTGATTTCAAAAGACTAAGCATTGGTGGCCATTTCTGGAAAAAAAAGAATAATTAAAATAATAAAAGAAATTGTAACAATTTTCGATTTTCTTATACAGACTGAACTAGAGGTGTTACATAGGTTTTAGTAAGGGTCCAATCTCATTTGAACTATGTAGATTGAAACCTTTGATATTTGCTTTATTCATGCAACATAGTTTTAGAAAAGAATTAAAAAACTATAATTGGTCTAAGACCAATTCTTATGAGACCCTAGATGAATGCCCTTATGATATTTCGTATTGTCACCCTTCTGAGTAAGTTTGATTTTTGAAGTGGTTTTTCGCATATATTTCTAGAACGGTTTGTCGGACAGAAAAAATGATTATAACTAATTTTATAGGATTTCGTCTAGGACTGATCGTTTTCACAGTATATGTAAAAACCCAAAATTTTTATATAGCAACACCAAGAAGGAGGAGGAAGGAGGAGTTTAGTATAAATTTTATTTGCTGGTACAATGAAAACATCATGTACCAAATTTCAGCTCCCTACGTCGACGCGTTTTCAGGTACTCTCCAAATATATAATGGAAAACAAAATTTTTGTATGGCAATCCCACGAAGGAGTTGCCCGATTTGTCTCATTAATTTTACTTTTTTTTTTTAAAGTACGTGCGCACAGACGGACAGACGTACGGACATTCAAAAATCAAAATAACTTTTAATATTATGCGTGGGTGTCCAATCCATTTTGCTCTACCATCATTATTTCGAGGTGTTACAAACGGAATTACAAACTTAGTATACCCTAAAGATTTCATCTAGGGTATACAAAATTCACAGACGATCTACAATTGTCATAACGCTGTTGCTGTTGGTCGGTATTGCCGGATCTGAACTTCGCTAGTTCTGAAATAGTTTTTACTCAATTCGATTCTTATCAAAGCTGTTTAGTTTAACAAGAGTGTATTTTCTGCTTCTTCTGTTACGCTACAGTATAAGAATATAAGTTCTAATTTGGTTGGGTCAATAAAATACGTCGACATAATCCAGATAATTTGAATCATAGTTAATAGTGGATGTGGGTTGAAGTCAACCGCTTAAGCTTTTGTAAAACTCAGATGTTTAAATTCGGGAAGATTCGTCCTATGTATTGTTGCGAGCGTGACCTTTGGTTCGTTATTTAAAACACAATATTAAATATATAATATGCAAGTTCTTTATTTTCGCTTTACACTTATAAAATTCACATACCTTCAATTATTCAACTCAACTTTAATATATTAACTTTTATATATTACTTTTGCTTGTTAACACTGCCTGCAATGTCTAAAACAAGACTCTCTTTCTGGCGGTGACAACTGTTATATTTATACCGTAGAAACTCTCCAGATTCTTCTGGATTGTTCTATTCCAGAATCTTCTTGGCTATTCTATATTCCTGAACCTTTCCGAAGTAGTTTACTCTCCATTTCCAGTAGATGTGATGTCATCACTTGTATCTTTCTGTTGCACGTAACAGTATGTACATAAGTCCTACCAACTAGGTGAAAGTCCAGAATTACTCCAAGTTCTTCTACTTTCCACACTGTTAAAAATATTAGGACTATTCCCTAAATTTAAGACACTTTTTTCCCTAAAAATAAATGTATTTTTCTCTGATATAAAGGGAAAATTAGTTTAATTTCCCCAAATCCATGGAACATTCTATGAATTTAGGTATTCGGCAGCAGAAAACCTATAAATAAAGTACGTAAAATTCCCGAAATGTTAAGCTCTCTTTGAAGAAAACATTCTAAGGAAGAGAACATTCAATAAATTAGGTACTATGCTACATTTTTTATGGAAGTATATTTCGTTTATACATATGTACATATAATTCACTCAAAAATCAGCTATTCAGATCATTCTTATGTTTTTTAAAGAGGATGGTGTTCTATCATCTATTCCCTACATTTTAGGGAATAGTTCTTACATTTTAGGGAAAAAAAAAACAAACAAAATTTAAATTTCCCACATTTTAGGGAATGTTCCCCACATTTTAGGGAAACAAATAAACAAAAATTTGAAAATTCTCTACATTTTAGAGGAAAAAGCACAAATTCCCTACATTTGAGGGAGCAAAACCACCTACATTTTAGGGATAAAACCCTAATCTACGTTTTCCAAGGTGGAGCTTTCCCTAATCTTATCAACAAATACCTAACCTTTGTGGCACAAATTGTTGCAACTCACTTAGGAAATTATTTGTTACTGTGCAGGTCGTAGTAAGAACGGTGAAAGACAACTGAACAATAGCTCCATATCAGATATCACTATCGATTAATTTTCACACCTCGTTTTGTCCTGGAGCGCTTTCCTTATAGAACTATTATACGTATATAATACGTACATAAAATTTTACTAACCTTTGCTCCAGATAAAACACCCGAAAGTGAGCCTTCAATAAATTTCTTCTCATCTTCGGAGATCCATTTATGCTCCGACGGTCGATTAGCGACTAAAATAAACCACAACGCAGTAACCACAGCAGCAATAATTGCAAATATATAAAACGCTATTTGCCAGCCACAATTCTGAATTATTAAACCGGATAAGGGCCATGCAATTACAGTTCCAAAAGTGCCTCCCATTAATGATGCCACGAATTTTCCTTTTTCATCGGGTGGAGCCCATCTTGAAACTAAATAATGGCAACATGGATACAATGTTCCCTGCAAAAAAAAAAATTATTATGTTTAAAGCAACTCCGTTCATCGTAAAAATTTATATAAAAAAGTCACTTACGGACACAAATCCAATTAATAAACGGCACGCAAATATAACCCAGAAATGCATTGATGCAAACCAAGGAGATAGAGCTGTTAGAATGGATGCAAGCAGCATACAATATCCAGCTGTTTCTTTCCCACCAAAATTTTCAGCTAAGACTCCTCCAAAAAGACATAGAAGCATGTATCCCCAAAAATATGAGCCAAGTAAAAGTCCTTGTTCGAATTGACTCCATTTGTACCGTGGTCCAGTCTATATATAAAAAAAAACAAACAAAATGGTCCAATTAGACTCTGAAATCGAAAGTGAGGTGATTTTTTTTCGCCATTCTTACATCATCCAATATTGTGGTGTTATTAGCATTTGTCGGATACGTCATGGCGATTATGTTGATAGAAAGATTAACTCGCATCATATAGCCTGTAAAGCATGCCATAAACATCATTACAGCGATACCAAATCGAGTTGGTGGTTTTGCTGTAAAGATAAAGAAATTTTTAATTACAATAACAAAAATGCATGAATTCCGCGCTATCTTATTTGAGTCAGTAACTCGCCTATCTACTGTTCGTCTTCATTGAAATGCAAATAGAAAATTCGAAAACATTTACAACAGCTGATCTGTTTATTTTAGTTTCTGAGGGTCTACATACATATTTTTGAGTCATTTCGTGTTGGAATCGTTCAACGAAAAGTAATAGGTACCTTGAATAGTAAGAATGGATACCATTAATGTGTTATGCCTATACCTGGAATTTTGTAAAATTTGATTTTTAGATTCTTACAATTTTCTTAAAGTCTACACACAGCAACACATAGAGCATTGCAAGATTATTTTCGTCAAAATTTCGAGTTGATGCACTAAAATGAACAAAGCTATGCCACTTTGAAGTATACATTGCATGAAGGTTCAGAGCACGTCCCTTTTTACGGAGCTTTGGGTCATGCAAGCCATTAGGTCAGACCCGACTAAATTAAATTTCTCATTGGTTGTGTTTTTCAAAATTCCGCAACAGTGATCGACGAGTCGAATGTTTACTTTTTACGTGCATTATAACAACCGGCTGTCTGTCGAGTTCATAAATCTTAATTTCAGATTTTTATCAAAGGCACATTTTCAAAATAGATGATCCAAATATCTCGGCAACCATTGCATCGAATGAGTATATCTTCTGCTCCTGGTCGTGAGTTTTTCTTTTTCATTGCATAGTTTTTGATTTACAAATAAAAACACTGTTTAGCCAGAAATCAATACCATAACAGTTGCCTTTTTGTTTAAAATTCGGTTTTTGGGATATCGTACTATAATCTAATATTTTGACTAAATTTCATTTATATTTTGACTTGAGATAAACGGTGCTTCACATAACATGGATCACGGAAAGATGAAGAAAAAGGTCTGCAGAAGCTGTGTTCTCCAGAGCTGGGCAATACTTAAATAAAAAAGACTTAGTACTACTTAAAGCACATTTTCGTTACTTAATACTTTTGAAATGCCCCTACTTAGTACTTGAACATAAGTACTTGCTTCTATTTACTTGTACTTAAGTACCAACTCCTTTTTTGTTGTTGAGTTTTAAAGCACGCAAAGAACTGTCAAAGCATGTGCCGTACTCACGCGTCAAGTCAGAATCTTAGACAAACTAACAACATACAAACAAGACTGGGCAAGTAAAACAAAAACCAGTAACGTCTCGCTCGAATATAAAATCGACGATGGCTCGATTTGATGACATAATCACTGACATGTATAAATGGACTGACTACATTCATAGAAATACACTGCAGAAAGTGGGCTCACTTCTATATTGCTGACTCTTTCGGTATAAGCACCAAATAGCAACTGAGCGAGAGCTGTAAACAATAAATAAAAAAGTGGGGTCGTCGAAATAAATGTTTTTAAATTAATTATTTATGGTTGTTACTGATTAAAAGATTAAAAGACAATATATTCATTAGATACGCAGGAGAAATTCTAAATGTTTTATTAAAATCACTTTCCGAGCTGCGTGCACACCTTTTCAACTTCTCGGAAATGATTATTTCAATGTTAGTACCGACGTAAGAACTCTTTTTGATAGAAGCAATTGCCCACGTGAAATAGAAAAGTAAGCAGTCCATATTATATATGTCAGTGGACATAACCAAGGATAAGCAAGCAATGCCTCGCTCCAATATAAAATCAACGATTCCTCGACCTGATGTAGGGAAGGCCTGAGTTTTTCCTTAGAAATTTACTATAAAATTTTTACCTTATGCATTATTGGAGGCGAAAATGGGTCCTTGGGCGGACCTCTAATAGTTTTTATGAGTGTAGCAATGAGAGGTGAAAGTTTTACTCTACCTGCAGCGCAGAAAACTATAAATAGTAGCCACTGGTTACTATACATATTATAGTTTTAAAAAGTTATTTATTTATTAATATCTATTAACTGAACTCGATAAATTTCATTATATAACAGCCAACGTACAAAGATTCGAAAAAAGTACTTTAAAAAGTACTTCAAAAAGTACTCAGTACTTTTTATAGACTTAGTACTTAGTTACAAGTACTTTTCATACAAGCGGTACTTGTACTTACGCTTCAGTAGGTACTCAGGCCTTCGGTACTTGTACTTAAGTACTTTTTCTTTGGTACTTGCTCAGCTCTGGTTGTGCCTACATAAATAATTTATATTTTTATTCAAAAAATATTTGAATATAACTTCAAAATGTACTTTTTCAAATGCATGCAATTTTTGTTTCAAAAAGTTTTCACGTTTCACAAAAATAGACGTTTGTTGGCCTTGCAGGTAGGCATCCCTTTAACTTTGAATTGTCATATCCAACTGACCGCATTTTCCGAGACTGTCAGTTTTCTTAATCATCACTGATCTGACGAAAGGGACGAAAATTTGTATGTACTATCTTTGGACATACTAAAACTGCGCACATTGCAATAGATCTGAAATTAAAGAAATTTTTATTGGCTTTCAAATAAGCTGAGAGTCCTTCCAAACCAATTTGATATTTTTTTTAATTCAAGGGTTTTTTTTTTGCAAATTAGCTCTTTTTTCGAAAGAAGTATATTTTGTAAAAGGAAACCGTTATTAAGGTTGATGGTCCTTTCGTCCCTAAATATAAAAAATTACTACTTCATTTACGTTCGATATGCATTAAACCGCTGCTAACGACCACTCAAAATTCGCAAGAGGTTAATGAAACTTTGTGCAAGTGTCCAGTTTGAATCAGTTCTGAAACTAGTTTACAATTTTTCTGCGGAACGATATTGATACGTCTTTTTTCATTATTTATCTTCAATTTCTCAGCAGAGGAAAAAAACGCACGGGACCTGCTTACTTCGCCATCTTCGTGCTTGATCAGTTTTTTGAAAAAAATATTTTCTTGATATTCTCTTTAAGCGCATATGCGCAGTATGCATGGCACGGTACCGTGTTTCTTATGTAATTTTATTGTGTACTAACTAATTTATGTAAAATAGTTATTTTTAGAGCTGGATACACGTTTTTCTGGCTCAGGTGAGCGAAATCACGTTTTGTTCTCGCTGCAACCAATTCGATGGTTTTATAGGAGGCGAATGAACTTGTTGGAATCGCTGAAACGCCGCCCGGTGTGTTTTATTCAGAATGACCTTGACACTCACGCAAGATAAAATGAATAGTTTCAGTCTCTACATAAATCCTCCAGAGAGGTGTTATGTTAGATACTCACTGAAGAATGAAAAAAATTCGTAGTAAGAGGGGAATTAGATAGCTTAGATTGTTTGTTCGAGGTCGACATTTCTTCTATATATAGATGCATACCTGCCGTTATTATTTAGCATATTATTCCACGTCTATGATAATTCGAAATTCATGTTACGTCTTATCCGTTTGCTACCTTCTTTGTTGTTGTTTTTATTATTTACACTACTTTTCTTTACATTGTCTTTATAATCGTTCCAATAGTAGAAAATTATTTCTGACATTTATATCAGTAGGTCTAGGTAGTCAGTAGTAGCTACATGTAAGCATCTACACGCACAATTGCATGCCGACCTAATGAGAAAGCGATAATTGAATGCCGACATTGAGAGATGCATCTGTTGACGATATCTAATCCGGTGTGCTTGCTTTTTCACTGTTTGAGATAAGACGCAGATAGAAAAAAGTTAAATCAGCCAGATCCTAAATTGCTAGTTTAATATAAAATTTAATATGCATGTCAATAGAAGTATAGAATAACTCCAAAAAATTCCTTACATACCTCTATGACTAACTACTCTGGATGCTACAGATACATATTTGGTGAAACAGATAAAAAAACACTTTAAAGAGGAATTAATCTTTATGAAAGAAATTGCAAAAAAAAGAGGTTCCGTGAATTATACAAACAAAATCGATGTCAAGATTCCATTTATGATATTTATGACATGAATTCAAGGCCCATTTGAGGCGAGCTTTCAATAATAATTACAAGTTTAAACCTCAAACTCCGAGTATAATTTTAGAGGCTAAGAAATTCGTTACAGTTGTGAACTTTAGTTGAAACCCAAGGCTTATTATTAGATACCATAGGCGCTTTATTGCTCTTTAGACAAGCTCAACCGAAATAATTTAATAAGGATGAAAATAAAACCAATTTCAGAACGTGAGCCTCAATCCATTTAATTTCTACTTTGTGTCCACTTTTTCGATATCGTCCATTGTCCATATCCCTTTCCTACCTGGAAGCCCATCAGCATCCAAATTTCAGAATTTTGTATTGCTGTATTTATCTTTTTTTGAAAATTCGCTTGATATATAGATCGCAAAATCCGGACATCCATTCCGTAGAGATATGAATCTTTTGAAAATGGCGTTTGACCATAATATCATATAGCTTTTAACTCCCTCTAGCAGGGTAGTGAGCCGCAGTAAGGGGAGGCACAAAAATATGTGTGAGCTGTTTTCTTATTCCATACAATCTCTGCAAATTTCAATAACGCAACGGTCGGATCCAAAATCGAAATCAAGTTCGTTTTATTGAAAAGTGTTCGCACCCTAAGCGGACAAGGTTAAATTTTAAGTTTTAATGTATGTATGTCCTACATATGTGAACAAAGTTTGAAGTTTCTTATTGAAAAAGCTAATGGTGTTTACCAGAACATAATTAAAAATCCGCAGTAATCGAAATTTTATACAACATTAAAAGCAACCTTCTGAAAATCTTGTAAGGAGAATGCGATAACTTTCCTATGATGGATTTCTATAGAATTAAAATAGCCCTGCACTGATTTAGATATTCAAAGTTCACCGGTTTTTTAAAATTGTGAAAGTGAAAATTTAGAGTAGTAATTTTTCAAGGATTTTCGAGGGTTAAAATTAGACTTACGACGTATGACCACTTAATTTTCTTGGTAAAACGAGATATATTTGATTGCGTAATAAAAATAGGTGAAGAACTCAATCATCATTGGCTATGATCTGCTCTTAACCTCGATTTTTCGAATTTTAAAATAAGTACCTCAAATTTTCCCAGTTCAGTAATTATCAAAAAAAATTTTATCAGAGTACTCTTACATATTCCAATATTTATTATGAATTTATAACTATCGATCAGAAATAATGCGAATATAACTGGCAAAATTTTAATTATGAAACGATTCAATACCAAAAGCACAGTCAGAAACAGACTCTTAAAAATATATTTTACCAATTTACATAAATTTAATGGGAAAGCGACATTTTTTTAAAAAATTTACTTACATAAAACACGAAATTTTTCCCACTTAATAAAAACCATGGTGGCCCGTTGTCAATAAAATTTCTTTAGATTTACTCAAAGATTAACAGTCGTAGGTTGACTGGCCTTCTTCAATATAAAGTTCGACAGATGATGACGATGATGAATACGAAATTGCACAAATCCTACGTGTAATTTGATGCTCGGAAGACTGACGGAAGGAAATTGACGCTGAAAATACGAAAAATAAAAAAAAATGTTAAAAATGTAAATTCAATTAGTTTTCACTATTTAATCACACACTACTACACACTACTGTCTAAATTTATGATAATTGATCTACATAAGAAAATACGTGAAACTAAGAAAAATAATTAAAAAAAATTACAAACAGTTGGAAAGTTGGAAACTGCAGTTGTCAGGTGGCTACGAAATAGTAAGAGAAATTTTAAATAGAGCTCAGCGGGTCGGGGGATTTTCAGTTTACCCAAATGTTTTGTATGATATACATATGTACATAAATGCATGACTTGCATAATGCCCAGATAAACACCACCAATAATAGCGAAACATGTTTCTAGTTCACAACAGTCACCAGGCCATAAACTAGATATATTCCCGAAAAATAAGAAATGTTCACCTTAATAAAGCTTCGAGAAGTTTTTCTTTTACCTTTGCACCTAAATTTTAGAGATTTGGAGTGTTGTAAGCTAGGTATAGCAGGATGCAATTTTAGGAAGAAAAGTCTGCGAAAACGATACATAGAACTCCCGCTAGATTGAATAGAGTTAATTAACTTCCATAAAAGCCAGAACGAATCAGATATGAGGAAAGTGGACCGTTCGAATTAGATCCTCAGAATAAAAATCCTAGTTAACGCATTACATCTATTAGATCTTTGTACCCACCGTTTTAAGGATGTGGCCTTGGTCAGGGTCTTTCAATAAAATATTTTTATATTGTATTGTATTACAAGAATGCCTCTCATGATCATGTGGCGTAGACATCTTTCTACAGGCAATTGTGAAATCAGAAAATCAACATGTGACGAAATATTATTAATAAGCGCATGCTTCGTAGTGTAATGTTGGATGGTTAGTTAAAGAGAGGAATAAGAAGTAATAAAGCGATGTATCCACTAAGAGTATCATTGTACCAACCCTTCCATCTATACTCACCATTCTATGCACCCATATCTATCAATATAAGAATTCGCGCTGGACATAAAAAAAAATCTCACCATTCTCTAGCTAGAGTGTGTAAGTAGGAACAGTGCCGACACTAATAGCCGATAGTCACGGCCAGATAAAAGGGGGAGGTGGCAGGAGGAAGTAGATGTCCTATGACAGTTCTGGCCCACACAGCATGCTGCTACGTGTGGGCACAAGGGAAGGAAAAACTGTGGGCCAGAACTATCATAGAACAACTACTGGAGGACTATATGGCACGGGCCCCGACCCCTGGAGAGTTACCTCCTCTGAACTCTGAAAAGCATTATAGAAAATGTTTTATTTTGTATTATTGATTCGATTAGGTATTCGGGACTAAGGACTAAGGCGTTTTGAATTCGCAATCTGTAAACCTAGGGAATGTTTTAAATTAAAAAATCTAGACTCACATTTTTGTACACAATTTATAAGAAAAAGGATTTGCTTTACTTGCACAAATCAAAGCATTTACTGCACATTTTATTCATGTAGGTAGATAATTGAAATTTTCATAGAGTGTGTATTTCTATTGATGATATAACAACAAATAATGAAAAATAAGTAAAAAACGAGTTTTCAAACAAAACTGAGGCCAAGCCTCATGAAAAAGTAGAAAATAAGCTTTTCTTCACACACAGAAGTGGACTCAGATTTTTTGATTGTGACATTTCTCTTGAATATTCTTTCTCTTCATGAATCAAATCACTTATTATCTCTGATTGATCATACTGAAATATATCGGTGATTGTCAGCGAATAAAATCTGAGTCCACCTCTGTGTGTGAAGAAAAGTTTATTTTCTACTTTTTCATGCGGCTTGGCCTCAGTTTTGTTTGAAAACTCGTTTTTTATTTATTTTAATTTCTGCCTTTTTCACGTTAACTAAATTGTTATTACGTGCGCCGATCAGAAAACAAAAATTTTTCGAGTATCAAATCGTTGAAGTACTCCAACAGTTTTCTGAAATTCAAATTATGTTTTAAACAGCGCTTTTTAGCTGTATTCCAACTTGATCCCATATAACATGAATTTTCCCGATTTTCCATGTTTTCCACAGACTTTTCCTATTACTATGAATTTTTTTTAAAAATTTACATGAATTTTCCTCGAGTTTTCATGCAAGTTTTCATGATTGTTGAAGAGAAAGTATTGATGCCAGTTGGACGGAAAAAAGATGATTCCGCATAGCTTATAAAACTTGTTTGTTGGAAAATTTTCCGGAAAAGTCAGAAAATTCCGGAAATTCCAGAAAAATTGGAAAATTCTGCCCTTTTCCTGAAACAGATTTATCACTAATCATATCGATGAAAATTTTTCCGATGATTTTTCCGCTTTTCCGGGTTTTCCATGGAATTTTCCACAAAAGCAACTTTATGCAACTCATTTCGCTCTACAACTTTGTCTTAGGTTGCTTAGGTTGCAAAACGCTCAAACGCTTCCTTGGTCGGAAAAACTCCGGTAAAGCGTTTTACATGAATTTTCCTCGATTTTTTCTGCAAGTTTTCACCATTGTCGGAGAGAAAGTAATGATGCCAGTTGATAGGGAACTTGATCCTGCATAATTTAGAAATCTTTTTTACCGGAAAATTTTCCGGAAAAGTCGGAAAATTCCGGAAATTTTTTTCGGAAAAATCGGAAAACTGCATTTTTCCTGAAACGGATTTATCACTAATCAAATTTGTACCAAATTTTCAAATGATCACGCGAAATGAACTTGTGTTCCAAATTTTAGCTCGCTGTGATGACGAAAAGTGGGTGGGTCTACGAGAGTGTCGAAAATAGTAAAAAAGAAATATATAAATAAATAGACAGACAAATTCGTGTACGAGTAAAGAGACGGGCTGGCCTAAAAATAGTAAATATATGCGAAAAATGACATCAAGAATAAGAATTTTATTCTTTATTCTTGAATATCCTGGAATACGTACTTCTGATTTTATTCTATAACGGTATCGCGTAAATTTTACGTTCGTTCGGTCATTTATTTTTAATTCTGTTTCGGTTTCGGTAGAAAATTGCAAAAAATTTTGTTGAAATTCGCTCGTTTAAGGACATTTTTATTAGTTTATTTTGAAAATTTGGAACTTCTTGGAACTGCCACTTACCCAATTGTCAAAATTGGGACTACTCAATTTTTTGTATATCTTTTAGATCCTTTTCAAAATTCCTGTGTCCGTTTTTTAGTCTCTTTTGAGAATTTTGTGTCATTTGTTTTACATTTTTGTTGTTTATTAGTTGCTATAATGTTTTAAATGTTATTACTTGTCCCTATTGACTTTTTATACCATTTAGTTTAGCTAGCGTCTTTTTTTACATTTTGTAGAGCCTTTTGCCACGTATTTTTAAGAAATTTTTAAAAGAACCAAAGAGCCAACAATAAAAGAGCTTATATAAGTACATAAAAAAAAAACAAAATTTCAAAGGACTGCATTATTTTTTCACATGACGCATACTGTCATTTGAAATAATAAATAAAAAGTACATAGTGTTAAACTAGGTACGAAACCCTTCGTGCGCGAGTCCGACTCGCACTTGGCCGGTTATTATGACTTTCATCCGGAGTTAGGCTCTATTTTTCTGGTTGGCCTCTCTCAGGCTAGCAACAATATCACTTGTATTGATTGTGGCTAAAGATGATATCAGATATCACTTCAATCACGTTAAAGGAGCTATGCAAGGAATGTCTTCTTTATCAGAAACTATATGATTCTCACTTCAGAAGCCAGAAAATTTGAATTCGTGGTAACTACTGTCGACCGATCCTGTATCCAATACCACTTTTAACCTATCTAATTCCGTGTATATAATCAACAATTACGCAGGCATGATTGACATTAAAATTAATCCAAGAATCTGCGTGTGTGAGAACAAAAATTATGTTAGCGAATTCCGAAGTAATTCGCTCAAATACTTTGTGAAACCTAATAAGAAGAAGATAAGAAGCACTTATCCACTTCATTATCCACTTACCAATAATTCGTACTATTATTAAATACACAACAGGCATTCGACCCGGATTTAAAACGTTATCAAATACTTTCAAAGATATTTATAACACCGCTAATAAATTGTTTTATATAGAAAAATAGAACCGATGCGATGCGCATGAAGATTTAAAATTGACTTCAGTTTAGTAACTCTATTCAAAAAGAATATTAAAATTCTTATTCATAAAAAAATCAATTGCTTATATCTGAACTCATTATAGTTATCTAAGTATCTCTTTATCATTTACAAATGTATATTAAAACGATCTTAAATCTTTTTAATAAAATACCCTGAAGAATATATATGGAGACATATGTATGTAACTCGATTCAATGATTTTTTTCTCAATTAATTTCACAAATACCAATATCTTTCTATATCGATATATGTAGGTAAAACCCCAATGCTACTTTAAGATCGGTAATTTCAGTGATTTATTACACAAACCGCAAAAAGATAAAATTCAATTTTAGAATAGGAAAATTAAACGTTTAAGCGTTATCTATTCAAGGAGTGATAGGTAAAATACGTAAACTCATCTCTGATTACGTTCATGCTGAGAAATGCATGCCAGTTAGGGCTATATGTAATGTAAGGAAAGAATTTGTTCAATCATCGATTAATATAATGAATAAATCTGATAAGGGGGTATTTGAGTGTAGGTGTACACAGGTCGTCGATCTTTAATTAATTTTATGCGTATGTTTTACTCTAGCTTTATTGTGTTCTGTAATGATTATATGAACCCTCGACAAACTAAGCAATAATAATAAATATCTGAAATGATAAGAATCGATCAGACCAGGGATTAGACAGATTCAGTCATTTAGAACTGCATTGATACCCTTTTTTTTTGTTCAAACCATAAATGTGACTCTTTGATTTATTTTAATTCATATGGAAATCAATCTGATTATTTAATCCTCTAAAGTTTTTCTTATGTAATCCCGAATAGTGCTAATGTAACCTGCTGCTTTAAATTCTAAGCCAACTGCTCCAGCTTAGAAGAAAATTTCACATTTTGCCGAACCAAGAATAGAAAATTAATACTTCACCCAACTTTAACTGACTGTAATGAAAAAAAAAATGTACTACGCCAGTTTGGCAAGTAACTTTAAAAGTTGACGCATTTAATAAGGATTCTAAAATGGTATAACACTTGCTACAATATTTCTTAGATTACGGCAAAAAAAAAAATTTCTTGATTTTCCCTACTAAAAATGATTCTAGTGTACCCAAAGTACATTTTTTTTTCATTACAGTCAGTTAAAGTTGGGTGAAATATTAATTTTCTATTCTTGGTTCGGCAAAATGTGACATTTTCTTCCAAGCTGGAGCAGTTGGCTTAGCATTTAAAGCAGCAGGTTACATTAGCACTATTCGGGATTACATAAGAAAAATAAACTTGAAAAAAGTAAGGATTTGTAGCAACAGGAGCTAAAAAACCATCACAAGGTGTACATTTTCTCGAAAACAAAAGAAATGTCTATAATTTGAAAAATACATGACTTAGATTTTTTTTTACATTTTTCTGGTAACTGTTATGATTTGGTCTATCACCCGATTCCGGCTTGACGTCGACTTACGGGACACCCTGTATATCACTTGAATATGACAAAAGTCACAGCGGCAAGGGCTAAGTGACTTCGATTGCAAGACTTGTCATGAAAAAAAGTCATTTGTCATGTCACCTAGTTTTTTAGGAATCGGCCTTTCGAAAATAAGTCACATTTTAACGCTAAATGTCACTTTTTATGGCTGAAGTAATTTTCGGAAAAAAGTCACAATGTTATTGTCATGTCATTTTTTGTGATCAGAATCCAACCCCAGGATAACCTTAAGATTAAGGTTGACTGCTCAATTTCAACTGTCATTGAGTGCCCAGAACAACCTAATCCTGTTAAAAAAAAAAAAAAAAAAAAAAATCTTCTAAAAAACAGGTGGTTTTGCGGACTGAAAAGTTCAGCCTCCAGAATCCGACAATCCCTGTTAGTCAGGGTCCTTCTTCGGTAGGTGTGGTCGTATGTAGGGCAGTGATCCAATTTGGCGATAAAATCACTCTAGCTCTTGCTTCAGAATCCACAGTACCGAATTACTTCTGTGTCCACATTAGCGAATGGTAATGGTACCTCTTTGAGGACAGTACCAAGTGTGATGACATATTGACGTATCTAAAATCCAAAAACATTGTAACAGAGAGTATATCTTGTTGTAAAATTAGTAAATCCTCGAAACCGGTTGCATCCTTTGTCTTCAACTGTTTCAGCAAATGTGCAGGACAAGTTATTAGATGCCTTATTCTGCCCTCCGGCATTTTTGCTAAATTATTTGTAGCTTCTGGGCGCCAACCCAGAAATACAGTTAAAATAAGCAAAGTTATTCCAAAAAACTGAAGTCGCTTTCTCTTTACTATCAAAATGTAAGGGGAATTCGGACAAAAACTGCACATACATATCTTCAAATCCTCTGTTGCAACTTGTTTTGATATCGTTGCTTTCACTGAAACTTGGCTGCATCATAGCTTTCGTGATTCCGAAATCTTGGCAATTCTTACCAGGTTGACATACAGATTCTGAGGCTCGTAGCGGTGGCGTACTCCTCGCATGAAAAAACTATTTGAATTGCAGCCAAATTGAGGTCCCCTGTTTTTCCAACACTTGACACTGAACTTATTGTTCTTAAGTTGTCTCTCTTAAAACATGACTTATACATAATATATTGCTATGTCTCTCTTAAAACATGACTTATACATAATATATTGCTATGTCTCTCTTAAAACATGACTTATACATAATATATTGCTATATTCCTCCAGACTATACATAAATATTATTGATGACAAAGGTCCAAATATTTACGACCTACTCACTTCAACATCTAATTTTATTCACGGCAAGATGCAACCTCTTGACGAACTACTACTTATTGGTGAATCTAACTTACTCGATAAAATGTGGGTACTAAATGAAGACGACGTTGACTATCTTCCTCTTAATAACTTGTCAACAAAGGAATCACTATTCCTGGACCTTATGTCATCTGTTGGTCTCAGCCAAATCAGTTATGTAAAGAATGACATGGGTAGGCAGCTAGACCTGGTTTTCTCTACTGACGCGGGTAACTAATTAGTCGAACCTAGCCCAGTTATAATGTCCCTCTACTAATTACATATTGCTTTGAAACCATAAACCGTACTAATTGTGACGAAACACAATACTTATTCAATTTTAGAAAGGCTAACTTTTCGGAACTCTCCAGTAGCCTCACCTCTATTGACTTCAACACATTACTATCTATAGCAATAGTGTTGACGAAGACGTTTCTAAATTTTACATAATTCTTTTCGATTTATTTTCCTCTCAGGTTCCCCGATACAGCGGTCCTCTAAAACATCTCCGCCATAGTTCAATAAAGAACTAAAACATCTTAAAAATAGAAAGAATAAATTGTGGAAAAGTTATATGAGTGACAAAGACATTATAAGTCACAACAATTTCCTCATATCCCATAATGAGTTCAAAGAACTTTCCTCTAGACTTTATGATGAGTATATTCAAAGCATGCATGCGAAATTATTTCATGACCCACGTATCTTTTTTAAGTTTATTAATATGAAGAAAAACAGAAACACCTATCCCAATACCATGATGTACAAAGATTTTGCTAGTGATGATTCGTCTGAAATTTGCAATATGTTTGCTTCATTTTTGACAATGCATTTTCTTCGTCAAATTTCCTTCCTCAAAATAACAACTTCAGTCATATGAACGATTCTCATAATGTTTCATTCACTATCTCTACAATTGCGCAAGAGGATATACTCGATCATATTAATGGGCTTCCAAATGACCTCACAACGGCTCCTGATGGGATCCCTCCAGCCATGATCTTGCAGCTCCGCTGAGAATTATTTTCCAAAAATCGCTTAATAGTGGTTGTTTCCCTCAGCAATGGAAAAATTCTTTTATCGTACCTATCCACAAAAAAGGTAGTAAAAGTAAAATTTCTAAGTATAGGCCTATTGCAAAATTATCTTGTATGTCTAAATTATTCGAATCTATCATTTACTCTCAGCTATCAATTTCCTGCAGGAATTTGCTTTCTTCAAACCAGCATGGATTTATTTCGGGCAGATCTACAACCACTCACTAACTTGTTGGAATTTGTCTCGGATACCATTTGCGAGTTTGCAAAAAGCTATCAGATAGATTGTATTTATACTGACTTTAGTAAAGCGTTTGACAAGTTATCCCACTCCGTGATACTCTTTAAAATAGAAAAGTATGGGTTTTCTCTAACATTTCTTAAATGGACGAAGTCTTACTTAAATAAAAGAACTTATCAAATCTTATTTCGTCATTCCATCTCTAGAGTCTTGAAGGCTTCATCCGTCGTACCTCAAGGGAGTCACTTGGGCCCCCTGCTATTTATTCTATTTATTGACGACATTGTATGTGTTATGAGGCACTGCAATGTCTTGATTTATGCTGACGACATTAAACTTTTCGCTCAAATTAAATCTTTTAACGATTGTGACCTTCACAAATTTTCTGTTTGGTGCAAAAACAATTATTTGGCCATCAATATCGGCAAATGTGAGGTTATGACTTTCCACAGGAATCAGAAACCAATCACCTATGATTATGTGTTCTCGGTATCCACGATTCGCCGCCGCGAGTGTTCTTTTTGTGACTTAGGTGTCATATGTGACCATAGATAGAATTTTATCTCCCACATAAACTACATGGTATCAAAGACTAGTTCTATGCTGGGCTTTATCAAACGTTGGTCTCGAGAGTTCTCGAATCCCACCATAACATTGCTTTGTGAGACCTCTTCTTGAATACGCCAGCCAGGTCTGGTCTGGTCATTTTACTGTATACACATCGACCACATCGAGTTTGTTCAGCGGAACTTTCTGCTCTTCGCTCTTAGGCACCTACCCTAGAATAATTCATTGAGTCTTCCACCTTGAAGATTTTGAATATTCACTCGCTGGAAAAACGGCACATGGTCGCCGATTTAGCTTTTGTGCAACAACTCTTAAACGCGAATATTGATTCACCTCTGCTACTTAGCAAAATCTCTTTCCGTGATAGTTGGCACAATCTTAGAAGGTTACCTCTGTTGCATGTCAACTCCGCAAGATCCAACCTTAGCATGTATGAACCCATCAATCGCATGTGCATTGCTGTTAATATTAAGGCTGAGCATTTTGTCATTGGGGTTTCCAAGCATGTTTTAAAAAAAACGTCTATACAGGGTGTCCCGTACGTACCGCATTTCCTTTATACCACGGATTCCTCACTCAATTTCGAGAAATAAATTGTATGGGAGGTGAGCCGGGAAATACACGGTGTGGGCGGTAGGGGGTTTTGTGATTTTCGGTGCTTTTTATCCTAATACCATGCAATTTTCTTGTTATATACCTTATGAAGGTGACTTGCATCTCAGGTGATAGTAAACCTTCTACGGTTTCCAGCAAATGTCCAACCACCTCTCTACCCCTCTTTCCGTCCGCAGTTATAGGACGTTAAAAGTAAAAAAATTGGGGAGTTTTGCAATTTCTTTTTCAATTTTAACGATTTCCCCGCTAAAAGGCAAGACAAGGATAGCAATTTCTTGCAAGATTTCGAGTACCTACCTAAATGCTACCGTTTTTGAGATATTCCCGTTTTTATGATGCATAATTTCATGAATTTTGCTAATTTGCATGGAATTGCATAAAATTAGGCGCGATTTCTATTATTATTAGCAAAATTAATGAAATTATGCACCATAAAAACGGGAACATCTCAATAACGGTAGCATTTAGGTAGGTACATGCGAATAGTCAAATTAAAGGTAACATTCCGGGGTCTTTAAATCTTGTCATAAAACTGTATAGTTATCATGCATTTTGGCGGGAAAATGGTTACAATTGAAAAAGAAGTTGCAAAATTATCCAATTTTTTGACTTTGACATCCTATAACTGCCGACGGAAAGGGAGTAGAGAGGTGGTTGGGCATTTGTTGGAAACCGTAGAGGATTTACTATCACCTGCATAGGGTGTATAACAAGAAAGTTACATGGTATTAGGATAAAAAGCACCCAAAATCACAAAACCCCCTTACCGCCCACACAGCCACCGGAGTATAAAGGAAATGCCGTACGTACGGGACACCCTTGATTTTCTGTTTCCAAGCCGCATTATATGTCATTTGATCCGCTGTTTGGTCTATGTTTAGTGTAACATACTAATACGAACGCCAGCTAAGAGATGAAACGGATGTATTGTTGACCGTTTAGTTATTAAACATGTTCATGCAGCGAGCTTGTGTCAAGCTGGTTCTGATAGTCAATTAATAAATACCCTCTAAATGAAATTGCCCAAAGTCCTGAATCGCTTTGTCGCACCCGGAAACCTCACTTTATCAAAATTACTGCTAAATATTCCTATTACTCCTTAAATTAATTTTTCGGAGACCTAGTTACATTATTTTCTGCTATCCTAACACGGTAGATTTATCTCATTTCATTTAAATCCGATATTGCCTTCTAAATACCCCTAAACGAATTTTTAGCCCACTAATTACCCCAAAATGAGCATTCCCGAAGTCAAGACCTAGCTAGTCCGCTTTGTTGTATTTCATCGAAAGTATACCCACACCATATTGAGGATTCTAAAAACTCTAGCGAAGGATTTTAACGAAAGTGGGCAATATTACTAGAAATTGTTGGAAGCTTTTCCATAAGAAATTTCAGCTTTTCGAAATTGACCGTTGTTTTATATTCACTTTCTAGCAACTATTTTCCACCAGCCCAGGCACGATGTGAAATAGAATTGATCTTTTGTCATTAAAGCACATCAATGGCGTACTTTTATAATTATATTTATTAATTTCGAACTAAAATTAAATTTGTAGTGTTGCAGTTCCTCGGCATAAATAGCCCCCTCAATATTTCGAATAACAACAACGATTTCATTGTCAACTAGACTAACGGCCTTTAGAATTGGAATGCTTTTAC
The DNA here is from genome assembly GCA_963930735.1 of Dioctria linearis. Taxonomy (NCBI): domain Eukaryota; kingdom Metazoa; phylum Arthropoda; class Insecta; order Diptera; family Asilidae; genus Dioctria; species Dioctria linearis. Next base: position 2,678,029 of record OZ005740.1, on the reverse strand, counting down.
GACCTTTGAAATGTCTGCGGCACAACTTTCGACAACTATGTAAATAAATCATGTGTCGATATATTTAACTTGGGAGAAAAATGCGCCGTGAATATAAATGAAATTATATAACCACCGCGCCGCCGCCGGCCGGTTGCCCATTTCTCCTTACCTACTTACAATAATAATAAAGTTATTCCCAATTTAACGAGATTATAAAAATGGTATTCCGCATTAAGCACGTATTTCGCTCAAGTAATATTACTATGCAAATATTAAGTCTTGCCTTCAACCTAGATAACAAAAAATATAGACAAAATTCGGAGGTGAACAGTTTAAATATTGCTAACGATTTTTATGGACTGTACAGAAGGACGCAATATAACTACCACTTATGAAAGTTACATAAAACTACGTCAATGGTTTTTGGTGTCAACGATTTTGACATCATTCAGTTTTTTTTTTTTGTATTAATGGCAAATAACGTGTTTTGATAATTCTTTGATTATGATGCGACCTTTATAGTTGAATGAAAAAAACAAAAACGTTGTCCTGTTAACGACCTTAAAACCGTAATTGATATTTAAATTTATTATGATGAGCCTCAATTCTTTTCCTGCATACAATGTTGATTAGGGTATCAGCTAAGTTTATAGTTTATTGCCCGTATTAATGCATTCTGACTGAATCGCGGCTATCCCGGGACTGGACGAAGGTTTTATGATACACATCATAAACCAGGTGATACCCTACATTATATAGCAGAAAGAAGAGGCTGTAACAGAACCCTCGAGAAATACTTCCTAAGCAAAAACAGAATCTCTCACTACTACATGAGAGCCCTAACATAGTACCCTAGTAGAAATTGCTCATAATTTTATTTTGTCTCTTGCCCCGCAAGGGGCAGTTATTATGTAAACCAATACAATTTGACTGAAAAGTATCAAGGTGTTTGTAATTTTTAAAGAAACATATAGAAAATTAAGTCCCGATGAGCCTCCTGATGAGCATTCATTAAATCTCATCGAAGGGCTCATTGGATATCATGAAACTTCTCTATTTATACTAAACCAACAATGGATAAATATTTATTCTTGTCATCACCGTGTCATAGGACATTTCTACTCGGAAAATTTGAATTGATTTTTGTGTTTCATTTAATTAAATTTTTAAATTATTTTTAAATTATTTTTGATTTGTTTTCCGCGGAAAGACTGTCGCCCATATGCTGAACAAGACGTTATGTCCATATCCTTACGCCTCAGCGTCGAAATCGTAAAATCAGATTCTCATTTATGAGCTCATCATGACACTCATTGACATGCTCAATAATAAGCTCATCGTGACACTCATTTCTATGTTCATTAATACCCTCAACGTGACACTCATTGACATGCTCATTAATAAGCTCATCGTGACACTCATTATGTACTCATCGAAGTGCTCATCTAATATTGTAAAATGCATAAAAGGGAAGCAAAGTATACATTTCTAAATAAGTGAAAGAGATGCAATATCTCATGCACACTATCTGTGGATAAGTAAATAAATGATTTTATTCCCAGTTTTGATTCAAACGCGAAGAAATTTCATCAGTACGTTCATCTGATTGTTCATGAGGAGCTCATTGATGAGCTCATCATGATATGTCTACCGGGGTATGTATTACATATACATACAAAAATTCTATAGCATCGCAAGGCCGTTCTGAGTCGAATACTGTTTCACTTATGAAGAAATAAATATGTGCTGTACTTAGGTATATATATTAGAAATAAACTATGCTTAAATTCATGTAATCTGAATTTGGTGCCTTCCTACACACATTTGGATGATGTGACTCTGATATAGCGATCCCTCTCCCTGCTCCCCCTCCCCCAACTGGATACCCAGCTTTACTATAAGGAATGAGCATCAAAATAACCAATTCCTACTCTGAAATGGTCTGCATTTTTGGAACATCAGACATGGCAACCATGTAACTCGAATATTAATAAAGGTTGTGATAAATTATTTATTATGATTGTTATATTTACCTTGTTTGGCGCCGTTGATTTGAGCTCATATTCAAAGACACCAAGTTCCAGTAAATTCGCTTTCAATTTCAAACTAAACCCATAAATAAATGTCTTCTCAGTTAGTACTCAAAATTCGAACACAAAACCCAATAATGTTAATTTAAAAGAAAAAAAAAATCGAGAACGCGTTCAATGACTGACGTATAAAAATGTCATATTGAAAGTTCAAAAAATACGTAAAAAAATGTAAGACTACTACATAAAACTTTTCTTTTAAAACAATTTGTATATAAAATGAGTAGTGCCTTAAATTGAGCTAAATGGTTATTTTTATTGCCATATTTAGTTGCGGAGGTAAGTTGTAATAACTTCTATAGCTTTTATGTTCAGGGTTCTCTATAGTTGTTGACAGGACAATTATATTTCCAAATACGTAGTAGGTACAATTAAAAAAAGAGGATCATCCAATCGGGTTACGCCCCGCCGGTTACGCTAATATGGAAAAAATATACAGGTTGAATTGGTATTCTCTTAATTTTTGGAAGGTAATTTTTGAACATCAATAAAATCTAAAAATATCCCTGCAACACAAGATATAAAATATATTATAACGAAAACCTTCCTTTTTTCTATAATGAAAGAGTTGATTTTAATTATTGAAATTTATACTCTATCTCAGAATTAATGCCTGTACAGCCACTTTAAGACTATACTTACTACCTTCATAATTTCATATGACTGAGAATAAAATTGTTCCATTGTTACCATTCTGTACATTCTTATCGAACACAGTTTTTCGTCCTTATTTTTATACAGGGTGTCCCAGAAATCAACGTCAAGCTGGAATCGGGATATAGACCAAGTCGTAACAGTTATCAGAAAAATATGGAAAATAATCTTGGTCATGTACTTTTCAAGTTATAAGGATTCAAAAATAAATCTTAAAAACTGACACCCTGTGATGATCTTTCAAGGCCTGTGACTGCAAATAATAACTTTTCGTCAATTTCTTTTCTGTGATGTAACCATGAATAACCCTTCTGTAAATTACAGTGAAAAGTTAAAGCATAACTGCCTCAGTTTCAAATAAAAGGTTAGATTTTTGCCCAACATTGCATTCAAAATAATTACATTACCCAACTTTAATTGACTGTATTGCAAAAAAAATGTACTACGCCAGTTTGGCAAGTAAGTTGACGCATTTAATGAGGATTCTAAAATGGTATAACACTTGCTACATTATTTCTTAGATTACAGAAAAAAAATTGTTGTTCAAGAAACCCAGTTTGGAAAAATTTCTTTTCACCTACTAAAAATGCTTCTAGTGTACCCAAAGCTTGCCGTAAGACCGTAACTTTAAGATTCTAGTTTGAGTGAGACGGAGAGTCATTGCATGAAATGTGAGTGAGCAAGATACTGACGCTAACTCGTCAAATCATTGAGTTTTTGCAAATGTGCATCGTCTACTCTCCACAGAGGGCCGACTTCCAAACCAAGTACATGGTGAAGGAGGAGTTCCTTACCTTATGAGGACGTAGACCCAAGTACTTCGATACGTGCAATCCAGGAAAGCACAGGAGTGCCTAAAAGTATAGCTCACCGAATTTTACAAAAACATAAGCTCCAGAATTACGGAAGCAGTTGAATTTGTCAACAATGGCAGATTTGCCTATCAGATGGCCCGATCCTTCTTAAGAAGATGTCGAACTCGTATTGCAGCTGAAGGAAGGCAGTTTGAACATCTTTTGTAAATAATAAATCTTAGCATCCAAATAATTGGTGTTTAATTTTACACTTAAGGAAAGTTTGTTCTAAATTCAACAAAAAGTTAGGATCTCTAAATTGAAAGCGTCACTATCTGTCTCACTCACACTTCATGTAATGACTCTCCGTCTCACTCAAACTAGAATCTTAAAGTTACGGTCTTACGGTAAGCTTTGGGTACACTAGAATCATTTTTAGTAGGTGAAAGGAAATTTTTCGAAACTGGGTTTCTTGAAGAAAAAAATTTTTTTTTGCCGTAATCTAAGAAATATTGTAGCAAGTGTTATACCATTTTAGAATCCTTATTAAATGCGTCAACTTTTAAAGTAACTCGCCAAACTGGCGTAGTACATTTTTTTTCATTACATTGGGTGAAATATTAATTTTCTATTCTTGGTTCGGCAAAATGTGACATTTTCTTTCAAGCTGGAACAGTAGCCTTAGAATGTAAAGCAGCGGTTACATAAGCACTATTCGGGGTTACATAAGAAAAATAAAATTGAAAAAAAGTAAAGATTTGTAGCAACAGGAGCTAAAAAACCATCACAGGATGTACATTTTCTCAAAAACAAAAGAAATGTCTATAATTTGAAAAATACATGACTTACATATTTTTTTATATTTTTCTGATAACTGTTACGACTTGGTCTATTGCCCCATTCCGGCTTGACGTTGATTTCTGGGACACCATGTATATAGGTACGGAATAGAATTAGTAATTGATTTAGCTCAATATCTCAGTTTCTGTAAATAGTCAATTTTTTAAACATTTTCTGGACATGGACATGAATTTTAAATATATTTGCTTTCTTATTCTTATTTCATTTTAGGCTCCTTTCAGCCATTCTCTCAGGCTCTTATCAGTTCTCGTATTAATTTATTTTTTTTTGTTAATCATATGTTAGGGCTCCAGTGTTGTCTCCTAGTTTATTTCATAAGAAATTTAGATACCGGAACTCCACGATTGACATCAACACTTCATTCACAGGAATAATTTTCTACAGCGGATATAATCTATCAAAAAAACCTTGAATCATCCATGCACAGCACCAGACCCATTATAGCACTCATCTCTCTAGGTATAGGATCTACTGTCATTATTTCTGGGACAGAGTATAAAAATTCTGTGACCTTCTTGAAATAAAAAGTTTTCGCTGTGCCAAGTATAGTTCTGTTCGTTACACAATCAGGTCAGGTGTATATAAATAATAAGAGTTCAAGATGACCCAGTCCGTACTGAAATTTCTTACTTAAAATGTAACTTTTATGTAAGGGACTATTCCAATGAAATTCAACTTGGTCTGTTATACACAGTTAAAAAAAATTATAGCGGATGATAAATTTGGATAAAGTAGAAAATAACCTTTTCCAATTTAATCGTTTCACTCAGAACGACGTAATCTTATTAACATAAGTGATATGTTGATTTACATATATACTAGGCATAAAGTACATAACTGTTATAATTGACTTTCATAATCTAGAAATACTAGAAGGAAAGTATTTAACTGTTATAATAAGATAACATATTTATGAAATTTTGGATTGGGAATATTAGAAGAGACCGTAAAGATCGTAGATACAGATATACTTTATAAAATTGTTATACATACATAACAAAGCAGGATCAGTTATGTATATATATGTCCTATTTAGTATAAAAGTGTGTTGAATTCTAAGCACAATAGAAATATTTGAGAAATTTTGCTTGTGACCGCATCTTTTCATACTTTCAGATATTATAACACACAAAACCACAATTGATTAAAATTAAAAAATAACTGAAGCACCGCAAATTAGTTTTGAGTTCGTTTCATAACATTTAGTTAATTTACTTTCATATATTTTTACATTGTATTGTATACACTCGAATATTTTACTAAAAGAATCCGTTATCGTCATGACACTAAGTATATATGTATATTTCGTTTACCTAATAGGAAAAATAACTTCACATCTCAGGTTGTGGTAGTTTTCACAACTCGCTGAAAATTCAGAGATATGAAACCGCCGATTTATGATAAGGCAACAATCATTAATCATCTTTGCATTGAACATTAAATTTTAAGGTAATTTGAAATAGTCACCTATAACCTTATTTTGAACGATACAAGGTTTTAGATTGTATATGTTAACGGCGTTTGAATCCATCTAAATAAAGTCATGGGTGCATCACATGAAGATTTGGTGGTGCCAATCAAAGAAGGCAACAATCGTATACCTATTAGGGTCAATAGTTTTATATGATCTTCACAAGGTAATCACAGTTAATTATGAAATATGTACAAGGTTATGTAGCCACCTTTGTAGTATTATGTAGTAAGAAGAAAGAAGGATCATTGTATCTATTTGGTTAATATCTTGCTGTTCCGATAATAAAGTTGGATTAAATTCATTGGCTCCGTCGAACACTTTAAGCTCAGCGAGGACTTCGTTATAGATGATTCAATAGTTTTAATTGCCTTCTAAATAGCTCTTAGAAAAATATGATATGAAGATATACATACATCTTGCTTTCTCTTCTCGCTCTCTCTCCCTTCTGTTTCTTTATCGACTAGCACAGGTATAACAACAGTGGCAGTTTTACTCATGGCCTCACTGGGTCTGTGCCCAGGACCCCTAGCCTTTGGGATAGTAGACCAATCGATGATCAATTTTTCAACCAGTAAAATGACCTATTAGAAGTTAAGTTTAATTGTTAAAAGTTTGGCTACTGAAAGTAGAGCATGGGATTTATTCGAAATTTTATACGTGGCAACAAATTTTCATACGAAATAACATAAACGAACAAAAAACGACATTGTCATTGTATAGCATCATACCATTTTTTATGGTTTACTTTCAGTAGCCAAACTCTATTTGGTAATCACAGAAAATTTTTTGTATTGGTTCATGTAAACAAAATACTGGCAACTCTGCCTGGCTAAGGTTATTCCCCTAAATCATTTGGTTACAAAAACTATACCGACTCACACGATCGGAACTTTCCTTTACTTTAATTGCGAAATTTTGACGGGGATTCCCCTTTTGTCCACCTTACATTTACTTTCTTCACGTGTAGTGCCATCTGTACGTATGGGGCCCAGTGTTGGGCAAAATGTAATCTGATTAATGATTAACAATTACAATTAACCATGTAATCTGTAATCAGATTACTTTGTAACAGATTACTAATGTAATCCATTTCCATAATTACATAATGTAATCGATTAACGTGAAATGTGATTACAAGTTAATCTGATTACACATTAATCGATTACAAGTTAATCTAATTTATGTGATTACATTTAAGACATTTAAGATATTTAAAATATTTGTATTCTAATTCTTCATAAAACTCCCTAAAACTAATTTCGTACGAGAACAATACCATTTTCTTTCGATTCATTTCATTATATTATTAATTACTTTTAAGTAATCTACAAAGTAATCTGTTACAATGTAATTAGATTACAAAATAATCTAATTATATTGTAACAGATTACACATTTGATAGATTACATATTCTCTCATAAGGAATCTGATTGATATGTAATCGAATACAATTTAATTAGATTACTTTGTAATTTGACTAAACTGTAATGGAATTATTAATTAAATTACACTGCAATCAGATTACGCCCAACACTGATGGGGCCCCCTAGTCGCTGCGATAGTAGACCAATCGATGACCAATTCTTCAACCAGTAAGACAACCTATTACTAGTTAGTTTAGCAATTATAGTTTGGCTACTGAAAGTAGACCATGGGATTTATTCGAACTTCTATGCATGACGAAAAATTTTTATAAAAAGTAACGGTTTTGACTGTGTTTGCAGCCGCAATATATTTTTAAGTTCCAGCATTTTTTCATAGTATACTTTCAGTAGCCAAACTCAATGTATTTGGTAATCGGCGAAAAATTTTATTCTGGAGTCGCCGTCCTATCGTTGTGGGCTATGTTGCTTAGTACCCACATAGTACGTAATGCCTAATCTACAATGTATGGTAAAACCACGTCGTCAAAACGATATTGTTTGTTGAAGAATGCATATAAATACACGAAATACGTTAGTAATGGTAAGCTGCCAAATTAAACAGCTGTTGACCTGTCAATTATCATAAATGTAATTGCTTTCTCGATTTCATTGCAGAATTACATCAAAGGAAGTATTTGGTCTCAATAATTTAGACTACAGTATAGTAAAGTAAAAAATTGTTTGGGACAAGTCGAATAATATAAAATAAATAAAAGATGAGCTTTCAAACAAAACTGAGGCCAAGCCGCATGAAAAAGTAAAAAATAAACTTTTCTTCACACACAGAGGTGGACTCAGATTTTATTCGCTGACAATCACCGATATATTTCAGTATAATCAATCAGAGGTAATAAGTGATTTGATTCATGAAGAGAAAGAATATTCAAGAGAAATGTCACAATCAAAAAATCTGAGTACACCTCTGTGTGTGAAGAAAAGTCTATTTTCTACTTTTACATGCGGCTTGGCCTCAGTTTTGTTTGAAAACTCGTTTTTTACTTATTTCTTTTCTGCCTTTTTCACGTTAACTAAATTGTTCTAATTATCAATTTAACCGAACTTAATTATATTTTTACTTAATTCTAATTTAATTTTAGTTTCTTAATTTCTTTTTAATTTTCCATTTTCCTTTAATTTTTCTTATATTTATCCTTAAATTTCTTTCTTTCTTCTTTATTTTGAGTCAATTTTTGAATATTCGCAGTGAAATATTTTTGCGTCCATACGACTCGAGAGTTTCCAATCGACTGACCGTACTTGGAACACAATCCGAACAGTTTCGATAACTCGGACTAGGGTTTACCGAGGTTTCGAAAAATTTGAAATTTTGAAGGCAGTTACGATGAGATGATTGGAAGTCAGCACCGTGGTTGCCTGGAAGTTTTTGTTCAGCTTATCATTACCGACATTTTAAGTCATGTTTGGTGCCGATCCGAAAACAAAAATTTTTCGAGTATCAAATCAAATCGTTGAAGTACTGAAACGGTTTTCTGAAATTCAAATTATGTTTTAAACAGCGCTTTTTAGCTGTATTCCAACTTGATCCCATATAACATGAATTTTCCCGATTTTCCATGTTTTCCACAGACTTTTCCTATTACTATGAATTTTTTTTAAAAATTTACATGAATTTCTCTCAATTTTTCATGCAAGTTTTCATGATTGTTGAAGAGAAAGTATTCATGCCAGTAGGACGGAAAAAAAATTATTCCGCATAGCTTATAAAACTTTTTTGTCGGAAAATTTTCCAGAAAAATTGGAAAATTCTGAATTTTTCCTGAAACAGATTTATCACTAATCATATCGTTGAAAATTTTTCCGATGATTTTCCCGCAACTTTATGCAACTCATTTCGCTCTACGACTTTGGCTTAGGTTGCAAAAGGCTCGTACGCTTCCTTGGTCGGAAAAACTCCGGAAAAGCGTTTTACATGAATTTTCCTCGATTTTTTCAGCAAATTTTCACCATTGTCGGAGAGAAAGTAATGATGCCAGTTGATAGGGAACTTGATCCTGCATAATTTAGAAAACTTTTTTACCGGAAAATTTTCCGGAAAAGTCGAAAAATTCCGGAAATTTTTTTCGGAAAAATCGGAAACTCTGCATTTTTCCTGAAACGGATTTATCACTAATCAAATTTGTACCAAATTTTCAAATGATTTTTCCCGATTTTCCGGGTTTTCCATGGAAATTTCTGGTTCAAATTTTGATAGATTTAATTGTCACGCGACATGAACCTGTGTGTGATGACGAAAAGTGGGTCTACGAGAGTGTCGAAAATAGTAAAAAAGAAATATACAGACAGACAAATTCGTGTACGAGTTACACGGACGGGCTGGCCTCAATAAAACATTCCTTTCAAGGCTTAAAGTACAAGTTCCAGTTTACAGCTGTTTTGTTCTAAATTTCCCTAGCCCTAGGTACATGATTCTAAATTATGCTGAATACACCTGAGGTATTACTACATCGTTTTTGTTGATTAATTATTATACATAAGATCGTGCTCATGTCGTCAAATGAATGAAAGAGAAGAAACATTTATGCAAGCATGAAATTTCAAGTACATGAGTGGGAAGCAAACACAAAAATCCATGTCGTTTGGATGACCATGCATTGTAGATTAGACATAACTGTCACCCCAAAAATTCATGTTTTCTATCACCATTCATCAATATACGAGTAAATTTCGAGGAGGCAGCTGTGATAAGCGTATTTGTCATAAAAGGAGGATATGGAAAATATCAACGAAAGAAACGCCAGTGGGTCCTTCCAATTTGGAGCGAAAGGATGCTTACAGGAAAATTTCACTTAATGTTTGATGAACAAACATCCTATCCTGAAAAATTCCTCTTATATTTCCGTATGAGTGTTGAAAGATTTGATGAATTACTTCTAAATACAGATTTTGAGACCTAGCCCCTATTGCACCATTTATCACAAATTAGTGTTTATTGTTTTTTTTTTTTGATAAGTGTAAGTACTAAGAGTTGCACGAAAAACATTTAAAATTTCACGCACTTATATCAATCGAGAAAACTTATCATTTTTTGCTAAGTATAGATGGCGTTGCACTAAAATTTAAAATTAATTATCACAAATTTAATTAATTGATAAGTAGTATTATGGTATATGTATGTTGAACAATGGCAATAACAAGAACAAACCGATTGCTAAAAATTCAATAATTATTTTTACGAGTTGATGATAATGACTAGAGCTTATAACAACCTAAAAAAAATCTGTTTTATTATTGGTTAAGGACTAAATTAAATTTGTTTTGTAATCTTCTAAATTATTTCATTTGCCTTTTTTTTTCTTCAAGAAAAACCTGTTTTCCACAATACTTCTTGTGTTTATTGATTATCAGAATTTCTGCGCAGTAGGGTGGGGGTAAGCAGTGTCCGCCAAAATTACTGCACCAAGGAATGGATGATAACCAGCTTCAAAATTTCGAAATAACTGGAAATTTCGAAGTAGGTACTTTGGAATAATGTACGCTACATGGCTAATTGGAATTTACAACATAAAAGCACCGGTCTTGTTCACACACTATCATTGCGTTAAGTGCGTGTTTTCCGTGCCGGTTTATATGGTGCTCTTCATTATTTGTGAGGGCATCTACAGGGTGTCCCACGTAACGTGTTCCCTGGCCATTTTTATCGAAAATGCACACAGATATCACCGAAGTGCTAGTACCAAAAGCTACCCATCATAAGCCACACGAAAAAAGGATATCTTCGGTTTGGTCCTTTTCGTCTTTTCTGAGGATCCATTTTGGCTACATTGCATAACTGCAAATCAAATTAGAAAAAAAGTGGTATACCTATTGAAAATTCTTCAATGTAGCCAAAATGCATCCTCAGAAAGGACGAAAAGGACCAAACCGAAGATATCCTTTTTTCGTGTAGCTTTTGATTTTAAATGTTGACCATACCAAAAGATAGCCCGGCTTATGATGGGTAGCTTTTGGTACTTTTGGTACTAGCACTTCGATGATATGTGTGTGCATTTTCGAGAAAAATGGCAAGGAACACGGTGCACAGAGTACAATTTGAGGCCTTATATCTCGATAATAAAGGGTTAAACTGGAATTTTCAATATAACACTTTCGTATTAGTTTTATTCGCGGAATTCAAAAATGTAATCTAAATGTATCCTTAATGAGGACGAAAAGGACATTTTTTTAATATATCCTTTTCCAAGGACTTTTTCAAGGACTTTGGCTACGCCAGAGGATACACACAAAATTTTTTGAAATAAATAACGGTATTTATGAAATTTCTGTGTAAAAAAATCAAAATTTTGGAAATATTTGTTTAATTAACAAATACAGAGGAATACACTTTCCGATAGCTACTATTCTTGGCTATTTAATAAACCAACATTAACCAAAATCTATAGCGTGGTTCAAAAGTTATACTCATTTATTCTCACGAATATTGGCGAAATTTTCAACTGGCCACAACTCCTAAAGGAAGGCTTCGGGCGGGGAGGGGGGACACTTTTTTGATCATCTTACCTCAAGGAATCGCGTGGTATACCGCACGGTATCGTGATCTGAATCACCCTGTATATCATAGAAAATGTAATATACCAATTTTCTAATAAATTAACTCTCATGAAGTTTCCTTTAATGTACAAAAATAAGATCGCGAGAGGTATTCTCTATATATACAGCTCTCTTTCTAAAAGTTCTGGTAAGGAAAGGGTATAGCTCTTATAATAAGATTATACTAATTATAATGATACCCTTATGAGAGTACTTAAATACTCTCATTAAGATTCAAATAGTGTTCTTATGAAACTTAGTTAACTCTTACACAAAGGGCTAACGTATTTTTATAAGAGAAAAATAACTCGCATAAGTGCGCCATTTAATTCTGACAATACATTCCTAAAGCACTCGTAGATCTCTACAAGACTGAAAAAACAACGGCACTCAAGTGCATATATCCTCTCATAAGACGCTTGTAGACCTTTATGAAATGTAAATTGTTATTTTGGAGTGCAATGCACATTGATATAAACGTGAAGGCGCGACGATAGTTTCGTAACCCAAAAGTGTCTAGCCAAAGAAACAAAAAAGTCACGTTGCTGCGGACCTGTAAAATTACAAGTACAAGTACCAGTACAGTACCAGTACCTGGACTTGAAATATTTTAAGTACAAGTACATTCCCGGTACTGGTACTTTAAAATTTTTCAAGTACAAGTCCCGGTACTGGTACTGTTACTAGGAGTTAAGTATCAATGTACTTAAGTACTTTACAGGTCTATACCTGTAAAAATACAAGTACAAGTACCAGTAAAGTACCAGTACCTGGTCTTGAAATATTTTAAGTACAAGTACAAGTCCCGGTACTGGTACTTAAAAAAATTTCAAGTACAAGTCTCGGTACTGGTACTTTAAAATTTTTCAAGTACAAGTCCCGGTACTGGTACTGTTACTAGTACTTAAGTATCAATGTACTTAAGTACTTTACAGGTCTATACCTGTAAAAATCCAAGTACAAGGACCAGTAAAGTACCAGTACCTGGACTTGAAAAATTTTAAGTACAAGTCCCGGTACTGGTACTTAAAAAAATTTCAAGTACAAGTCTCGGTACTGGTACTTTACAATTTTTCAAGTACAATTCCCGGTACTGGTACTTATAAAAAAGTCAAGTACAAGTCCCGGTACTGGTACTTTAAAAAATTTCAAGTACAAGTCCAGGTACTGGTACTGTTACTAGTACTTAAGCACCAATGTACTTAAGTGCTTTACAGGTCTGCGTTGCTGTCACGTCATTTCATGCGCGCCTCAACATTAGAATCTAATGGAATTGACGGTGGTAACGAAACAGCTACATGACACGAAGTCTCCAGTGCGCGATGGGTCTTAACAAATTTTACGTTATTATTTCTGTTGATAACCCAAAGTATTTTAGAAAATATAATTTCTGTTAGGGGCCCCATATCCTAATTGCTTAGGGTCCCCACTTGGCTAAAGACGACCATGATCACACGTAGTAAACAAGTGATCTTATGTGGAAAAGAAAAATGGAAAATACCTACACTTCTCGTTACGAAAAAACTTAAAAATTAGCCTGAGCATTTTTACCTATATTTTAGTGCAATATTTGTGTTTTTCGATTTTTAATGTTTTCATTTCGTTTTTATGAGCAAACGACCTATTTCTTTTATCAAGTCGAGCTGGAATTGTTCAATTGTTGTACAGAAAATATTCGTCTACTTAAGGCAGTTGACTAAAGCGGAGTACAACTTATTTATGAATTCTATAGATACACTTGAGAACAAAAATTTCCTCTCATGCTTGGATGGATACTAAAAACTTAATAAATATATAAATCTAAGCTTTGATAAAATATCATAATCTATATTATAACGGTGGTATAACCTTACCCTGCCTTACAAAATAAGCCAAACTCAAATATCCTAAAAAAAATCAATGTTTCCAATCTGGGGCAGCTTTCTTCATGAAGTGCGATTTATCATCTTCTCACTTTACAATGGTGGATTACGCGAACTTGAGAAAAAAAAATTATGTTATACTTGGGCGAGGCCATGCGCCACTTACGACGCTTCGCAGATTATCAGCAGCAGCATCATTACCACTTTTTGTTGTCAGGCATTAAACTGATATGGGACGCTTTGTTAAACAATAATAAATTTTTCATGGGCAGAGGTGCGAAGTTTTGAATATTAGTGTATTACGTAGGTTATTTATGTGCTGAACATACACTCGTACATGATACATATTATTATTATTATTTTTTTTTTTTACGAAATTATAGAGAAAGATTTCACTTCAAGCAAACAAAACAACGGCACCGACTATCTGTTGAATAAAACTGATGTCACGAGACTTGTGGCGATTTGTAGTATCGGTATCACGCGGATGTAGTAAAAATTTTGATGAGATTATGGATCAGAAATTATCGATTACACGTTCTTAAGTATGTATGACAGGAAATTGTTTTAATAATCAACTAATAAACTTTAATTCTTTTAATTACTTCGATAATTTGTTATATACCTATATGAAGGCAAAAATTTATAACTGAGAATTGGAAATATTTTTTATTTAACTGGCATAGCGTGTGGACGATAAAATGTATTAAAATAATATTCGCTGGTGTACACTAAGCATGTAAACTTGCAATAATGACTTGTGCAAATGTTGTTCGGTGAAAGTTTTAAATCTAGTGAAAATCCTAAATTAAGTGCTTCCGAAATTACTTGCTATGGCAATAGCAAAAGGGATTTGTCCAGGTTTCGTTGATATAAAAATCTACAGCCGCTAAAATCGAAGTGTGTGCCCTTTCCCTTGGAGTCACTAAAAATGTATGCAAGTTCGACCTTATCTTTCCCAAGTAATAATTTTAGTTTTAATATAGTCTACATAACGTTGTCTATACTATTTCATAAAACTTGTAATAAAGCTATATAGTCAAGCCAACACTAATATGACCATAAAAAGCCTATAATAAAACTAAAAGGTCCCACGCTACAATATAAAGCCTTATTGGTTTTATCTGGATTACTCTTAGCGATGATTTGCAGTCCTCTATAAAACTTTTCATAAAACTAAAAGCGTAATTTGAACTCATCAACCTATCTGGATAACGTTATCAAAACCACCATAAAACTACTCCTGAATCCTTTTTTAAGATAAAAAGGCATTGGAAATACTATTTCAGCAAACCTTTTAGACTTGAAACTTCAAAATAACGAGTGAAAAAGCTAGAATTGGTCTAAGACCAATTCTTATGATACCCTAGATGAATGCACGTATGAAATTTCGTATGGTCACCCATTTGAGCAATTTTGATTTTTTGCATTGGTTTCTCGCATATATTTCTAGAACGGCTCGTCGGACAGAAAAAATGATTATAACCAATTTTATAGGATTTCTTATTTTGAAGAAGTTTTTAGTACAATAAAAATGTCTAGGACTGATCGTTTTCAAAGTATATGTAAAAAACCAAAAATTTTATATGGCAACACCAAGAGGGGGTTGCCCGATTTAGTCCATTTTTGAAATTTTATTTCCTATTACTATGAAAACACAATGTACCAAATTTCAGCTTTCTATGGCGACGTGTTCTCAGGTAGTGTCCAAATATATGGTGGAAAACGAAATTTTTGTATGGCAGCCCCACAAAGGAGTTGCCCGATTTGTCTCATTTCCGAACTTAATTTTACTTTTTTTTTAATGTCCGTGTACATTTCAGCTTTCTAAGTGAACGCGTTCTCGAGTGATCGTCCGCACTGATGGACGGATAGACTGACGGACGGACGGACGGACAGACGGACATGCAAAAATCAAAATAACTTTTAATTTTATGCGAGGGTGTCCAATCCATTTTGCTCGACCATCATTATTTCTGTGCGTTACAAATGGAAGGACAAACTTAGTATACCCTATAGATTTCATCTAGGGTACAAAAATGATGTTCGAATCCATAATAATAATAATAATGGAACCAAATAGATTTATATGTTCCACTTTATAATAATTTAATATGTTGAAATGTAATTCAATTTTATTTTAAGTGCAGTTTTACAGGTTTTTGACATTAAGTACGCCCTTTTGCAATTGGAATTCATCTTTTTGCAAATGAAATTCACCCTTTTGCAAATGAAATTCACCCTTTTGGAAATCAAGTACTTTTAATATTTACATTTAAAAAAACACTAATATTAATTACATCTTAAGAAATCAAAAATTTTTGTAATAAATCATAATTACATATAGAGATGAACATATGTATGAAAACAAAAAAATTCAAAAATGTAGTATAACATGGTCTATAACGGTTCTGCTGCAGCAGCAGCTGGTAACTTACTAATTATAAGAATTTGCTGACGCAATCGTTCCAACAGAGTTATTAATTACATCTACCGAATTTTCACGATTTAAAGGATCAGCTAACAAATTTCTTGCATTAAACTTGATTTTTGAAAATACTTCTTCAATGAGGTTAAGCATTGGAGAATATGGTGGGAGAAAAAGTAGTGTATGCCTTGTCTGACCAACAAGATCACGCACTTCCTGCGTCTTGTGGATACTTGCGTTGTCCAAAATCAGCCAAACTTCGCTCAGATTATCGTGCTCCAATTTCTGAAATAACTCCTTAAGAAAGTTGCAGAAACTATTTGAGTTGACTGTAGACTGCTGAATTACTTGATTTCTTAATATGTAATTAATATTAGTGTTTTTTTAAATGTAATGTAAAAGTACTTGATTTCCAAAAGGGTGAATTTCATTTGCAATAAAGTGAATTTAATTTGCAAAAGGATGAATTCCAATTGCAAAAGGGCGAACTTAATGTGGAAAACCTGTACAGTTTAATGTAGCAAATCCTACGGCGATTGAAAATTTATTGATTATGTCACATAGGATAGCTCGAAAAATAATAACGCTACTCAGAAATAATTAAAATTAAGAAATAATTGTAAAATATTTTTTTTTATTTACACTATATTTTATTTTGATATTATTTTAAGTACATTCGGATTTGAAAAAAAAAGTTTGAAAATGATATCCTCTAGTTCTGAAACGGCTTAAATTCCTGAAAATAATTAATTTAAAAATAATCCATTTTAAGCATAAAATGGCGATTCACATTAAAGCCTATTTGCTACTTGTACAGCCGCCGTAACAAACCCGTTTGATCTTAGGATGGCTACGATTAAAACAATTCATTCTATTGTAAATCCATTTAGTTTTAAGTAAAACCTTTCTGAGTGCTCCTAGACTGATATAATGCCATTTGCTATTTTATAAAACTTAGCGTACTTATAACACTTGTATGTTTGTATATGTATTTGCAATCTAACATAAATCTTGCTTCTGACCTTTACCATGCTTTTATACTATTTACAAGGCTAATAGTACCTATATGCATTGTTCGTACGAAACATTTTTTATTAATTTCAATTCATACATTTCGGAGAATTTTTAAATTTTTAATTCATAAAGTCAAAATAAATTTGTTTGAGTTTAATTTAGTTGCTAAAAAAAAAACTGTTCGCTCTTTTTCAAATCTATTTGATCTCAGTTAAAACCGTTCTAGGTGTATTGACACTCAAATAATGTTACTTGCTCTTGCATAAATCTATTTAGTTTTATATGTATTCGCGATGAAACTTATTTCGACTTGTCGATTTCTTCTTGACGTCTAACCATTTATAATAAAGCAAGATCATCACTTAACTATTTCCGTTTTTTTTATGGAGCATTAATTTGTAATTCATCGACACTAAGTATTCTTGGGATTAATATTTCTGTTGCCAAAGAAGCATAGAAATATCTTGGATTTCTTAAAAGGTGTAAGAAATATTTCGCCCCGTCAAATCTAGCGCTACAAATCTTATATCAGACCTAGAATGGAATACAATATTCTAGCATGTCACATGTCGAAGACACTTGGAAAGGCGTACTAGGTTTATACGGCATTTGTCTAAGTCTCTTAATATTAAAATAATTTTGTGAAAGAATTTTGAAATGCATTCTTAAACCCTCTTTGTATAATAGTTTTATGATAGATTCCTACATAGCCCAGTAGCTCTCTCTAGACCAAATTGTCCCTTAAATTTGACTTAAAGTAGCCGTCTGTGTTTCCTAATATAACCTTCATGATTCTTATTTTTTATGTTTTATTAAAGCTAAATACAATAGTCTTGGTGCATGCTATAAAATCTTAATAAAATCAAGTAGTATTTAATTCCTATTTAGATGCTTAATGGTTTTATCCTAGTTGAATTGATGACAGCCATAAAACCTCTATAAGTACATATGGACTTAAATGCTAAATAATGTTATTACTACTCTCCAGGAGGTTTTTAAAACATCACAATAAAATCAATTGTTCTAGAAGACCAATTCTCATGACTTACAATCACCATAAAACTATTTAGCAACTTCAAAACTTTAATAAAACAATTATAAAACCTGAGTAAAACTAAATAGCATTTAAATTGTTAATTGGGCCTCATTTAAGTTTGTCGAAAACCGATTCAAACATCACATCGCGTCGTGTGGAAGTCGTTCTTATTCCGAAATGAGGAAACAAGTACCCTCATATCGGGTGTAATAGGTAGACGTAGATCTTACTTAACTCCATCTTCTTCAGTTGAAATATGATCTTGATGTACCCATTCAGTTAAAATGTCTACGCTGACCTTCACACACTCAACGGTCTGTCAAAGCCATTAAATGTCATAGACGACTTGATTAATTATCACTACCTAATGGCCTCCACTAAACGGCTTGACCGCTAGACCCTCTCTTCCGTAAAACCACAATTTTTTTACAATCGTGTATAGTATATAGATGCAGTAAGTTGGATATTCATCCAAAGAGGCTCACCATGTGTTCATGAATTTTTTCGGTGTTCAATGTTTATCATTTTGACACAAAAAACTCGACTAAATATAACTCGAAAATATATTTCAAACTCCATTGAAATCCACAATCGTTTAAAAGATCAAATGAACATCATTCCACAATTCTCAGTTAACAATAAACAAAGAGTGGGTAAAGTGAAGAGATATCTCCTAATACAGAAATATAAGTAATGTATTAATTCCAGTATGAATAAGTCAGGCAGTCCTTTCCATTATAACTAATTAGGCTGAATTTTCAACTTCAATCACAAAATAATTTAGGTTGAGATGAATTATAGCCTTCAAATAGCAGGTATTCAAACCTCGGTTGTTGACTTTTTTTAATAATAATAATAATGACAATTTATTTTCAGTACAAAGATTATTACAATCTTAAGATGTATAGTAGTGTGCTGGATTAAAGAGGAAAAAGAGAGAGAAAAAATAAAAAAGAAAAAAATTACTACGAACTAATTAAACAAAAGTATCAATAAACTAATAATGAGTGCAAAAAGAAAAAAAAAGAAGAGAAAAAAAACGAAGAGAAAAGAAAAAAAATAATGAGGAGAATATACTATACTTATGTAAAACTAAGCTATGGAATATTTGAGAGCAAAAAGAATACAGTGAAAGAGAAAATAAATAAATAAGGATTTAGTGGAGCAACATTCGAAACTATGATAACCGCCGATCTAGACAAGAGTCACTGATTTAATAAGTCTGCCAAAAGCTCTACCGCCACTCGTGCACTGAATATCATGCGCCAATAGATTCCACTGGCGAGCACATTGGAAAAAGTAAGAATGCTGGCCA
Organism: Dioctria linearis; assembly: GCA_963930735.1. NCBI lineage: Eukaryota > Metazoa > Arthropoda > Insecta > Diptera > Asilidae > Dioctria > Dioctria linearis. Next base: position 2,658,547 of record OZ005740.1, on the reverse strand, counting down.
AATCGTGATCTACAACGAGGGATTAGAAGATTCCTGTGTCTAGCCGATTGCAAGAAGTTAAACTTTTCGAATAGGTACGTGGGCTGTTGGTTATATATTAGTCTGTGCAGAAATTTTAACCTGCATTGGATTAGGTATGCATCCAAAGAACAACCAAACAAGCGTGTTGAATAAGATGATATAGCGAGGCAGTTTAAAGACAAAGCGGAGCACATCATTGTGTGCTACCAAGAGTCGCCTTCGACAGACTGAGTCAAGGTCAGAGAAAACCACACTACCATATGTGAAGTGAGGGACCACTAAGGCCCTGACCAGCTTCATCCGCATATGAAGTGAGAGAAAATTAGAGCTCAGCCATAACTGCCGCAGACACCCATATATTTTTCCTATCGTAACACCAATATGCTTACAGCAGGTGAACTTAGAGTTAAGCTCAAAGCCAAGAGCCCTAGCTGAATCAACATATGGTAGTACGGTGTTGTTAATGAGTACTGTTGGGACGGTATTAGGATCAATTCAATTCCTATAAATCGCTAAGCATTTTGACTTACTGGGATTCAACTCCAGGTTATTTTGTAGTGACCACGTTGCAGGTCATCATTGAAGCTGCATACACAGTCCTCCGTCAAGCCAATCGGCCTGCTCAGATATAGATGGATGGAAGCATCTGATATTACGTCAGTAATGTCATTCACTTATAGGCGGAACAGCAAGGGGCCAAGTATGGATCCCTGAGGAACTCCAGATAAGAGAGACCTTTCACCCGAGCAGACCTCATTCACCCTAACAAACTGACTGCGTCCACTCAAGAAACTCCTGAGAAGTTTTTCTGCAGATGAAGAAAATAGAAATTCTTTTGAAAGTTTTCCCAGCAGCTTGTAATGATTGATGGAATCGAATGCCTTACTGAAATCCAGTAGCGCAAGGATCGTAAGTTGGTCTTTGTCGAGTGCTTCGTAAATATCTGAGGTAAGCTTAAGCATAGCAGTTTCGCAGCTATGATTCGGTCGGACTTGAAATTGGTCGACAATATTTGTATTTCGTATTTATTTTCCAGAATGATTCGTCAGTTGATAAAAGTTTTCATAACTAATTTCATAGGTTCTTACATTCCCTAGTCCTTTACCTATACATTATACATTAAAAACTTCTGAAACTGAAAATTTTTCAAGCATACGTGGAAAATTGCAATTTTTTTAATGGTTACTCTGCGAAGGAGTATACTTTACCTAATTTAGAAGTAAATCCCACTTCATATTTTTAGGAAAAACAAGTGAAAAAGCTAGAATTGGTGTAAAACCAATTCTTATGATACCCTAGATGAACGCCCGTATGATATTTCCTATGGTCACCCATTTGAGCAATTTGATTTTTTGCATTGCTTTCTCGCATATATTTCTAGAACAGCTCGTCGGACAGAAAAAATGATTATCACCAATTTTATAGGATTTCTTATTCTGAAGAAGTTGTTAGTACAATAAAAATGTCTAGGACTGATCGTTTTCAAAGTATATGTAAAAAACCAAAATTTTTATATGGCAACACCAAGAATGAGTTGCCCGATTTAGTCCATTTTTGAAATTTTATTTGCTATTACTATGAAAACACAATGTACGAAATTTCAGTTCTCTATGTGGACGTGTTCTCAGGTAGTATCCAAATATATAGTGGAAAACGAAATTTTTGTATGGCAACCCCACGAAGGAGTTGCCCGATTTGTCTCATTTTCGAACTTAATTTTACTTTTTTTTTTAATGTCCGTGTACAAAATTTCAGCTTTCTAAGTAAACGCGTTCACGAGTTATCGTGCGCACGGACAGACGGACGGACGGACGGACAGACGGACGGACGGACGGACGGACAGACGGACATGCAAAAATCAAAATAACTTTTAATTTTATGCGGGGGTGTCCAATCCATTTTGCTCTACCATCATTATTTCGAGGTGTTACAAACGGAATGACAAACTTAGTATACCCTATAGATTTCATCTAGGGTACAAAAAGAAAGGAAACAGCTTTTAAGAATTATCTGGTTTGAAGACAAAAAAAAACTATCCTAAATACTGTCACGTTGTAGGTACAGACTACAACGTATGCCCAATAAGTTTTCGATTTTGTGAACAACTCCAATCCTATTTCGACAATATGCAATTATAATTAGTAAAATTGCAAAATGAAAACGAAAGATTTTATTTTTATTTTCCTCACCAGCATTGCAACTGATCTGATTAATTCTCAGTTGCTTTACGTCTATATGTATGTATCCACACGAAGAAAAACTTTACAGAATATTTACTGGTAAAATCATGATTTTCTATACTCTATGTCTATGGTTATTGGATAAATATAGAATATATTTTAATTAAGAAATAAAATTGGTTTTCAATACATTAATCAGCATGTGACAAGGCACTCCACTCAGATGTCTGTTGAAGCGATAGTGTATCTGAAGAATTGCAAAGAAATAATTACGTGTATCCAGCTGATGACATTTCTACTTTTCAATTTAAATTTAAATAAATAAATATCTATGATTTCTGTAATAATCTACAATTTGCTTATGTAATAATGAATTGCTTTTAACATTTTGTATTTCATTTATAAAAACAACGAAGAGTAATTATGACTTTTACAGTAACTATTGCAGGAATTAAATTGTTTGCAACATTTTTTTAAATTCGGTATTACACTAATGAAAAAAAACATAAAATTTAATTTAATTAAAGAATTCTACAATTTCAATTTTTCAAAAATTAAACAGAAGTGATTACGCATGCGCAGACATCGTAAAGATTTGGAAGAAGAGTCTTAGTGGCAAGTTCCAAATTGTTGCGCGATGTGATGAAAATGAAGTTTAAGTTACGTTTTTGTAACTAAAATACGAATTCAATATATTTGTGCAACTTTAAAGTTGCGGAAACAAAAATATTGCTTCAGTAATCCATATTCGAAGAATTTAAAGTTTCTGCCTTGTAGGGGATATATTATAAAGGTACCTATATAATGACGTTCTAATAGAGGAGGCCTCTCAAGCCATTTTGCTCCAATCAGAATTTTTCTTTTTTTTATTGCAAGTTTGCGCCTTTTTTTAGGCCAGCCCGTCCCTTTAACTCGTACACGAATTTGTCTGTCTGTACATTTCTTTTTTACTATATTCGACACTCTCGTAGAACCTTTTCGTCATCACAGCGAGCTGAAATTTGGCACACAAGTTCATGTCGCGTGACAATTGAATCTATCAAAATTTGAACCGGAAATTTCCACGGAAAACCCGGAAAATTGGGAAAAATCATTTGAAAATTTGGTACAAATTTCATTAGTGATAAATCCGTTTCAGGAAAAATGCAGTTTTCCAATTTTTCCGAAAAAAATTTCTGGAATTTTTCGACTTTTCCGGTAAAATTTTTTTCTAAATTATGCAGGATCAAGTTCCCTATCAACTGACATCATTACTTTCTCTCCGACAATGGTGAAAACTTGCAGAAAAAATCGAGGAAAATTCATGTAAAACGCTTTTCCGGAGTTTTTCCGACCAAGGAAGCGTTTGTGAAAAATTCCATGGAAAAACCGGAAAAGCGGAAAAATCATCGGACAAATTTTCATATCGATATGATTAGTGATAAATCTGTTTCAGGAAAAGTGCAGAGTTTTCCATTTTTTCTGGAATTTTCGGAATTTTCCGACTTTTCTGGAAAATTTTCCGACAAAAAAGTTTTATAAGCTATGCGGAATAATTTTTTTTCCGTCCTACTGGCATCAATACTTTCTCTTCAACAATCATGAAAACTTGCATGAAAAATCGAGGAAAATTCATGTAAATTTAAAAAAAAAATACATAGTAATAGGGAAAGTCTGTGGAAAACATGGAAAATCGGGAAAATTTAGTAAATCAGTGTCTTTTCGGCCGTCATAAAATTGTTTTAAAATATCTCCATGCGGCACGTAATAACAATTATTTAGTTAACGTGAAAAAGGCAGAAAATAAAATTAGTAAAAAACGAGTTTTCAAACAAAACTGAGGCCAAGCCGGATGAAAAAGTAGAAAATAAACTTTTCTTCACGCACAGAGGTGGACTCAGATTTTATTCGCTGACAATCACCGTTATATTTCAGTACGATCAATCAGAGGTAATAAGTGATTTGATTCATGAAGAGAAAGAATATTCAAGAGAAATGTCCCAATCAAAAAATCTGAGTCCACCTCTGTGTGTGAAAAAAAGTTTATTTTCTACTTTTTCATGCGGTTTGGCCTCAGTTTTGTTTGAAAACTCGTTTTTTACTTATTTTTTAACACTTAAAGTTCCGCTCTGGAAAAAATTTGCCATTGATAATTTTATGTTATGCACGTTTTTGTGAGGAAATCTAAGAGCCACACAAATAAACTTCAGATTACAAAACCCTACAAAGTTGATTAATATGCATGGAAGATCCCAATGAATTACAAAGAACCAGAGCCAAACAATTCTTCCACATCCTGCATCCCACCACAGATTTGTCCTCTGATACGGTAAAAACTATTATAATAAATTTTAAATGCATTACCAGATGTAAACATGCATAACACTCAGTACGTTTACATGAATACTTGAGTACTTGACTTGAAATCCACTTGAAGCTCAGATAGGGAGGTTGATTGAATTAATTCCAATTACTTAACTTGAATTTTTCTTGAATTTAATTTTCCAATTATTTAAGTTGAAATTTACGCGTTGAATGAGCGTTTTCATGATATTTTGATTACTTCAAGCATACTTCAACTAGTCATGTAATCGTGCTGACTACTGTTGCTGTATTTCATTCCTCAGTAAAATTACCCCTTATAAAATGTGCTGATATTGCAACTTGGTTAGGGAGGTTATTTCAAAAGTGGTCAAATAATTGAAGGTTTTATATTTATCTTTAATTTTTGTCTTTCGTCACAACTTTAGTAGATATCAAAATTCTGCACATTTCTTAACTTATCAAGGAATTTAAAAAACATTTAAAAGATACAAAAAAAAAAATGATGATAGCACGCAGACAACATCAAGAATTCCGGTTCATTAATATTCATAATTATCTGTCGTTTGACATTCAAATACACTTTAAGGTTTTTTTCTTCAGTTTTTGTTAATTATACTATAATCAGCATGAATTTCACTTATCGTTAAAAGACTTTAATTTAATTTTTATCATTGCTGAAAACAAGTTATTACAACTAGAATAGTTGTTTTTTCGGATCTATTTTTTTTTTCCAAATTTCAAACTAGTTATGGAAATAGCCATATGTTCGTTCATCAATTCCGAATTGAAAAAACTGAATGTCAAGCAGGAAGCTCTCTTACAATTCAATAATTTTTTTATATGTGCAAATAGAACTATGTAGTAGAGTTAAACATATTGTAAAAACAAATGTATTAAATTGGAGCGCAAATAATAACAAAAGAAATTCAATTTTGCAAATCAATAACATTTAAGGCAAGTATGACTTCTTTGAAGATCTTTTGCAGCCTGGATAGCAGCAGAAATTATAGACGCCTGTAACAAGTCTGACGGGTAAAAATCTAATTGTTCCTATTCCTATACCTCCCAAAGTCAGTGCCATATTTATGCATGGGCCCGTTGGGCCCGGTCCCAAAGCTCCGCGATTCATTAGCCTTGTTAGCCCCTGCGATAGTAGATCAATCGTTGACCAATTCTTCAACCAATAAGACGATCTTTGGAGGAAGTTGTCTGTTTCTGTTGGAAAAGCTACCACCCAGTTGAACGTCGTCAGTGAATGGAAAAATTACTTGAAGATTTGAGATGTTGTCTTGATTGCTGGCTAGTTTGGATGTAGTCCTTATTCGCGTTGGAGAACTGCTTCTGCACGTTTTCGTAAAGGGAATCGATGGCTTGAAGATTAGAAGTGATATCTTGAAAGTTTGTTTCTCAGCTACCAAACTACGGCTTTCTACGTTCAGCAAAGTATTACTAGCGGTTTTCAAATTTTCGTTATCGGGTTTACACGGTGGTTGGACAAATGTTCGGAAATGATCGAAACCGACAAAGCCGCTTCGCCATAAACCCATTACAAGCTAGTTTAGCTGTTAGATTTTGGCTACTGAAAGGTCACCGTTGGATTTATTCGAACAAAGTAACGTATAGTAACTATGTTTGCAGCCTTAGTACTTTTTAAATTTCCGACATTTTTTATAGTATACTTTTAGTAGCTAAACTCAATTTATTTGATAATCAGAGAAAACTTTTATACTGTTGGTTCATGTTAACGGGTCTAACGCACACTGGAGACTCTGTCTTTTTGACGCCGCGGGATTGTTTAGTACCTTATAATATAGAGACAACAGGAAGTGGACCGTGGATTTTTTCAGGGTATCGTGAAGTAGGTCAGAATTATATTGAAGAAAGAGACAAATGTATTTTCAGCTGTTAAACGAAGTTTTCTAATTTGCAACCATTTGAATCTGGTGAAAATATACGTGGGAAATCATTTTTTAGGCAAGTACAGTTATAAAATATTATTTTCTGTACTTTACCTACATTTTTATATTAAATTAAATTGAAGTTAATAAGAAAAATGATGAAGTATTTGTTTATTGAAGATTTGTTTACGTTTGTGACAGCTGAGAATCTCCCTGGGTATTTTGGCGCAGTAGCAGTGGCAGCGACTAAGAGCATTTTCGGTCGGAGTAACTGCAGTATTTTCAACCATATATCTTGTTGTCCCACTCTCTATTCTACTACTACACGGCTGTACTGAGCTTACACTCCAGCAGCAACAGATACTAACACAACCAGAATTTAACTACGCCAAATTTGGCTTATCACACTTCCTGTACTCTCTATATTCCAAGTTTAGTACGCACACAGTCCATAACTGTCACTCAAAAAACTCATTTATATCATGATTCATCAATATAAATTTGAAGGAGGCAGTTGTGATGATGTGTATTTGTCGTAATGACATAGAAAATATAAACGAAAGAAACGCTATTGGTCCTTCCAATTTGGAGTGAAAGGCTGCTTACAGAAAAATTTCACTTAGGGCCGTAAACACAAACGAGGATAATCCTATTTCCTGTGTAAAGATTATTCCTATCCGAGAATAATCCTGCTTACTTTGGTCGTAAACAGCAACCCGTGTAAAACAATGAGTTTTTTGCTTATGTGGCATTACTTTCGGATATTTTCGGTATGTCGAAATAAAAGAGTATTAAGTTTTAAAATAAGAAATGTTGAAATTGCTTATTCATAACGAACAAAATTAATTTAATTTTCAGTTTTCTTTTTTACATAATATTAAAAAAAAAACGAAAATTTAGTAGAGAAAGAATTTAAGATCAGTGCATCTAACCGAAATATTCTTTGTTGCCTGCTGTAATTATCACTTAAATTCAAATTTTGCTCATATGTCACCTATTCGGAATAATCCTCGAATAGAAATTTTACCCCCGGAAAAACTCGGATAAAATATTATACACCGGTGTAATACGATGGATTAAATCGCGAGTAATTTTAGTTGGTGTTTGTGCATTACACGTGAATATGGATTATTCTGGTTGGTGTTTACGGCCCTCAATGTTCCTTTGATATTTCCATATGAGTATTGAAAGATTTGATGATTTACTACTAAGTACAGATCTCATTGAGACCTGCTATAACTTATCAAGTACAAATATGCGATCATCAATTGAACCCAAAGGGAGACTTGCTGTAACTCTAAGGTCTATAAACACTTTCATGTATATTTCTCGCCACATTTTTATCTTCAAATTTCTATCAGAGTATTTCTTCAACTTTTTGTTGTATAGACCCAAGTAACATTTCCCCTCTTTTTCAGATCGAATTTACGTCTATTCGACGTAAATTAGGGCAGCGACTAATTGTGGTTAAGTTAAGATTACCTAATATTTATGTCCGATTTACGTAAGTGGAGAATGAGAGGACGTCGTATCGACGTAAATATTAGAGAAATTAGGGAATATTTCCTTATATGGCACAGGACTCATTCCATGATTTGGTAAATTTAACGTAAATTTCACGTCGAATGTACGTAATTTTCCTTAATCTCGACCTATTTTCTACCTAGTTTAACTCATGTTAAGGTGTGTGTTAATATAGAAGGAATTACATTTTATAAGAATTGTATGTGTATATTTTCCCTAGTAGGCAATGTAAATATTATGAACAAGGCACATAACTCCAAAGTATTGCTTTTAACAAGTATATAGAAATTATGACCTTATTCAAATTTAATTCTCGCAGCTCCTAAGAGTTCAATTTAAAACGAGAAAAATTTTATTGATAAATATGGAAATAATTTTTCGAAAAACGCCAATGCGCTTTAAACATATTTTTTAAATTATTCTTTGGTTTCCGATTTAGAGCATTGAAATTAATTTAAATATTCTTTAATCGTTCTGAAATTAAGAAAAATTCATTTATTTGGGTGTTTTTTGCAGTAACTATGGAAAAAATTAAATTCAGGGTATTATGCAATTTTTCCATTCATTCCTGCAGCCATGTTTTGTTAAATAAATATGGCGCATATTACATTTCTGGACCTAAAATTATAGTTTGACTTACAATTTTTCCTTATACGACGAATTTCCTGGATGGCTAGACGAAATAACCAAATTTTTCGACTTTGAGAGCAAAAATCCTAGTTTAGGTAATTTTGTGTTCAAATCTTATGATAATTTTTTTCTATAAATAATTTCAACTTGCATTGCGCCCTAAATTATGGAATTTCGCCTTAAATATGTAAAAGAGATTTGACAATTGAAAGAATTGAATTACATCTTAAAAATAGTTAACCATGCTCACATGGTCACATGGTCACATGGTCAAATTTGCCTCAAATTTAGAAAATTTTCCTTATTTATTTCCCTATTTCTCCTAATTCCTACGAGGTAAATTAAAAAGGTATTATTACGTATTATTATTACGTATTATAATTAACTACAAAGTCAAGATTACTTTGAGGACCTAATTTAAGGAATTATATTAAGTAAAATTTCCTTCTTACTTAACCTTAAAGGAGAGTGGCGTTTGAGGTTAAATTCTTAAGTCTAATTTACGTAATTTTAACCAAAATAGGTCGATCGGCCCTCAAAGATAGGAAACTCTACCTCCAAAGTTACTTGTGGAGGTGGTTTCATTTTTACTTCTTGTATTAAATGCTGCATTATTTATATCTTCCTCTTGCACTATCGTTGCAGCAGATATTAAAAAACAAAAAAAGCATAAGTTTCTTCCTTGCGTCGCCCAAAACAATGGCAGTCAAGTGGCTACAAAAATGTTACCAGTGCATGCAAATTAATATAAACGTGAAGGCGTGGTGATAGTTTCGTCAACCAAAAGTTGGTACCAGAACAAACCATAAAGTCACAATGCTGTCACGTCACTTCATGCGCGCATTTACATTAGAATCTATAATGGAATTGACGGTGGTAACAAAACAGTAACGTGAAAAGAAGTCTCCAGTGTGCAATAGGTCTTAACATAATTTACGTTATTATTCCTGCTGATAACCCAAAGTATTTTAGAAAATAATTTCCGTTTAGGGATCTTCATAACCTAAACTGCCCAGTGCCGTCACTTGGCTAAAGAGGGCTTCTATTGAACTTCAATGGCAGGCGATCAGAGATAACCATACCGATGAGACCTCTCTGATCGCTGGGCCGAAAAGTTCAATCACTTTTTTTACACTTAAATGCATTTTGTAAAGTCTGTTAGACGAGAAATCTTCTTCGTATAAAGAGAGCAATGCCCAAAGCAGTTATTATCACCCTTCTCAACCCAAGCTAACATCCTGTGAACTATACCTATACCTCTCTATCTGGGACACCCAGTTCATCAAGATCAATTTTGCAATTGATTTTCTGCTTACCGAACACTGTACTTAAGACTTTCGAAACTTCCGTCATATTATTTTTTATATATAATTACGAGCATGTCGAAAATAACATCGTGAAACTCTTACTTTCAGTTTTTTTGCAATGCAAAAACAATACATCGTCCGATAGAAGAATTTTCAAAATAAAGGTGCATTGATGGCGTGCTTTTGCATTTATGAAAATGTGAGAACTCGCACTTTTAATTTATCTCTAATATCTACCTAAATATAGATTACACACTTCAAGGAAACAAAAACTTCTTCAAAATTCAAATGGTATTTTCCGTCGGGTATTTAAAATAGGCTCAAACTTTGATTATAGACTGCAGTAGATGTTCCAGAATCATATCTGTGTTGTATAGGGGATGTTTGTACTTTTGTCTTTTATTTGTTATTTCCAGCTTTAAAACTTCTAATCAAAGACTGGATATTACTTTTGATTTGATTTTTAACCATTTTTACTTTGTATATGTTGGAAAAACTTGATTTGTACCATTAACTAAAAGTTTCTATCATACATAACATTGTATCACTATTTCTTCACAATTTTATTCTTCATTTTGATTTATAATAAATTAATTTATACACACGATAAAATTGAAATGCATCAACTCATAACTCTATACAGATTATCTTTTTACAATAATAAATAACCACAAGACAACACAAGATAAGCAAATAGAGATAGAAGATATAATGGAGTAGTAAAAAACTAATCTCTCATCATTCGTAAAGTATAAAACAAAAAGGGCTTAGATTTACAGAAAGGAAATACACATTTTACTTACAATTCGATGTACTATAACTATACAAAACTAATGCGAAACTTTTGCAAACACGAAAATATATTTTCACCACTTTTTACTTGTTCAATTTTTAAAATATCTCGTTATCTGAGCGTAAATCATTTAATATTTTGCATTAAAGACCATGAAAATCACACTTATTGCATAAACGATAGCAAATTTTTCCTCAAAACGAAACACTTGGCTGTTGACACTTATATAGCCATATGTTTGTTTATTAAAAATACTTTTAAACAGTCACACAGGTAACAATTGCTTGAGTTATAAGTCCATTTTTCACATTTTATCTCACGTAATACACTCGTTCAGGAATTATGGTATTTTAAAACTCAAAAGAAATTCTCTAGAAAATTCCAAATGAACACAAATATCAACAAGGTAACAACCTCGATCCAGAAAAAATAAACGACACAATAACTGCTCTGCAGCAATCAAACAACATTCAATAAAAACAAAAAATAATAATAATAATAAAAACACACTTTCCCGGTACCCCCGTACGTTAATTGCACCTTCTTTTTTTTATAAAACACAAAAATTCCCAAGCTTTCTGCTTTTCCACCAAATTTGATCGATCCTCAAGAATTATTTTTAAGTGAAAATCCAAAAGGACTCATATGGATTTTAGCAAAACTGGAGTGTAGTGGTACTATCGCAGGTGAATTCAAAATTCAACTGTGGAAAACCGTGAAGCGCTCGCAGGTATGTCTTTAACTGATACAAAAGGTTTTAGCTACTTGCACACGGTATATAAGGTAATATAGCTTTTTTGGAAATCGCACAGTAGTTAGTATAAAATGTATGCCTCACTGCCGCACTGGGCGGACGAGTCTTTCTTCGATCAGTTGTTGATCACGAGCTTGAGAAAAATCTAAAAAGCGCGGAAAACCTGCAAAACCATAAACGAAGTTCAGGTAAGCCGTGACTGGTACCTTTATTACAAAATGCGTCGACTTCTATCTACCATAAACACGGAATATGGAATGCATGCAAAGCTTTTCACAATTTTTTATAGACTTATAAAAGCTTATCAAGCGCGCGCAGCTAATTTGAAGAGTAATTAGATGTAATCTGGAGTGGTGGCATACAAGAACAATGTGACAATTAAATCGAGAGGAACTATCGATTAAAGTTAATATTGTGCATATCTTTCCGCCTCAGGGAAAATCTTAAGTTTTTCTTTACAATTGTTATATGTGTTTCGTAAGTGATTGAATGAATAAATACCGTCGACGCAAATATAAAGCTTAAACATTGGATAGGAAAAAATTGTAAACAGAAGAGCGGAACAACAGACCTTCAATTGTTATTATTTCGATGAGCGATAACTTTTTAACTTTTTCCTACTCAAATTTAGCAAAATATTTAGATTGGTTTTGAACGCCCCCGTTGTCGAAAAATTTTAATTTCTGGTGGATATTTCCATAGAGAAACCCTTTACAAAGCAGTTGAATTTGACTCCTGAACCGTTTTTTCTGTAGTTTTGCGCCACCGTACAAATGATGCATGTAATGGGTGATTTAGTTATTGCTATGTACACTATTTTAAGATATTTTTTAAATTTTCAAAATTTTTCCCCGGGACTGTTTTCGGATATAGGAATTCTAACCTCTTACAGTGAGGGAGGCGGACGATGGTTTCATGTTGATATCAAATAAAAAGTCTTCGAGAGTGAAATCAATTTTTTTCCCAAGCAGGGGACGAAAGATCCAAACCACGGAGGTCAAGCCGTTCGGAGCCATTATGATAACTAAAAAAAAATACCTCTGACCCAAATCTTCCTGTTCTCTTAATAAAACGCACCAGGACCAGGTGAGGTAAGTTTTGCTGCTCATCCGCAGATAAGAGGCAAAGATCGAAAAGGTGCACAGAAAGTGTTCGGTTGTCTCAGGCTCTCCTTCCTTCTAGGCGGACAGATACTCAGGGCTGTCAACAACTCCCATCTTTGTTAGATGAGTGTAAAGCAAGCTGTGACCAGTAATGATGCCAATCACAGCTCCGCATTATTTCCTTCCGAGTCCCAAGAGAAAGGCAGTGAAATTCCTATTAAACCCATCAAGAAACAGTTTTGTACACCTGCAAGTGCTCTAGTTCACCCATCGCTACTGATGCTTTATGCAAACCTCTGCTTTCATGAGAGATCCAATCACCGAGGTAATAACGTCTACAGAGGATCTAGTCCAAGGTAACGAGAAGGAACAATCGATTTTGATCTAGAAATTTCGTAACAAGAGTAGAGTGAAAAAAAAAACAACTATTCCATCATGGGTCCTGCTAGAGAACTGAAGTAATTCTTCGCTTTAGAAAAGATCACAGGGGATTTTGGGGGGTTTTTAGAAATAATAGGGTAATTTGTAAAAAAAAAACTATAAGAGGAGTGGCGGGACAAGACCAAAATTTGATGTGGGCGAGGTACATTTAGCGAGGCCCTCTGGTGGCGCAAGAAGCAATTTTATAAATTAAAAGACAGTTGAAAAATAGCTTTTTACTTTTTTATTATAATAAAGACAGTGCAGTCCAAACTATTTTCTTAGAATAACTTTAAAGAAACAGAAATTTCCTGCTTTTAGACTTACTAAAATCCTTAATGATTGTACCGTAATTAAGCTTAGATGCTATGTCTGCTTCAATAAATAAAACTGGCAAAGCTGAAAGTCTTTCCTGCCCATTGTACTTACCGGTATCGTTAGCAAAATGCGATACACAATGTATATATTTCAAGTTATTTTCTATATAGCGAAATAGTCGGCTTGGAAAGCAGAAAACTTTATTTTTCCTTTTGGAGTATATCAGCCTCCAAAGATGTTGAGTCTCGCCATTATTTATTTTCTTGCAAAATGGAAATTGGAAAATTGCCTTTGATAGGCATCTTTCGGATAATCTTCATCACTGTTATTGAGCTGCAGTGACGGGTCGATTTGCACTATGTCATGCCGCTGAGAGTCCGTTATGGGAAACGCCCACATTCCTGAATCCGAAACTACCAATGCTTGCTTAACTTCATCACTGACGTCGTTGCTAACTGAGCCAGAACCTAACTCAAATTTGTTCTTCATGATCAGGAATATCAGCGTTTGATTGCGATTGTAGAGTTTGATCCCTGCTCTTTTTCCGACTGTCGTTCTTTATCGATTATCAGCATTCAGTGAAGTACTTCCCAGCATCTTAGAAGTCGAAGCAACCAATTGAGATGATTTTATACGACCGGATTCAGTTTGGTTCATCAAATCTGAACTTAAAGCCTGGTTTGATACGGCTCTTTCAGCTTTTCTTTTTCTTTTTATTGATCCTGATTCCGGTTTCCTCCCGATATCTCTATCTCGCTTGCCTGACATGTCGTAGATTGTAATTGCAATATAAATGTTTTTCGAGAAAATATGAGTAATTCATCATTAGGGCATTCCCCAGTCAATTTGTTGCGTTGTGTATTGCCTACAATAAGTGGACACAATAATGGACACATTCTTCAATGTTCTTTTCTTTTATTCAGAATATTTACAGGATTGGTAAATCTTAAAAAAAAGTCGCTAAAAACCACAAAAATCCGCTAGATCTAGCGACAAAGTCGCTAAAACGGCAACACTGTTTCTAGCCCTTGAGGAGCGACTTGAGTTTGAAAGTACCTTACATAGACAAACTCCAAACAGAAAGGAAAATCCCCAAGTCTGGCCACATGGGGTTCCCCGTGATAGCAATGAATTGCCAACAAACATTGCTAGACTAAATAAAAACAAAATTTATTAGAGAGGCTTCCCCGTTCGTTTCTCGCGACAGCAACGCAACGCCAACAAAACACACGCATAAATTTTTACATTGCGTCCGAGTTATGCATATTGGAGCCGCGAGGCCCCTCGGTCCGCGAGGCCGTAGCCCACATCGCCCACGCCTAACGCCGCCTTGGATCACATCTATAACACTCCTCTTTCCCTCTAGTAATATAACTGCAAGACACCCAATAAGTATAAGCATTGTGAATAATTTTTACTTTTGTCTTACGACTGTACCAACATTTATTTTTTTACTCTTTTTTACTCTCATATTAACTAAACTTGGTAAGCACTTTTCAAAAACAATATACGGTAATTTCGTCCAGCTGAGAGTAAAGTAGATACAGGAGGATGCTCAAATCTCATTCCATTTTTCAACTTCTTCAGAACCAAATATTGCAAAAAATAAAGCTGAAGCTATAGATATAATTCCAGCTGTAAAATACATCCATCTCCACTCATTTAGAGTGCTCTAGAGAAAACCAAAATTAAATACCGAAAAGAGTCAAAAGAAATTTTACTTCATATGAAGAAGCTCATTCAATTGTAGATATCACATGCACTCAAAAGTGTACACTTCTCAACATATTGTTCATACTTACTTTATCTCTGGTAAAATATCCCACTAAAATCGGGATTATAATTCCAGGAATAATTGTGATGAAATTGATCAAACCAAAAAGTGATGTCGACCAATTCGGAGCTATTTTTTCTGGACATTGTATACTTGTTACCTTAATAGCTCCATGAAAGATAAATGCTGTTATCAGCAACATCATATAGGCTGCACTATTTGTTCCATAGAAACCTATCAATGCATAAGCAACTCCAGGTATTATGTGAGCTGTAGAGAGATATAATGAATATAAGAAGTTAGTTTAGAGCAGTATATATTGAGACACGCTACCGCTTATCAAAATCTTTCAGATAAGTAAAAATTAAGATGTTCTTCTAACCTAATAAATGCTAAATGGCCCCGAATATTGCAAGGTTTTTAATTAAAAGCCCAAACGGAAACGAAAATATTTCAAAATCACGACTATTCAAAATTTGGAAACTTACACAATATACAAAATAGTTTCCTTATATTTATTGCAGTTAATATTTCCGCCTTAATCAGACTGGTCGCAATTTGTCGCAGTATTAATGTAGACAACACTCCTGCCATGGGAGGGATACTTGACAAAAAGCCACAAGCTGGTGGCGTGTAAGATAAAACCTAAGACATGGTAAAAAAGCAAATTATATGGATAATTTTATAAAATTTCAAAGTACATAATTTTACCTCATGAAGAAATTTCGGAGTCGAAGTCAAATACAG